>JAJOZX010000047.1:242500-332500 GCA_023014485.1 Bathynomus jamesi | reverse complement strand
CAGGTTCCTCACCTCTGCGATGGTATCTGAGAATTTTGTAGTTGGAGCTTTCGGTTTCTATATTACAATTAGTATCAGGTATACTTTTTCAACGTTTGCTTTAACTAATTCTACGCAGTTGTTTGAATTACTTACTGTCATTTCTGCCCCATGTTTTTCATGTACAGTACATAAATAGTACATCCTCCTTTTCGTCTTACTGTTGTGTCAGCTCAAAATACGTTATAACTGTCAATTTGTATGACTTTTTGTCAATACAAAACTCGCAGTTTTTACAGTTTACCCGGTAGTCCTTCGGATGAGTTTTCGTGATGCGTTTAAAGTCTACTCTCGTTGCTTGCGGGAGTCCTTTCAGGTATGTGACTAGATCAACGGAATGGTTTGGATTTAGGCCGTGTATGTTGGCTCGGATAATTTTTATATCTTCTTTTTCAATTTTCTCTTGTTTCTTCGAAAGTGGTGGCAATGGCATATTTTACCGTACTCGCACCTTCCGTATCTCGCATAAATTTTGCGGATACTAAAGGTGGTGGAACTCGCATTTTTTTCCAAATTTACAATTTCCATTTTTGTAACGGAAGTTGCGTAAAGTCGGATATGCATAGACGCATTGCCCGTCCCTTTTTCATAATATTTACGTACGATATCCTCTACGTTTTTTCGTCTTTTTGTCATTATCTTTATTTGGTAATTTCACCGTATCACAGTCCGCGTTTGTTTCTTTTTATTTCTTCTTCAATCGCGTCTTCTTTTCGCGTTAGCTTTACTTTTGTTTCTCTCTCATCCACAGCGTTTTCCTTCAGGACGTTCTCGTCATCTTTTTCTTCTATTCTTCTCTCTTTTTCTTTCGTATTCGTATTTTTTATCGTTTCAAATACCGCGAACGAGTTTACACTCTCCGTACACGAATCACGCGCAAATTTGATGCCAGTAATCTGTTTCGCGTTCGATACGAGAGATATTTTTCTTTCGTTCCAATTCACGCAATAAAGTCACTTAATTTTTGACAAAAATCACGCCTAATCGTTTCGTTTTCAGTCGTTGCTAAATTGCATAAATTACAAATATGGCGGCACGCAGACCCATGGCCACGTTATCTATTACCGTAATCGTTCAATAAAAAACAACTTTATTTCGGTTTGAGTTGGAATTAGTGACGTGAGTTTGGTTTATTAATGTTTTGTTTAAAACTCTTCTCAGATGATTATTTCGACTGAATACATATTTTAATTTACTATATTACACTTACCTACTCTATTACACTTACACTCAATAAATTACTTATATCCATTGATACTTTATACACCCTCGGATCCACGTAGAATAAATATCCGAGATGTTATTTACCTGTTATTTTTTATATCAATAGAGAGAGAGAGAGAGACAAAGCCTTCATTCTCCACCAGGTATAAACAAGCTCTCTCTCCCTCTATCTCTCTCTCTCTATATATATACAGGGTGGGCCGAAAGTCTGGATCCATAGGAAAATATTTATTTTAATACATAAATTACAACAAATGGTAAATACTTAAAATGAATATCAACTTTAACTCGTAAATGCGTATCCGTGATACTGTACAGTAGTAGTTCGTACTCCAGTATAAATACTCAAATACTTTTTTTATTTCAGCCCAGAAATGGCTTCGAATCTAACAACAGAAGACCGGGTAGAACTTGTGCTCATATACGCGAGACAGGGCGCTACACACAGAGAAGTTGCTACCGAATTCAATAGAAATCATCCTGATAAGCATCCAGTAACACATGCAACTGTTGGCGTTTCAAAGAAACAGGAAGTGTACATGATCGACGGCGTTCTGGTCGTCCAAAAACTGCAACTGATGAAAATACCTCTGCAATGGTATGTGAAACTTTAACGAATAGTCCAGTAAAGTCAACAAGAAGATTATCAAATGAAACACGCATCTCGAGAACGTCAATTCGAAGAATT
Organism: Bathynomus jamesi; assembly: GCA_023014485.1. NCBI lineage: Eukaryota > Metazoa > Arthropoda > Malacostraca > Isopoda > Cirolanidae > Bathynomus > Bathynomus jamesi. Next base: position 330,549 of record JAJOZX010000047.1, on the reverse strand, counting down.
ATTAAAAATCATAAATTCCATCCCTAAGTGTCTCGATGTCAGAGGCCGCCAATTTGAGCATTTGTTATAATTTGTTGTTTATACTGGAGTACGAACCACTGTACAGTATCACGGATACGCATTTACGAGTTAAAGTTGATATTCATTTTAAGTATTTACCATTTGTTGTAATTTATGTATTAAAATAAATATTTTTTCTATGGATCCAGACTTTCGGCCCACCCTGTATATATACCACGTGACCACAAAAATTGTCCCTGTTTTTAATCGCTTGTTACTCAGTCATTATTGCAGCTTCACAAATGAAATAAAAAGCATCCGAAAGAGAACATTTTAAAGTTTTAATTTATTCTACATGTGTTCAAAGTGACGTCCTGGACATTCTTACATTTCACACAACGGGAAAGGAAGTTATTTATTACATTTTCCAAACGCTGCATTCAATGGACTGTACACTCTCTACCACCGCTTGCTTTAATTCTTCGATAGAGGATGGCTCTTGCCTGAATACTTTGTCCTTGACAAATCCCCAGAGAAAAAAGTCCAAAGGTGATAGATCGGGAGATCTGCGGGCCAGGGAAACTGCGAGCGATGAGAAATGAATCTTTGTTCAAAAATCTTGTTAAACATTCCAGTGATTGCCTAGTTGTGTGGGCTGTTGCTCCGTCTTTTTTGACCACAAAAATTGTCCCTGTTTTTAATCGCTTATTATTCAGTCATTATTGCAGCTTCACAAATGAAATAAAAAGCTTTCGAAAAAGAATATTTAAAAGTTTTATTTAATTTTTTCGATATCCTGGATACGAAATCAGTATTTATAAAAAAATGACAGTTTTATCCACCACAATCATGGGTTATTTGTCGGACATGCAACGTGTTTTCATCGCAGAAGAGATGATCAAACATGGCTCGGTAGTTGCCACCCAACGGTCTTTCAGACGACAATACGGTCAGCAAAGGACCATAGATCCTAAAACGATTCGCAGGATTTTCGCAAAAAGGAAACATCACGGCTCAATCAAGAACATGCATAAAGGCAACTCTGGGCGCAGCAAAGGTGTGCGAACCGCTGAAAACATTGATTCAGTCGCAATCAGCTTGAAACGGACAACAAGAAATCTGTGAGACGACTATCAGCTGTGACAGGAATCAAACGGGAGAGCATTCGAAAATAATCACGTTGGATTTGAGAATGAGTCATTCAAAATTATGTGTTTAACAGCTTAGCGAACAAGACTACCAGCGTCGTTTGATGTTTTGTGAACGCATTGAAAACAATAATTGAACAAACCAGATAAGATTAAGTGACATAATATTCAGTGATGAATGCCACATCTATCTCAATGGGTTCATCAACAGACAGAATTACCGGTGTTGGTCACAAAACAAGCCAAATATACACTTGGAGAAACCTCTGCATTCACCAAAAGTTACTGTCTGGTGTGGTTTGAGTAGCAGCAAGGTTTATGGTCCTTACTTTTTTGAGGACCCAGAGACAAGGAGACGCTTTCAGTAACTTCAGAAAGATATGTAGAAATGCTGAACACTGTTTTTTGAACAAGAAAACTGCAGTAACAATGGTTTCAGCAAGACGGAGCAACAGCCCACACAACTAGGCAATCACTGGAATGTTTAACAAGATTTTTTGAACAAAGATTCATTTCTCATCGCTCGCAGTTTCCCTGGCCCGCAAGATCTCCCGATCTATCACCTTTGGACTTTTTTCTCTGGGGATTTGTCAAGGACAAAGTATTCAGGCAAGAGCCATCCTCTATCGAAGAATTAAGCAAGCGGTGGTAGAGAGTGTACAGTCCATTGAATGCAGCGTTTTGGAAAATGTAATAAATAACTTCCTTTCCCGTTGTGTGAAATGTAAGAATGTCCAGGGACGTCACTTTGAACACATGTAGAATAAATTAAAACTTTAAAATGTTCTCTTTCGAATGCTTTTTATTTCATTTGTGAAGCTGCAATAATGACTGAGTAATAAGCGATTAAATACAGGGACAATTTTTGTGGTCACGTGGTATATGATGCAAATCCATAAGGGTTTGCATCATTCATTCATTTCACGTGTTTAATTGTGAAATTCATCCCATATATATATATATATATATATTTTTTTTTTTTTATTGGGGTTGTTTAACCTCCTTCGCAACATCTAAGGTCATATGACGGAGGGGACCTACAGCTTTACGTGGGATTCGAACCACGGGTCGCTACATAATCTGGGCGCGGAGGACGGTCTCCCATCCAACTACTACCCAGACCGAATGTCGCTTAAATTCGCTGATCTCCGGGAAGCGGTGTTACGACATTGGCCACGACGTAGCACACATATATGCAGTATATATACACATCAACGAAATTTAGTGATACATTTTTCTATTTTTGGCAAAATTTTGTTCGTGATAGGTTGGCAAGCCTTCTGTCAGTTAGCAGACAAATGGTTGTGGTTTTATGACTTGCAGTTTCTTTTATATCCGGCAGATGGTATTAGTTAATTGAACATGTTAGATAACCTGTGTGGATCATCCGAAGATCAGGGACCTCAGCCTTCTTTAGTTAGCCTTATAAGGCTAATTAACGAAAATATCACGACTTAACCTAACCATTCGTTAGGTCAACTGTACGCCCTTGACGACTGGTTAGGTTAAGTCGTGATATTTTCGTTAGTTAGCCTTATAAGGCTAACTAAAGAAGGCCGGGGGCCCTGACCTTCGGGTGATCCACGCGTGTTCCAGTGTAAACGGTGCACACGAACTGCATGTTTGATAACAATGTTCGCTAACATGCTAAGCCAACATGTAAATAACAAGTTAGCATCAATGTAAATGTGGCTTAAGTTGCTCGTAGGTTTAAAATAAATGTTAAGGTCTCACTGGCTTAAAATTTTTTGTTCAAAATCGTTTGTATGGAATTATTTACACGTTGCAATGAAACAGTGCACCGATTAGATATTGGTCGAATTTGGTTAAAAATAAGTTTATTAAAATTAATGTATAAAACTCTCTTTGAAGAAAATGATTAAGATTGCCCATCTCTCTTTTTACTCTCTTTTTGCTCTCCTCATCTCTATGCAAAGATCAAAGATTAAATATGGACAGCCAAAGGAACCGTACACATTCCGTCGACAGAAAATCATTCGCATTCTACTAACATAACTTAATCTAACTTAGCTAAGTCTATTTTAACTTAATCTAATTAAGCCAAACCGAGCTAAACCTAGCCTAACCTGTACTAACGTAAGTTAATTAAAAATTGTTTTTGAAATTATAATTTCAGTTTGTTTACTTAAAACGAATCATTTATTTAACATTACTTAAAACGGTGCTACTATAGTAGCACACTGCTACTATAGTATGCTACACTAATAGTGTGCTACTATAGTATGCTACACTACTATAGTGTGCTACTATAGTATGCTACATTACTATAGTGTGCTACTATAGTATGCGGTCTACCTACTAAACCTAACCAATCGTCAAGGGGACCGCCGAATCGTAGGTAGACCGCATACTATATAGTTAAGTATAATAGCACCCTTAATTTTAGTTAATTTGAAATTTTTTTTGTTTAATTAAAATGTTTTGCTTAAAATTAATATAAAATTTGATTACGTTGAAATTCTTCATAAACAGATTTGTGACAGAAAATGTATTGGATTTCCTGATATTTTATTTTTATATTTTACTTTTTATTTTTATCTTACTAACAATTAGTCATACAGAAGGGACACAAACTGACCACACGAAAGCGGCCCATTCTACTAACTTCTGGATTATTATTAACTAGAACCATAGAGATTCGAACCCTCGACCTTAGCGTCTTCACGTAAAGGAAAACGGTGTTACCTACTGTACGATGGTATTTTTAACTTAACACACACACACACACATATATATATATACATATTATATATATATATATATATATATTATTACAGTGGCGACTCCTGCACTCGGGCTACTCGGGCTCAGCCCGAGTGTACATTTGTAAAATATACATAAATTTTGTTGTTCAATATGTTAAAATCTTTATTTAATGCCTCTTTTGCAGAAATCTATAAGTTCGTCACTTTGTGTACTCTTCTTTCATGATCTATTACGATATTTGCTCGGGTCCAAACGCTGACTTGTCAAAAAGTAATGCTCACTGTTGCATTTTAAACAGAAAGCTTTCGCTCATCCTCCAAGCTTCTGGACTCGGGATGAGTGATTTCCGCCCTACCTGTTATAAATAAATAATCTTCAAAATTTCAAGTGGCTTTTATTCAATATTTTTCACGGAGTATACCTTTGCATTGATCTCATGATTTAACTGTTGACTGATGAAACTTTGCTTTCCATGATAATATTGCATTAACAAAATTTAATTCGTCCAGGTAGGGCTCAATTTCGTCAGCCTAGTGACGCGAAAAACGTAGCTAGCCTATGCTAAAAATGATAACTGGCAACTCCTCTCAGATTTCTTCAGTAGTTTAGTTGCCTGCGGAAGTGAGCGTTGTAGCATTGTGTTATGTATTTTCTGTGTATAGTGTAACTAGTGTATTATAACTATCTTATATTTTTGTGTTCAAACAGCTCTACATTTACCCATAATGGAGAATGATGTTGTGTTAGATTTAAAAGAAAAACCATTTTGGCAGAGAAATATTGCGGAAAAGCGAGAAATTATCAAATTAGGCCGACCCACTCCTTCACTGAAAACTAAAATAGGCCATCGTACTTTTCAAATCAAGTGGTATGAACAGATTGATTGGCTGTGTGCAAGTGCCTCTAATGAGAAACTATACTGTTGGCCATGTTTGCTTTTTCAACCGAACCAAATCAATCGTGGACAGATGGTGGTTACAGCAATTATAAAAATATTCTAAGTGACTGCAAACATCATAGTAAATCTTTGAGTCATTTGCATAATTACAAATGTCTAAAAACTTTTGGACAGTTTGATATTGAAACTGCTCTTAGTGAGACTGCAAAACTTGAAAAAGAACGGTATAACAAATCAGTTGAAGAAAATAGACAATATTTAAAACAGTTAACAAATGCCGTATTATATCTTTGTAAACAAGAACTGCCATTGCGTGGCCATGATGAAGGAAAAGATAGCCTTAATAAAGGTAATTATCGAGAGCTGTTGCATTGCTTTGCTGAAATAGATAGTGTTTTTGCATCTAGACTTTCCACGAAAGAAGGATCGAAGCATTTTTCAGGAGTTTCAAGTACAATACAAAATGATATCATATCTGCAATAGATAGTGTCATAGCTGATGCAATTCATACTGAAGTTGAAAAAGTTCCTTTTTTCTCAGTGCAAGCAGATGAAACTACAGATTGTGCAATGCATGCCCAACTCTCAATTATAATTAGATATGTGTCTGAATGCCAAATAAATGAAAGATTTTTAGGATTTTTTGACGTAAGTGATGATAAAAGTGCTTCAAGGTTGGCTGATATGATAGAAAATGTGTTGAACTCCTTTAGTGAAGCTAAAACTAAATTGGTTAGCCAAACGTACGATGGAGCAGCTGTGATGGCAGGTGAGCTAAACGGGGTGCAAAGAAAATTGAAGGAGAAAGGATTTAAATACGGCCATTTTATTCACTGCTATGCTCATAAGCTTAACTTAGTTTTGAGTAAAAGTGCTGAGAAAGTGAATGGGCTTAAAATGTTTTTTCTCATTTACGCTCTTTTAGTAAATTTACATCTTCGAGTACAAAACGGAAAAGTGTCTTTCCAGATTTTAATATCAGCATTCCATCACTGTGTGAAACAAGATGGTGCTATAGATCTAGAACTGTGTCATCCATAAAACAGATGCTTCAAAACTTGAAAAGTGCATTTCAACATATTTTAGACAATAATGAAAGGTGGGATGAAGATACTCTAAGTGAAACTGACAATCTGCTGGCAAAATTGAATGACCACTTTTATGTTTTTCATAAATTGTTTTCATAACATATTATCCCAAGCTGGAAAACTCTTTGATGTTCTGCAGTGTAAGCAGCTTGATATGAAGTTGGGCCAGGATAAAATAAATGACTTTATTCAATTTGTCGAAAATCATCGTAACGATGAACATTATGAAAAAATCGTTCAAGAAACAATGGGCGACATTGCACAACCAGATGACTCGGGGCCTCCTCCCAGGAAAAGAGTCAGGGGAAGACAAATGAACTATAAAGCGACGTATTTCGAAATAATTGACAACATTCTAGTGTCGTTAAGAGAGCTATTTGCTTGCATTCAGGAATTCACATTTTTTGAATTAATTGATGTGAACAAGTTTGAAATGTTTGCTCATTCATTTCCTATGCAACATGTAAACGCTTTACAAAGTAAATACCCAGATATCTTTGATTGCAAATCCTTGGTGAACGAACTGAAATATATGTATAATGACAGTGACTTTAAAAAATGCAAGTCAGTCAATGTCACTTTAGAGTTAATTCATAAACTGGATTTGTTGTCTGCTATGTCTGAAAGTGTTAAGCTAATTCAACTTTTGCTGACCATCCCTGTAACTTCAGTTGCCAATGAAAGAAGTTTCTCAACCTTAGACAGAATTCGATCATATTTGCGATGCACAATGGCTCAAGAACGGCTGTCATCCCTGGCTCGCATTTCGATCGAAAAACAAATACTGAATGACTTGGAAAGCAAAAAGGAGCTACACGACAAGATTTTACAGGAATTTGCTATAAAACCAAGACGCTTGGAATTTATGTTTAAATAAAGTAAGTTCATGGTTTATTTTTTATTAAATTATGTAAATATTTTATTTATGATTCATTGCATGTATACCGTATATTTCTGTTCATGCTGGTTCTTTAAATTGTTTTGGTAAAAATTTGTACTGAGCCCGAGTAACATTGATAAGCTAGAGTCGCCACTGATATATATATATATATATATATATATATATATATATATATATATATATATATATATATATATACACACTGTATGAGTAGCGCAACGGGACAAGGGGATGAGCGACAAAATTGGTGAAATACGTTTTCTGTTTGAAAAGATAATAACTTATTCTTACTTTGGGTCAGGATTACAAATGCAATTCATGAAATCACTCGGCAGCAATTGGAGAATATTTTCGGGTCTTTGAAAAATCGGATTGAATGATGTATCGTGAAAGATGGCGGTTATGTTGAGGTCTAGAAATTTGGGATGAGTGTGCTACAAACATTAATAGTTATGCTTTCATATGCCACTTACTGTTTGTTTTTATTATGTGAACATCAGAAGTTATTAAAGTTTAAAGTTGCGCAAGGACTTTGTAACCACCCTGTATATCCATCTGGAGCCAATACAAACGTGAATTTACGGTATTAAAACGGAGATGATATCTATCTGTACGGGTGAAAAATTGCTCCTATTATTCCAACTGATATTCTATACAGTAATGATCCTATTTGGTATTCTCACCCTCGAATACAGTCAGAGGAAAAAGTCGCCATTTACGTAACCCACATATTTACATTTATTTTTCTCAGATTTTGGCACAAATTGAGATATTGCAGATCGCGAGTTTATATATATATATATTATATATATATATATATTAGGGATGTACCGAATACTAAAATTCACCAGATATCGAATACCGAATATTCTGTGGAAAACTATTCGGCTGAATACCGAATATTAGTTTTATTTGGGTTATTAGGCGTCATTGTAAAAAATTGAAGTATCAATTTGAGGGCACATACTATTTGTAGTAAATGTTAGCAAAAGCAGTATGTTTTAGCTACCAAAATCTACCAGGTTCCCACACTCATTAAAACATTGCAACTGCATCGACTTCTATAACTGCAAAAATGGTCAATAGAGAGCGAGCGTGTGCACTGTGCATGCAGTTGTGAATGACAATGGCCGTAATATTACTAAAGCTGTTCGCGTTCTCAAAATGACTTTTGTTGCTTGTGCGAATCGTGCTTTAGCACTTGCGGTTAATGAAGCCCTTCTTAGCCAGACGTCTGCTTCAAATGTATGTGCAATTGCGCGCCGAATCTGTTCGCATTTTTAATCCTTCATCTGTAGTCTGTGACAGACTTAAGGAAATCCAGAAGCAACCTAACTTATTCGAAAACAAATTTATAAGAGAGGTCATCACCCGATGGAACTCTACATTCTGTATGCTACAACGACTTCTTCAACAAAAAACTGTAGATGTTGCATACGCCTCGGACTACGACATACCAACCCTCAGTAACCACCAATGGACTAATTCAACATGTTGTAAAGCTCCTTAGCCCTTGTGAAAAATTAACGAATGACTTTTGCTCTGATTCTTCTTGGCTTTCCATGGCGTCTCCTGTAACGGGTCTCGTGGTGTTTTCTGCGTGACAAAAACGATGATGCGGGTATTCATACAATGAAAAACGATTTAATAGAAAATTTACAGAATCGCTTCAAGTAATGGAAGACAGACATTACTCGCATGATTATCAGGTTTCAAATTTGGTTGCATTACAGTGACTGAGTTTGTAAAACACGAGATAATCACTATGTCTGGATCACCTAATGTTAGTCTTACACGTAATGTAACTCATGGCGATGAAGCAACTGCTTTTGTTTCACGAGAAGATCAAGAACCTTCAAAAAAGAAGCCGAAGGTTCATGCGGAGCTACTTCGAGGTTGCTACGTCTTCACAAGCAGAGGTGCCTCCACCTATCAAAAGTAGCCAGGAAAGTTATCAAAAAGAATTAGACATCTATTCAAAGTCGCAAAACGAACCCTCTTCATTGGTGGCGCCATAATAGCGAAAGATTCCCGAACCTATTAGTACTCGCTCGCAAATACTCACAACGCCACCCACAAGCGTAGAAAGTAAACGATTGTTTAGTTCTGCAAAAATGTAATTACTGTCGCCCTTAATCGTTTAGTTCCTGATGCTGATGAACGACAAATTTTTCTACACCACAATCTACTTGCCTTAAATTTCAATTATTAGGTTTTTTTTTTGCGATAATTATTATTACTGCATGTTCCTTTTTTTGTAAGTTTGTTACTTATTAGTACCACTATACCAAGTTAGATTTGTTTGTAATTATTCTGTGAAATAAAAAAAATACATTTTCAGTTTCATTTCGAAATTCACGTTATTTACCCTAATTATCAACTATTCGGCTAAAAGCATATAAAAACTATTCAGCTGAATACCGAATACCGAATATCCTCATTTTTTACCGAATACTGAATATTCAGTACATCCCTACCGAATAATGAATATTCAGTACATCCCTAATATATATATGTATATATACAGGGCCGGATTTAGGAGTGGGCAAAGTGGGCAGCTGCCCATGGGCCTCCACATCTTGGGGGCCTCCACATATTGACAAGCCATTATCAAAATAGAAAAAACCCGAAACTAGAAAAACCCGATAGATGATCAACAAAAAAACACGCGCATCCAATACCACTGTAGTACATAAACTTTTACCAATTACTATTTGTTGTGTACTGATTATTATTTTGTTTTTATTACTCTTTTAGGCCTACTCTCACTATAATGGAATACCCGAGTAACCCGAGGCTTTCATTTTTTGCAGAAATGAGTGGAATGGACAGACACAAGAGTGCACGATGTTTTGAAAGTGTATGTATGTTAATTATATTATGAATCTTATGGATGACTTCAATTATGTCTTCCCCTAAGGTAGGGGGGCCTCCACATGGAGGCTGCCCAGGGCCTCCACACGTCTAAATCCGGCTCTGTATATATATATATATATATATATATATATATATATATATAGAGAGAGAGAGAGAGAGAGAGAATAAACAAAGGAATTCTTTTCCCCGCCATTCTCAAATATCTTGGAAGCATCAGGAATCCAAAAACACACACGTGGTTTTGTCAATGAGAGAGAAACAACAGGACGCTTGTTTAGGCGTCTCACAGGCCCGCGAAACTTAGCGTCCTAAGAGCCTATAAAAGGCAGAGTTCACAGGAATTCACCCTCACACCTCACACCTCAGCTACGAGTCAGCTCTAGTGATGTGAGTCGTTTTTTATTGTCTTTTTTTTTGTTTTTTTTGTCGTTTTTTTTGTTTAAAACGAAGATAGTCTGTTTTTTTTTTTTGTTTTTTTTGTTTTTTTTTTTTAAACTTATTCCATATTTTTCTTCCTTTAATCTAATAAGTATATTAGTATTACCTATAATTTACTATACTACCATGCTTATACGGTTATACCTAGTATATGTATATAGTCATCTTTTAGAAAAACTGAATCACACAAAAAGTATATAATAGAAAGGAAAAACAAACCCTCATTTTTTATATGTATATACCTATATTTTTTAACTAGAACATAAAACATTCTTCCTCATTTCAAACAATATACATAATTGTGATTGGCAAGAGTACCAGTATATATATTCCAGATCGAAAAAAAAAATATTCACCTTTTTTTGAACCTTTTTGTTAACCTAATGTTGGTTAACCTTCATTTCCATGGAAGAATCATCACTAGATTGGGTAGAGCATATATGCTAGTTTCAATATCACAGGTACTGGTATAATATCCATAATACTGGTATAAAACAATAGATATAATTGTGATTGGCAAGAATACCAGTGTGTATATGTATATATATATATTTTTTTTTTAGTTCAGGAAGAACCGATTCGCCTCTATTTAAAGGGCATATCTCAGCGGAAAAACAGAAAAAGTGAGAGGAAAGACAGAGGAAAAAGACCAAGGATGACAAGGACTGCAGGGTCGAGCCCCATCATCCTTGGGTGCTAGGGCCGGGAGGGCGCACGTGAAACCTCCAGGAACAAGCACGTACAAACGAGCACAAAGAGCACTCAAGAGCATGAGCTTAGAACCCCCTTGCGGGGATATATATATATATATATATATATATATATATATATATATATATATATATATATATATATATATATATATATATATATATTCCAAATAGAAAAATAAAAAAAAATAAATATTCATCTCTTTCTTTAACCTTTGTGTTAACCTAATGCTGTTTAACTTTCATTATCTGATTCTATTTCCATTGAAGAATCATTATCACTAGATTGATTAAAGCAAATAGTTTCAATATCACAGGTACTGGTATTTATTGCAGATTTGGATGTTGACGAAGCCAATGTAGCACCATGTTTTACTTCACTTTCTTGGAATTTTGCATTTTGGGATATAAATACTAGCTTTGCTGCTCTGTCTGTGCTTAATTGGTTTCTTTTGGCTGTATGGATATTACTGTATGTGCTAAATGATCTCGGAGGTAATGAAAGGGCGAAATAGAGGTGTATGAGTTTGTGTAGGTATATATGTGAGTATGCATGCGTATGTATCTGGAATTCTGGATGTATGCATGTGTATGGGGTATACAATAGATATAAATGTGTATATAAGTATTTATGTATATATTGGTATATATGTATATGGGTGTATGTGTATATATATATATATATGGATGGTCTCGTGGGGGGGGGGGGAATATGTCATCGCGGGTCTAAAGGATAGTTAAGTGGGAGATTCAAAATCCGAGGCATGGATGGGAGAGTCCTGGGAAGGTTGGACAATGGGCAGTCAGCTCCCAGCCAGTGTTCTCACAAGTTTAATGGATCTCAAGATACAAGACTTTCAGTGCAAGAAAGAGGCCAGTTTTTTCTGTAAATAGGCTGAAAAGGACATTCTATACTGGTACCATATGGCCTATTTTATTATTTATTTATTTATTTTTATAATATATATCATTGCAAAAGTATACCTTATAATTAAATTGGCAATATCTATATTAAAAAAAAAAAAAAAAAAAAAAAAACGTTTTTTTTACATCACTAGTCAGCTCTCACACACTCCTATCTCCGCACTTTTCACTTCTCGCTTGGTCGTCACGTCTCGCTCTCAGCCTTCGTCAGCAGCAACACTCGTCAAGCCACCCGCTCTCCGGCCTTCGCCGGGGAGCGGCCTGCTGTTCCTTAAAGGCTCCGGTCGGGCCTACACGAAGTCTATCATCAAGTAAGGCTTTCTACAGTCCGCCTGCAGAAGCAATCCTTCGAAACCCAGCGCCGTTCGACCTTAGCCAGCCTCAGTCCCTCATGCAACACCTCAACGCAACCGAAGCGAATCAACACTTGAGGCGACATCCTTCTGACCCTGGCTTAACTCATCCTTCACCTCAGTTCGATCGCCGCCCGTTCAACAAGTACTTCACGTAGGCCCACAGTCTCCAAAGTCATCTACAGCCAACCACAGTCTTGAAGGTCATCCTCGACTGGCCGAACGCAACACGGTCAACCTTCAAGTAGGTCTTCAAGCTTCAAGGTATGTAACATTGTCGGTAAACTCTTTGCCTCGTCTTAAGCAATTCACGCGAAGCCTACACAGTGTAACCGCAGCGTCGTGATTAGGCTATACCGAAAGTGTCTCCATAATCGTTCAAACTAACTTTCTCGTTAAAACCGCAGTAGGCCTATTTCAAGTGTCATTCCAATACCGTAATTTTGTATCACCCTGTTATTGTGATCATCGTACAATTTACTTATTATGCATCCTCAGAGCTGGGCAGTATTTAAATACATTTGTATTTAAATACGTATTTAAATACATTTGTGTATTTAGAACTGTATTTATAAATACATTGTTTTTCATGTATTTAAATATGTATTTAAATACTATAATGAGTATTTAAATACAATGTATTTAAATACTCAAAATATAAAAATGTAAATACTTTTACTGGTTTAATACACGTTCTGGTTTTGATCCGCAGCAACCGTGAAATAAAAGAGAATTCGTAAGGTGCCTTATGTTTATGTTTACGTCTTATGTTTACGTTTATGTCTCATCTACTCATTAATTGTTACTCATTTTGCAATGATATAATGAGTATAATATGTCACTGGTTGAACATCGTAAGTTCTAAGTTCTTTTGTTTTTGTTTTGTTCTAAAAATGGAAATATATAATTAGATTGTACTATTTCTTTATCCTTTATCAAGCATTTTTATTGTTGTTACTCATGAATTAGTGAATGCATATGTTAAAATTTGTATGTATTTAAAATGTATTTACAAATGTATTTAAATACAATTGATGTATTTTGTATTTAGTATCTAAATACATTCGTAACATGTATTTAGTATTTAGTATTTAAATACATTTCTCCCATGTATTTAGTATTTAGTATTTAAATACATTCAATGTATTTATTGCCCAGCTCTGTGCATCCTACTGTTTATGTGTTCTTTTAGGCATTTCATTCTTGGCGGCTTAATCCATTTACTGTACCAACCGTACGGGCATTATTTTCATCTGTCGATAGGCTTTTCATTATGCATTCTGTGTTCCATGTCGCAATATTGTCGCATATCTCATTAGCGTATCTAAATGAGTGTATTACTTAACAATTAATCTATATAACAATTTCCTTATTTACTAATCCTCAGTCATCTTTAGCATAATATAAATGCCGATATATAATTGTTAATCATCGTAAATACCTTCATTGCAATGGTAACCACTGTGAACAAATAATTGATTTATTTTCTTAATTAAACACAAAACAACAAGGTAATTTTTCTAACCTTATTAATATTGTTTGCTTGGGGTGTAAGCCCAAGTTGGTGACCTCGAATTATTCATATCATTTCATTTAGTAATTATAGTAAGCCTACTCCATTAGCCACATCAAAGCGGTTAACCGTAGACCACTGTAAATTGGTAACTCCAGCCTCGTCATTTAATATTCAGTCATTAACCTTCAATCATTATCAATCAATTAATCATTACCATTATTATTCGCAACATCTAAGGTCATATGACGGAGGGGACCTACAGCTTTACGTGGGATCTGAACCACGGTCGCTACATAATCTGGGCGAGGAGGACGGTCTCCCATCCAGCTCCTACCCAGACCCAATGTCGCTTAACATTGATATATACCTTTGGTTAACCTTTGGTTCGCTTCCGCCCGAATTGTTCATTCTGACGAAGGTCAAGCTTTCCACTCCACCTCAGACCTACAGTTTAACGTGGAATCCGAACCACGTCCCATCATCAGCCCAGCGTCTTAACCACTAGGCCACCTAGGGTACCCATTTATCTACCAACCACTTTCTTTATTGTGTGGAAGGATGAACAGCTGGGTTTTCGCTGCGCGCCGGCTGCCGTCGGGTCTCGAACCCGGGGCCGATGGATTCGTAGTCAGCGACGCTAACCACTACACCACCGAGGTGTATATATATATATATACGTCTAAATCCGGCTCTGTATATATATATACATATATACATCCCATATATATATATATATGGGATGAATTTCACAATTAAACACGTGAAATGAATAAATGATACAAACCCACGAGAAAAAAAATATTCCAAGGCCTTTCGTTTTTTATATATATATATATACAGGGTGTCCCGTAAGTCTGGACCCATAGGGAAAAATAATAAAATTACAAAATAGTCCAAAAATTTATTACATAATCTGTTCAAAGTGTCCGCTGTTGTGTCGCACACATAGTTGAAGACGCAATCTCCACTGCGACAGCACTTTCTGAATCACAGTCGCAGAAATTTCTTGACACGCCTCCACAATGCGTGCTTTAAGGTGGAAAATGTTCTGAAGTTTGACCTCGTACACTTTGGCTTTCAAGTGGCCCCACAAATAAAACTCCAGCGGAGTAAGATCATAATAAAAAAATAATAAAAATAATAATAAAAATAATAAAAAATATATTATAAATAAATTTTTGGACTATTTTGTAATTTTATTATTTTTCCCTATGGGTCCAGACTTACGGGACACCCTGTATATTAGCCCCTCCTGAAAAGAAATTCTGGCTACGCCCCTATATATATATATATATATATATATATATATATATATATATATATATATATATATATATATATATATATATATATATATATATAAAGGGTGTCAGGAAATGATTGCCCCCCCCTGTACAGAAGAAACTGAAAGGAATAGAAAAAAACAGACAAAACCACGCGAAAGAGCGTTTAATTTTGAATAAAAAACACTTGTTTTAATATCGGGTGTTGCCCCCATTTGCAGCTCTGACGGCCATTAATCGACGGGGGTATGATCCCAGAAGTGTCTCAAAGAGATCGGTATCATGACTCATTTCTTCAAGGACTTCGTTGATCTTTGCAGTCATAATTTCTATTGAATACCGATTCTGAATGGGTTGTTCCAGCATTAAGGACTCCACCCGATCCTTCATGATGGATCCGACATGTTCACAGACATTAAGATCGGGAGAATTGCTAGGCCATTCATTATTTCCGAAAAAATCAATGTTATTGTCCTTAAGCAGTTGTTGAGTCGCAAGTGCTTTCATACAGGGGGCTTTGTCGTGAAGAAAGGTTGCCTGTTCAACATCCAAAACACACTCGGGGTCTTTCAAAAACGGAATTACATGTTGGGCTAAAATTACATTTCGAAAATAAGGCCCATCCCAACTGGTTCCTCTTGGTTTGATAACCCAGATGAGCTTCCGAATAGAGAACATAATGAAAACACCCACACATGCTGGATTTTTTACTATTTCTCGATACTTCTGGTCGTCTGGGACTTCATCAGGAGTTGTTGCCCAAACCCGATCATTCTGAAAATTTGGTTTTCTGGAGACATAAACGAAGAATTCATCGCTGACAACCAAGTGAAGGAAATCGTCTTCCGTCCATTCCTCAAAATAATCACAAAACCATAGCCGATCTTCAATATTAAGATCACTCTTCCGTGGCTTAGCTATTTCAATGCCAAGCGCTCAACAGCCTTGGCGAACTCGAAATTGATGCACAATTTGCCGATTGACTATCTTCCACGACGGATAAGTATCTCTGTCGCTACCTCAGAGCAGCTCTTCTTTCGGCGCCGTGATGCAGCAAGCACAATGTCCTTTCGATTCTTGAGATATTTCTCCGGTCTTCCTCCTCGAATTCTGTTTCCACATCTTCAATTCTTATTCCAATTCCTTTTGACAAGTCTTCTGATCTTTTTAATCTCTCAGCCACCCAGTGTCGAGTTATGAAAGTTGCACGCAGCTTCCTTTGCTTCACGAAATGTGACAGCTCGAATGCGGTCAAGACATCGCTTTTTTCTCTGAATCGTTCAAAATAGATGATGCCATGGTTTCTGTGGGAAAAAAATGGTAAGAATTAAAAATCACAGGAATAGATATAATGGTTTTTATTCAGATTTTAACGCTCTTTCAAGTGGTCTCGCCGGTTTTTATCTATCTCTTCTAGTTTTTGCTCTACAGGGGGGGGCAATCATTTCCTGACACCCGTATATTAGCCCCTCCTGAAAAGAAATTCTGGCTACGCCCCTATATAAATATATATATATGTAGCGGATCGACAAGAAATAGACCAACAAATAGACAGAAATACTTTACTTCCACGCTTCATCAAAGAACTTGGAAAACACACGTGGGCAAGAGTCAAACAATGGAGCGTCTGTTTCTTCCCAAAGAGGCGCCAATGTAAGCTTTTATCAAACAAAGGACACGCGGACCGAGCATCTTAAGATTTGGTATAGTCCTACGTCACCAGGGTATAAAAGCGAGCTTCCATTTGCTTTCATTCTCACTCTCACTCACCGGTACGCTCACCATCGAACGTCCACCAACCGCTTTCCGGCCCCCTGGCCGGGGGCCATGGCCGCTACTTTCTTCAAGGCCTACAGTTATCATCAAGTAAGATCTACAGACCGCCTGCAGAAGTAATCCTTCGAGGCCCACCGGATCACTTCGGGCCTGCGGTTTGCCGGTCGGCCTTCAAGTTTCTCTACATTCCTCGAGATATATTCAGCATCCCAGGCCGACACCTGCACCTCATAAGGCCCCATGCCTGCACCTCGAGAAGTAACATCACCTCAGGTTTCCGAACGAAGCCTATCATCCATCATCTCAAGAGGCTTACGGACAACGCAACCAGAATCGCTTAATGGGTTCGTCTTCAACCCGCCTTCAACAAAGTTTACGTCACATAAGCTAAGTACATCATATTCTAAGTACTCTTGAAGCCTACATTAGCCTACCGCCGAACGGTAGGCTATACTCCCAAAGTGTGTATTTACGCGTTCCAACTGACTCTCGTGAAAGAACGCAGTAGGCCTGTCATCCAATTCAAGTGTCATTTTATACTGTTATTCCGCGTATCATCCGTCATTATGTTCAAGTCATATATTTATATGTTAACTAAATATTCTCTTGACGTAATCGTTTAACATCACATAATGTTCTTATATATAAATGATATTTGTGTAAGCATTTCAATCCATTATTATTAGGCCACATCAATTATTCTATGTGCACCCATGCAATCATTTAACCTACTTAATCAGTGTCATGTTTTCCATTCAATGTACCAAACGCACGTGCATTCTTTATATCATTAACTAGGCCTATTCAATGTTCCATGTCGCGTGCCATTTACATACCATCGATGAGTACAGTACTTATTGCGTGTAAATTAACTATTAACATTTCATCCTATTAGCTAAGTCCATGTCATAAGCACAACGTAAAACTACCAATTAATTACTGTCAATTCTTTGTTATATCACAGTGAATAAAATAACGGATTTATTTTCATAATAAACTACAAAACCCATAAGGTGTCTTTTATAACCTTAACATTAATTTGCTTGAGCGTAAATCAAGCTGGTGACCCTCGCTGCCATTTCGGTCACTTCCAATAGTATGGTGGATCTACTCAAATAGCCTTTCATTAATAAGTAATCAGTCAGTCATTGCCTTAATCAATCGTTGCATACAATTAAATCATTATCACCTTAAACGGCTAAAACTAGGTCCACTATATATATATATATATATATTATACACACACACACACACACGAGTGTATATATGCTATTTACTTACTAGAACACTCGCTGCACCTTCCGCAGCAAAAGCCCCCTGAAACACAACCTAGAGGGGAGGGGACTGGGAGGGGCGGGTGTGTTACTAAAACCTTCACTGATTTTTCTTTGACGTGTAAGCTATACTAAATTTGCTGGAGATTATCCCTCCCCCCTTGTCGTTTAGGCGTGTATAAACGAACATAGAACAGACGTCATCATATATATATATCGTAAAGAAACGACGCTTGTATAGGAGATATTCCGCGCAAGACGAGAGAGAGAGAACGGAACAAATCGGAAGATCCCGGGTTCGATTCCCAGGTGGTTACCTCATTTTTTCATTTGTTCCGTTCTCTCTCTCTCGTCTTGCGCGGAATATCTCCTATACAAGCGTCGTTTCTTTACGTTATTTATACTGCGTGTTCTTTGCAGTTGAATGTATATAATGTTACGGCATGCGGGAGGTGCCCCCTTGGGGCATTGGTTTCTGCGAGTATGTAGAAGAATTACGGCATTTGGAAGAGTGAGGTCCATGGTGTAATGGTATCGCGTCTGACCGGCAATCGGAAGATCCCGGGTTCGATTCCCAGGTGGTTACCTCATTTTTTCATTTGTTCCGTTCTCTCTCGTCTTGCGCGGAATATCTCCTAAACAAGCGTCGTTTCTTTACGTTATTTATACTGCGTGTTATTTGCAGTTGTATGTATATATATATATATATATATACACACACACACACACACACACACACACACAATGGCGTAGCCACGGGGGCGGATTTTGGGGTTAGAACCCCCTCCACCCCCAAAAGGACCCTAGGAGTATAACAAAATAATAGCAAACATTTATTCACGTTCCATTACGATGCCGATAAATTACTTTTAAAATTAAATTTGAATTTTACTTAATTAGAAACTAAACGAAGCGATATAAATTCAGAGAAACACAGTTTGTATGCACGTGTTTTGCGCTTGATATTTACAGAATGAAATTTGAGGATGCTAGTTTGCATATAATGTATAAATACAGAGTTTGAAACATTATGTTAGCCCTTTTAAGGGCTAAGCATTACTCAACTTCCACCGAGATATTGATGTCAGCACGGAAAATATACTATCTCACTTAGCAAAAAAAACCACGTCGGCTCAGTTTCCGCTTTGGAGTAATTGTGCTCTGTAAGATATACTGTTTGGATGTTTCCAAATTGTTCGCCGTTTAAATGTATATATTTGTTTAGATGTTTACGAATCTAGATTCGTGTACTGCATCTGAGATGTAGCGCGTATGTACGTATCATCATTGGGTTTTACGTGCTTTTAATAAATACAGTAGTACATTGCAAAATGACGAATTAAAAACGCTATCAGTACACAACAAAGTATTTTTTGGCCAACATACACACGTGTAGTCTTTTAGTTTAATCCAAATGTTGATTTAAAATGAGGGTATTCATCACCGTAGTGTAGATATATAATTGAAAATTTGTTGAATTTAATATTTCATGTGTAACGTCCCCATTAGAAATTTCTGGCTACGCCGTTATATATATATATATATATTATATATATATATATATATATATATATATATATATATATATATATCCAGAGAGAGAGAGAGAGCGAGAGAGATCTTCTCCATTAACTAATTAAATATTTGCCATCAACTCCCGCACAATTTAATTTTAACTTTGTAATAAAGGTGGAGTCGACGATGATAATATCCATTTCATTTATGGATTCTGTGATGGTAACAGCAGAGCGTCAGTTGAGAAATATCGAAGACGTTCCCCGATCTGCCGAATACCGAACAGACACGTCTTTAGTGGCACACACACACACACACACACACCACCCGAGATTATGGGAAACAGGGACGACGGTTCCACGTAACCAAGACCATGTAGCACGACGGCCCGTTGCTGTGGAGTAGCGCATACTGGACTTAGTACAACGTACAAACAAAGACCAAAGTACAAACGAGAGAGGAACTCTCGCGTCGGATTATGGATGCCGCTGCTTACATACGAGAACACCCCGAAATGATTCAATGGGCAGCGGACTCTTGTTTGGAACGAGCAAGGCTGTGCATTGAAAACCGAGGCGGACATTTTGAACATTTATAAGGTGTATCTCATAAAAGGTAGCAATAAATACATCAGATTAATACGCTCGCTTATTTTTTTCCGCTCCTTGTACCTTAAAAGGTCCATAGCTCCGCAACGGTTGGAAATAGCACCGGTGTTGTATTAACTTTTTTACTCGATATCACCCCTCAAATCACCCCCAAAGCATGGCAGATCGGTTGTGAAACACCCTATATATATATATATATATAATATACAGTATATAATGAATGTAAAGAACGACGCTTGTATAGAAGAACGTTCCGCACAAGATGAGGAGGGAGAATGAACAAATGAAAAATGAGGTAACCACCCGGGAATCGAACCCGGGATCTTTCGATTGCCGGTCAGATATGCTAACCACTACACCATGGGCCTCGAATAATCAGAAGTCGTAATTCTCCTACATACGAGCAGAAACCAATGCCCTGAGGGGGCACCTCTCGCATGCCGCCATACAGGGTGGGGCACGGGAACCAAGTGTTTTTGGAATAATCAGGAAAATGATATTTATTTTTGTAAAGAAAATATATTGGTAGAACAACATTCGTAAGAACATAGCATTTCATGTCATAATAATCATGTACCGAAAATTATATCTGGCATATGATGTCCTTGGCCGTCGACGCATTGTTGAAGGCGTTTACGAAAATTGGCCTCCACTCTTCCCAGCAGGTCTCTGTTGATTTGGATGATTTGTTGACGGATCGCTTCCTTCAATGCATCTAATGTACGGGGCTTGTCCTCGTAGACACGTGACTTGAGGTACCCCCATAGAAAGAAGTCACATGTGGACAAGTCAGGGGACCGAGGGGGCCATGCAATGTCACCAAATCTCGAAATGAGATGGTTGGGAAACAGGGGGCGAAGAACAGCCATTGACGCTCTGGCGGTGTGTGGCGTGGCCCCATCTTGCTGAAACCACAAATGTCGACGAGCAATACGCCTTCTTCGTAACTCAGGGATGAAAAAGGTGTTCACCATCTCAATGTAACGCCAGATTTATGGTAACGGTAACCCATTTTGTTCGAAGAAATAGGGACCGATGACGCCAAACTTTCCCACCGCGCACCAAACTGTAACCTTAGGGCTATGCAGCGGTTTTTCATGGAGTTGTCGCGGATTTTCAGCAGCCCAATACCGACAGTTTTGATTGTTGACGGCCCCATTAAGGTGGAAATGGGCTTCATCACTCATTACCACCATCATGTTTTCATTCTGCTCATAAAGTGCAAGCATTTCCTGTGCAAAATTCAGTCGTTGGGGGCAATCGTTTACATTCAATTCCTGCACTCGCTAACTAACTTGTATGGGTGAAAATGTAATTCTTCATGCAAAATCCGTCTAACAGTACGATTGCTGATTCCGAGTGCAGCTGAATGTCTCCGAGCAGAGCGGCCTGGGCTTTGCAACATCGCTTGTCTGACCCTTTCAACGTTCTCTGGAGTACGCACAGTGCGTTGCGGCCCCTTCGGTTTTGTTTTCATTATTGAGCCTCCTGTTCGAAGATTGTGTCACGAGCGGGAACAGAGTCATTTCGATGAATGTTGAATCTGCGGCGAAACGCACGCTGAACTGCTGTCACTGACTCGCCACTCCTAACAAAATGATCATACGCGAACATGCGGTGTTCTAACGTCCACTGCTCCATGATGGCACCTGAAAGATAAAGGTGAGTGTTAGTTAAAGTTAAATGCTATGAACCCAGGAATGGAATGCTACCTACCGCACGCCCCTCCCATTCCTAATGGCCGATTACTAGCTATTCAAAAAACACTTGATTCCCGTGCCCCACCCTATATATACATTTTAACTGCAAACAACACACAGTTCTCCCTCCTCATCTTGTGCGGAACGTTCTTCTATACAAGCGTCGTTCTTTACATTAATTATACTGTGTGTTGTTTGCAGTTAAAATGGATATATATATATATATATATATATATATATGGAATGAATTTCACAGTTAAACACGTGAAATGAATAAATGATGCAAATCTACAAGGAAAAAGAAAAATGATTCCAAGTTCTTTCGTGTATTCAGAAGTACACCTTGTCAGGGAATTCCCTGACGAGGTGTACTTCTTTACAGCCACACCTACACTTTTCCTCGTAAGTGTATATATTGTAATGTATATGGTTGTAAATTTGACTTGGTCCGCAATCGATATGAACCGTGACTTGATGGATACCGTAATGAAATTGACTGGATTCTTTGGTTCTGATATATTTGCATGTCCTTATACTGTATAATAGATATAGAGTGTAACATATTTGTGGATAGTAGTCTATTATGACTTGATCCTCTGGATCGAGAGATTCGATCTTTAGTTTTAAATCGATAATTAATTATTTTTAAATTGATAATGTATATGGTTGTAAATTTTGACTTGGTCCGCAATCGATATGGACCGTGACTTGATGGATACCGTAATGAAATTGACTGGATTCTTTGGATCTGATATATTTGCATGTCCGTTATAAATAGATATAGAATGTAACATATTTGTGGATAGTAGTCTATTATGACTTGCTCCTCTGGACCGAGAGATTCTATCTTTAGTTTTAAACCGATAATTAATTATTTTTAAATTGATAATTATTTAGTTTCGTAAAAATTGGTCGTTGCCAATTTACCGGCAGTTTTTAAATAAGTTTCTTATGTTCTTGTGGTTCGGAACCCACGTAAAATTGTAGGTCCCCTCCGCCACCACGGAGGACATACACAATACGGTCTTTGTTGTTCTGAAACATTATAACATTACATTATATATATATATATATATATATATTACTATTAAATATTATTATTATTATTTATAATTACTTATAATTCATATGGAGCCGCACATTTGAGACACTCACTCATCTCGATTCTTTACTCATTTCGATAAATTTTCATAAAAATGACTCATCTCATCTTTCGCCGAAGGGGTTCCAGGAACAAGTTTTCTGCAGTAAATGTGTGTGTGAGAGAGAGAGAGAGAGAGAGAGAGAGAGAGAGAGGAGAGAGAGAGAGAATCACAAAAGCAATTCAAAACCTAAATTAAATATAACGACTTCTTATTGCATTTCCTTCTGAAGAAAAGACGGAATATTTTCCCAACATGAAATCAAATGTCATTCATTGCTAAAATAATAATAATAAATAATAATAATAATAATAATTATTATTATTATTATTATTATTATTATTATTTATCACTCATTTCCGAGAAACAAAGATTTCCAACAATTTCTTTTAAGGGATTTCTGGGAAATTATGCTGCAAGGAACCAATATATATACAGGGTGTCCCGTAAGTCTGGACCCATAGGGAAAAATAATAAAATTACAAAATAGTCCAAAAATTTATTACATAATCTGTTCAAAGTGTCCGCCGTTGTGTCGCACACATAGTTGAAGACGCAATCTCCACTGCGACAGCACTTTCTGAATCACAGTCGCAGAAATTTCTTGACACGCCTCCACAATGCGTGCTTTAAGGTGGAAAATGTTCTGAAGTTTGACCTCGTACACTTTGGCTTTCAAGTGGCCCCACAAATAAAACTCCAGCGGAGTAAGATCATAATAAAAAAATAATAAAAATAATAATAAAAAATATATATATATATTATAATAAATTTTTGGACTATTTTGTAATTTTATTATTTTTCCCTATGGGTCCAGACTTACGGGACACCCTGTATATATATATATATATATATATATATATGATGAATAAAACCACGAAGGAAAAAGAAACACAAAGTGATGCTCAAGCGCTTTCGTCTAATGACATCCTCAGGAACACTGTGTTCCAGTGTTCCTGAGGATGTCATTAGACGAAAGCGCTTGAGCACCACTTTGTGTTTCTTTTCCCTTTGTGGTTTTATTCATCATAAATATTTTTCACGTGTCACTTTCGTGAAATAATTTTAATATATATATATATATATAGATATATATATATATATATATATATATATATATATATATATATATATATATTGTGGTACCAATATATATATATATATGTTAAACACAGACCGTGCATGGAACAAGGAACTCTTCTGGGAAAATTAAATCCACTATAGTCCGAATAAGTAATGGTAAATGACAAATACCATAGTTTTTCTTTTTCATGATGCTAGCCCGACGAGGGCTATATTTATGGGATCTCTTTGCGAGAGACCCGTTGCCCACGTCGGGCTAGCATCATGAAAAAGAAAAACTATGGTATTTGTCATTTACCATTACTTATTCGGACTATAGTGGATTTAATTTTCCCAGAAGAGTTCCTTGTTCCATGCACGGTCTGTGTTTAACATATAAATTTCTCAGGGGACCATTCTGAGTTTGTATATATATATATATTATATATATATATATTATATATATATATATATTATATATATTGGTTCCTTGCAGCATAATTTCCCAGAAATCCCTTAAAAGAAATTGTTGGAAATCTTTGTTTCTCGGAAATGTTATTATTATTTTAGCAATGAGTGACATTTCATTTCATGTTGGGAAAATATTCCGTGCATGGACGGTCTGTGTGTATCATAAAAAACCTCAGGGAACCATTCTGAGTTCATTCCCATATATATATATATATATATATATATATATATATATATATATACTGCAATTTATTAAAATATTTAAGTGCCATTTTTCACCAGATGAAAAGGCTTATTGGCACTATTTCAATTGGCACCTTTTGACATTTGCCGTATTGAAGATACGAACATTCTTTTCAGTCCTTATAGCACTACTGCAGAAGGACTAAATTTGTGTGTTTTTGTTCCCTTTTGTCAGAAATTCTGATGTTTGGGTGGGAAATGAAGATATTTCACCAATGCTTCATCATTCTAATTCTAAATATTTATGAACAGTTGACATCATTAGTATAGGTACTATGAGGTTATCAACTCTCTCTCTCTCTCTCTCTCTCTCTCTCATTAGTTAACTGAATCTTGAGTACTTTCTTTGATGTGAATTGTACTGTATATCTCATCCACGTTATATATATATATATATATATATATATATATATAATATATATATATATATATATATATATATATATCCTTGACCATAAGTATTAAGCATCCTACAGTTGTCATAAAGTTATAGTTGTCAAAGAGTAAATAAAAGTGATAATGAGAGACTAATGTTAATTATAGGATTTTAATGTAGTTAAGAAGACAATGTAATACTTTGTACATCTTTTATTAATTTGAATTAGTGTTATATGGTTCCTTTCTGGACATCCTATCGATAAACTCCTTAGAAGAGTCCCTTCTCATCTTCTTCCAATCTTCTTCTATTAGTTTGAAGTGTAGATGTTGACGAATATTTGTTTCTTGACACTTTTGCTCAAAAGTGACCATAGATCTTCGATCGAGCCCTGGTTGGGAGACTGCCGCGGGGACCAATTAAGAAGCGACATCTCATTGCGGTTAGACCACCTCGGGGATTCGATTGCCGATAATATTGGTAATAATAATAAAGAGCGCAATGGGCCGCATTCGTTTGGCCTGGCCCCTGGGCGCTGTACCAGTTTCTGGCTCTCTTCGCTATAAATCGGGTGATGGTAGCGGGCAAAGCGTGGCGTGGAACTTTATCTTCTCGGAATATCACTTTATTGTGATTCAAAATAGGATATAATTTTTCTATAAAAAGTTTCAAGACGCGCTTTTATAAGTCTGAGAATCTATTGTGTGGTCGTGCAAAGCCAATTTCGAAACTCCCGCGGATAACCTAACCTCATATCACTCGTTAAAATAAAACGTCTTAAATTTAGAACTTATAACTACTTTTTGAGGGCGCATTCCAGGGGAAAGTTTTCCTCCTTTTGGGGTGTCAAAACGTCTCGTCAGATTACCTAATAACTTCTTTTAGTCATACATAACTTCTTTAGATACGAGAAATTGTCCCCAAAACTTCTTTTTTGACTGATTTGAGACAATAGAAGTTAATATTTCTACGTATAGAAGGTTACGAGAAGTCTTTCTTCTCCGTGATGATGTTTTCGTCGGCATGACGGAGTTAAGCAATCAGTCATAAGTTCCCAACTTTTCTGACGTAAACGGACCCAGATGTTCAAACACCTGCTAAAAAAACGCAGTAAAATTAAGTAATTTAGAAGCTGCACCTGATATCCCCCAACATTAAGTACCTCATTAAAATGGCAATACCTCTTCTCATAATGATCTCTCGCATGACTTCGAAGTTGCTTACATCGAACCAAAGCACCTTTCACCAATCGTCTTTAGTTTAGTTTTCGCGGTCTCCCCCCCCCCCCCCCCCCCTCCCCTCTCAATACTTCGCGTCTTTGCAGCCTTTTAGAGCACCTTCATTTAGCGTCTTTCTAACAGTTCGTTAGAAAAGTGAGAAGAAGGCTTTTCACGACCTTTCACCGAAAGAATTCCCAGATGCCCGTCCTCAAAGAGCAGTCGTAGCTCTTTTCGTACCCTTACCCTCAAAATAAAACCTTCTGAATTTACAACGTACTTCTTTTTGAGAGCGCATTTTATAAGAAGTTTCTCCTTCTTTCGGGTATCAAAGCTTTTTGTCAGATGATATCACTTTTTTAATAACACAATTTGTTTAGAAAGGAAAAATAGTCTTTGAAACCCTTTTTTTTTTTTTGGTGATTTGAGACAACAAAAGATAATATTGGCGGGAATTGTTCGTATACGATCGATTTCGCTTCTTGGAATCGTTTTTGATCGCATACCGAGAGCACTTCAAGTTTTTCCGCAATAGCAACTTGTCTGAGACCTTGAATTTCTGCTCTATCTCCTTCTGTTAGTTTCTCGTTTTCATAATTTTTATATTATTTTTTTTAATGCGGGAAGGAGGGACCGAGAGCGAACGCTCGCAAAAATGCCCACGCTATTATACAGGGTGTCCCGTAAGTCTGGACCCATAGGGAAAAATAATAAAATTACAAAATAGTCCAAAAATTTATTACATAATCTGTTCAAAGTGTCCGCCGTTGTGTCGCACACATAGTTGAAGACGCAATCTCCACTGCGACAGCACTTTCTGAATCACAGTCGCAGAAATTTCTTGACACGCCTCCACAATGCGTGCTTTAAGGTGGAAAATGTTCTGAAGTTTGACCTCGTACACTTTGGCTTTCAAGTGGCCCCACAAATAAAAATCATAATAAAAAATAATAAAAAAATAATAATAATAAAATAATAATAATAACATAATAAAAAAATATATTATAAATCCCTATGGGTCCAGACTTACGGGACACCCTGTATAAGAAGGGAAGCCGAAATCAAAGTCTCCGAGACTCGAATGCCTTTTTTTTAATTTTTGAAAAGATTGTGCAGTGTGTAAAATGGGTGTATGTGTAGTAAAGAACAAAGGGAGAAGCGTGTTTTTGAGAGCCTAGAATTCTTATGGTGTCTATCTTTCTCTTAACAAACCATTACCGACCAGTTCTCAAAGCATTTAACGTAATCTGGGGAAAAAATTCGTCTAGAAACCTAAAATTTCTAAAAAGCCTAAAAAATTACTAAGTGGTATGTTTCGGTAGTTATTTTATTATTTTTGGGGACAGTAAAAGAAATTTTCAAAATCAAAACCCGATCATTACGGATTAGTTATTTTTTAAGCCAAATTTTCTAGGCGAATTTTTTTCCGAAATTGTACCATTAACTGCTAAAACGGCGTTTTTGACGAAACTGAATTACCTGTAATAGGTTTTTAATATGAGTATTCAGAAACGATTACATGTTCTATAAATACCTTTGAAGTGGTCACTAAAAACCACATAATTGTTTTGTTTTGTTTTTTTGTGGATCTATAAAATTGGAAGGAAACAGGGTTTAGATCTCTTGAACATTTCTTTTTGTTTCTTTCATTTTATTTATTTTAGTTATTATTTTGTATATTTACATTATTTGGTTTCCCATTTTCTTTTTCTACATTTTTATTTCTTTATCACATTCTCTCCTCTGACCTGACGCATCAGTCTCGTAATTTGCAGCAATTCCGTAATTAGTGTGTGTGTGTGTGAGTACTGTTTTTCTGTGTATTATATATTTACCTGTCTGCCTGTCTGTATTATTATGTGTTTGTCTGTTTGTCTATCTATCTGCTTGTTCATCTATAAACTTAGTTGTCTGTTTGCCCGTTTCTCTGTTTACTTATTTGTCTGTAGAATATTTTGTTTGAGATGAACTGCTTAACTGTCAGTATATTTGTTTATATGTTATTCCTCTGTCTACCTATCTATATACGTATCTATTTATTTGTTTATCTGTCTGCTTGCCTGTCCAGCTTTTCTATCCGTTTTGTTTTATATCCGTGTATCTATATATCTATATGCTTGTCCGCTCGCGTATCTGTCTATTTTTCTATCTTTCTGCCTGCTTTCTGTCCTTCTGTCTGTGTGCCTCTTTTCTATATATTTTCAAAATCAAAACCCGATCATTACTGATTAGTAATTTTTAAGCCTTTTAGAAAATTTAAGTTTCTCGACGAATTTTTTTCCGAAACTGTGCCCGTAACTCCTTGTCTGTTTGTCCGTCTGTCCGTCTATATCTTATCTAATAGTGATCCTAGAAGCTGATAATCCTACGCTAATTCATTTAACAAATGAGATATAAATAAGTGCAAAACTAATTTTTGAAGCGATTCAATTCAATGTTGGTGATTTTGCCTTTGCGAATTCTCGCTTTTGATCAAATGTTTTGAATTCTGTTGTTTAGAATTGAGCGAAGTGGAATTAGGGTTTGATCTCAAAATAGGTTTTCATTCATTAATACGAATTCGAATTGAGATATCACAAGGCGATTAATTACAAACAAAATATAATAATAATAATAATAATAATAATGTTTCCTGTAAGTCGAGTCATGATGAAATTTGTGAAAAGGCGAATGCGCTATTCTTTAAATATACGAAGGCCCGTAGCTCAATGGGTAACACCGTTTCTCCGTAAGAGAAGTGAAGACACCGTGGTCGGGGGTGGTTCGACTCCCGACAGCGCAATGAGTCGCGTTCGTCTGGTCTGAGCGCTATGTCAATTGGTGGTTCTCCTCACCCTTTATTATTCTTTAACGAAAGAAATGCGCGCAATTCACTATGACTGTACACGGAGAGGTGACAAAAGTATATAGACACCACCATGATTATTCTCAAGAACAAATGGCAAAACTCATCAATGAAGTACCAGAACGCGCGTCACCTTTTTTCTTTTAATTGATTTCAATAACCTTTATTAATAATAACATAAATACATTTTGGTCTTACAATTTACAATGACATAAATAATTGCGAGGCTGGACTATTTATTTTATTTAATTTGGTCCTTAAAAGCTTTACTACTTAAGGCTTTACTGGGATAAAATACAAAAGGAAAAAAGCAACACGATTCTAAATATATTCATTCAATAAATATATTATTATTTATTCACTTTCATTATATCAAATCCAAATCTACCAAACGAAAAAAAAAAAATCGAATTTGTCTTATTTACTTTTGTGAACACACACCCTGTACGTATTTGGGGAAAATGATACTGATGCTTTTCTATCAACGATTCACTTTCGTGAAAGAATGAAATTATTAAGGCATTCGCGGTTTTTTATTATTAACAATTATTGTGGTTTCTTTCAATTATTTTTAACTTCTTCTTTATTACATTTTAATTGTTTTAATTGCTTAAAATTGGTACTAAAAAAGTCGGTTTAAATTAGGTCAGGTTAGGTTAGGGTAGGTTAGTCATTTTCATTAAAAATCTGAAATGTATATTTGAAATCTGAAGTCCTTAAGTTATACTCGCGTAAGGTCGATTGTCGACATTAGAAAATTCGATTTCGTTCGTGTAAAGCGGAGTTAGCGAATGACTCGTATCGGGTCTCGCGGGAAGTTGTCAACGTTTAAATTGGGTATGACTAAAGTAGGTCTTACTCGATAAGTAACATTTAGATTAAGAGTAGAACGATACCAAATTTCGGAAACGTATTAAATGAAGCGGACCGAGCGTTCTTTTATCCTATATTGACCTATTCTAGTTAAGACTTAAGTAACTCACGAGGAAAAATTAGTAAAACTAAGTCAGAGATCGCAAGTAGTATAGCCGCAAAAGGTTAGAGTGCAGGAATGTTGCAAGTGATTACGTAATGTTGCAAATGGGGGTGGGGTTGTTGCAAAAAAAAAGAAAAAAGAAAAAAAAGAGTACTGGCCTTTGTTGCCAACCGGGGTTGCAAGGGGCATGCAACTTGGAGGCGTTCTCCCCCAAGCTATTCCCCCCAAAGGGCCAGAAAGGAGAGAAAGGAGGAGAGGTGTTCACCTGGCAGGAGCCAAGTGCATATTAAGACTTCAGCCGAGTAGGCGTTGTTTTATAGGCTCCTAATCAGCCAGTTGGCTGAGCCAAGGGGGGAGGGGTACACCTGAAGGAGAGAGAGAGAGTAGTTGCCTTTGATTGCAAGGCATGCAACTTGGAGGCGGAGTTCTCCCCCAAGCTATTTTCGTTTACTTAACCTAAGAGGCCTCTAAGGGGTTTTCCCAAAGGGCCAGAAAGAGAAGGACCAGAGGTCCTTGCTCGGCTGGGAGCCGAGCTTGTAATGACTCCGTCAGTCGTCTCTCGGTCTTTTATAAACTCTATTCTGGCTGAGTTGCCAGATAGCGCCATGTATTCCAGATAGCAAAAACCATATATTAATCATCCATTTAAATAGTGTACCACAATATATATTTATATGACGGTAGATGAATCCAATTAAATTCTGTTTATTAAATAAATAATTTTTACACACTTAATTTTTATTATAAATATTTAAGTCACGAATAACGAAACGAAATAAAAATTTACGAAACACACGAGCCTCATTCCCCCCAATCCCCTGCGAAGAAAATTGAAAAAAAAACGAAATCTAAAGCAATTAATCAATTGAAATTAACCAAACCACAATCCGCTATAACGGGGTCGGACGACTAATGACATCTTTATATTTTCGAAGAACACCTGCTGGTTGAGAGACCATTGTCATTCCCCAAACCCGTATATATAATATATATATATATATATATAAACGAATAAACAACTCGTGCACACACACACACACCACACACACACACACACACACACACGAGGAAAGGCAGAAACTAGGTCATTTCGAATCGTCCCCCTAGAGACCTTTTTCTGACCGAGAGTCAACCTTTCTTCGTCTACTTGAACAAAAACCACCTTTCACAACAATTCTTATTATCATTATTATTGTTATTATTTCTACAATGAAAATATTTTATATTTACGCGTAATTTGTATGGTGTCATATTCTTATAACTACATCTTAACTGCTTAAATCTTTGATTTTTAATATTTAGTGTTAGAAGTGAAAATTTAGCACAATTCATACTAGACCTCGATTGCTCACTATTTCATCGAGATAATTAAAGCTCAGGACCTGCATTGCCTATAAGATCTGCGGGAAACTCTGAGTAAATGGAAATATTATTTCTCGAAAACTATGGGTGATAGAAAAATTCTGAAACCATATTTGGAATCAGTATCAAAAGTTATATAAGAAACACCAAATAATTTTCAAGAAATGTTGTCCCCTAGTGTAATTTCTCGCCGAATTGGAAAGGTTTTCACTCCGCCTTAGACCCACAGTTTAACGTGGATTCAGAAATACATCGTCGATTGCTCACTATTTCATCGAGATAATTAAAGCTCAGGACCTGCATTGTCTATAAGATTGCGGGAAACTCTGAGTAAATGGAAATATTATTTTCTCGAAAACTATGGGTGATAGAAAAATTCTGAAACCATATTTGGAATCAGTATCAAAAGTTCTATAAGAAACACCAAATAATTTTGAAGAAATGTTGTCCCCTAGTGTAATTTCTCGCCGAATTGGAATGGTTTTCACTCCGCCTTAGACCCACAGTTTAACGTGGATTCAGAAATACATCTCGTCGATTGCTCACTATTTCATCGAGATAATTAAAGCTCAGGACCTGCATTGTCTATAAGATCTGCGGGAAACTCTGAGTAAATGGAAATATTATTTTCTCGGAAACTATGGGTGATAGAAAAATTCTGAAACCATATTTGGAATCAGTATCAAAAGTTCTATAAGAAACACCAAATAATTTTCAAGAAATGTTTTCCCTAGTGTAATTTCTCGCCGAATTGGAAAGGTTTTCACTCCGCCTTAGACCCACAGTTTAACGTGGAAACCGAATGCTCTTTTAAAAATATAATTAGGATATATTTCTTTATTATAAAGTCCTCTCGATTACATTAGTGACTAATGATCCGGGAATAGTGGGGGAAAAATATTGACATGGTAAAGACAGCAAGGAGTAATACGAGCATTAAATCTATTGGAGAAAATATAAAGATGCCATTACTCGTCCGGACCCGTTATAGCGGATTGGTACACGTCATAGCTCCACCCAGCTACACTGGCAGCCAATCACTACGAAACATCTGGTCTTTCGGGGCGGAGCTTGGCGATTGTGCATATAAAAGGGATATTTTTCAGTTGGGAGTAACAGTAGCTATTTTCGCTTCAGTGAATAATCATTCCCTCCACCATGGACCTGTACGTCTCCCGGATTTGTATGAAGAAAGTGACACTGCAGCATTAACGGCAATTAGTCTTTAACGCGATTGACCGTGATGAATTATTTCCAACGCAAACCGTTGAAGATATTTGCAGTGACGCTCCTTACAATCCGACGCAAGGGACTACCATAGAAATGTAAGTGACTATAATTCGATTTATATATATGGAGCCCCGCAAGGGGGTTCTAAGCTCGTGCTCTTGAGTGCTCTTTGTGCTCGTTTGTACGTGCTTGTTCCTGGAGGTTTCACGTGCGCCCTCCCGGCCCTAGCACCCAAGGATGATGGGGCTCGACCCTGCAGTCCTTGTCATCCTTGGTCTTTTTCCACTTCGACTGTCCCCTCCACCCTTTCTTTTTCCTCTGTCTTTCCTCTCACTTTTTCTTTGTTTTTCCGCTGAGATATGCCCTTTAAATAGAGGCGAATCGGTTCTTCCCGAACTAAAAAAAAAAAAAAAAAAAAAAAAAAAATATATATATATGGAGAGTTGTAGTATCTCGTCAAATACGTCATTTAGATACTACCCAAAAATCGAATTTTTTTATGGCAATCAATGTTATTTGTTTTTACCTCTTATCCCCATTATGCTAAAATCGAAATTTTTTATGGCAATCAATGTTATTCCTCTTAAATGAACCAAAGATATCTTCACATAATGGGGGATCTGTCTGAATACTCTGTATATGTTTTAAAAGAATGAACATTATTCCTTTAAGGTCCGATGAGGATTTGACACGTGTTATACAATCTTTTGAAGAATCTCGTGTCATGAATACGGAGGATATACTGTAGTGAACGCTTTTTATTATTTCTTTTGTTCATTATTTACTTACGCTTCTTCCTACTTTACTATATCTCTATTGCTCTTTATTTCATTTAACTGTACACTCTCGTTACTCATTTTCGCCGTGCAGTATAATAGTTTCCGGTAGCCACGCCGAGTTCTGACTCTAAAAGACCGTTACAAATCGAAGGGGGGGGAAGGTGTATTAATACTCTTATTAACACTTATTACGTTTTATTAATTTCGAAAGTGGTTTAGTTAATTAGGGGATATGCGAGTATGAAATATTACTAAATATATTTAGGTCGGAGAGGGCGCAAAACAATTTAACTTTAAGATCACATGGCTCTAAATCTTACGCGTATCGCGTCTACCTCAAGACTGAAAAACCGTTATAGGTATAGTCCACTCTCCGGGCCTATTTAGGATTACCAACCCTACCCATTTTAAACAATTCAAATCTAACAACCATGCTTTATCGTAATCATCACAATTTTTAGTAAATTTATATTAAACATTATCTTATTTAATTAAACAAATTAATATTCTTAACTAAGCATTACTACACTCGCATCACCCCCTTGAAAATAAGTTTTTCCATTAGGAAAACTTATTAATATCGTTTAACAATGTCAATAAATTTATTCAACAAACTTATATATTTTGCAATTTTTTTTTTTTTTCTTTTTTTTTTCTTTAACACTTATTCAAAGTTTAGAAATAGACAAGAACTAATAGAATGACAATTCCCATACATATATTGTATCATATTATAAAACCGAAAACTTTATAATTTTCACATTTGCATAAAATAACATTTCACTCTAATAATTAAATTACAACCTGTAACTAATCTATACATGCCAAAAAATTAACAGAAAATTTTCTTAGTGGCCACACAAATCTCAAGTTCACAATCTATTCCCGCGATTTCTCATCAACGATCGCTTTACATTCGAAACAATTTTTTTTTTTTTTGTATAGTTATACAGTTACTATCAGGGCAACATAGAAAAAAATAAGAAAAAGTTTACATAAAATACTGACCAAGAGCGCACATACTATTTCACGAAAAACACAACAATTTTGGGCAAATCGCACCCTTTTCACTTATAATTTCATTAGATAATAATCAGTACATTTATTTGCTGGACGTTGTTTAGATGACACTCCGCACGCTGACAACGGATTTCAATTTTCAATCGCAGCTCTCCTGCTCACTTCGCTAGAATGCAAGGGATTGCATCAATATGCAACAGGGCAGCACGCTATAATGGTTCCGCTCTCTCTCCAATGGCGAAAAAAAAAAAAACAAGAGACGCCCATTCTAAAAGGATCAGGGGGGGAGATATCTGAAAGCGGGACCACGCGCTGGAATTGGACGGAATTTGCAATTCTAGAAGTCGATGAAGAAACTCGCCTTGTCTCATCTCCACTTTTGTCGGTGAACGCTGCTCTTCCTACGTCCAGCTGAAAGACTCTTCTACTGGCAACAATCAAACGATGACTCCGCCGTAGGCCGTTTCCCAACGAACCTACTGTATGTCTGTATGGACAGTACAGTCGTAGGCGCCCGTTCAAGGCTCTCGTGGCTTGTCTACCGCGCGCTTTGTTGACATATTTAGCGAAGCATTCGAGCAACGTGACCAGCTACTGCCCGAAAAATACCAGTAGACCATCTTCGATCGAAACTTTCGTGTGCCAAGACCCTGCAGACGTAAATTTCTCTTCTCTTCCGGAACTGTCCTGCGCCAAGTCCATGCGCATTCTGGTTTCTCTTCTCTCTCTCATTGGTGATCGATCACCTATCCGGTCGACTAAACTCACTTGATGGAACTCGGATTCAACTTGGTTGACCCCAAACTGAGTCTTGCAATTTTGAAAAAAAAAGTTTATTCTAAACGTGTTTCTGTACTGCTTATCATTTCATATTTAATTTATCAAATTCTTTCGACAATTCACTTCGAAATACTAACTACACATTTGCTCTGGCCAAATTCACGGAAAAAAATATAAAAAATTTCGCAAAAATTTAATCAAATCTAGTTACCAATAAGGTCACTTATGGCAGTCACAGCAGAGAAGATAAAAAAAAGTCATAAAATGTACGAACCAAAATTGTACAGTATAATTATAAAAGCGCCCATACATAGTAACTGTTAGTATAATTTAAGAAATATTATTGCTCAAACTATCGTCAGAAATCACCTCAATACCTCTAAATACAAAAGACAAAAATGAACCCCAGAAACTTCATGTCATCCATTCTCTGATAATCATGAACCCTCTTGCTTTGAGGAGGAGCACACAGACGCCACAAAAACGTTACTGGCTATCTAGGAGGCTCCATTTCCGAGTGTACACTTGAGTCAATGTTTCAAATGCATTAGTTAACTCCGACTGAAGGTTTAAACAATAATAATTTTCTAAACAGTTATTAAAAAGTAAAAAAATTTAAATATTACTACCAAAAATTATTTTACTACAGTAATTCCAACTTGAAACATCAAATTTCATAAGAATTGAACTTGCAATTCGCAAACCACATCTGAGATACAACTCTCTCCTTCAACAGAAACCTCAGTATGTTTTCAAATCACAGAAATCTCAGCAATTTATCGTTTCCAAGTGAAAATACAAATTTTTATCGTTATACTAAATAAGAATAGATCATATGTACTAAAAATTACACACAATCCACTGTAAACAAAACTAAAACATTTCCTAATTGAGAGCGGTCGCTTTGTTTGTAAGCGAACCTCTATACAAATATCCCTAACCGAATGAAACTGCATTATATCCTAACATAATTTCGTAATATTTTCCATGCAAACGCTCAAACTAAAAAAAAAGGACATTTTTCATTTCTAATTCCAAATTAAAATTTCAAATTAAAACATCCTTTTTAGAATACAATCTAAATTTGAACTAAAAATTTTACCATTGTCATTGAACTGGAAATAAAAATAAAAATCGGCCTACCTGTATAAATAAATTGATTATTGAATGAATTTATAAAACGCAAAGAAAATTTTCTACACAAATTTCTGTAATTCAAAAAAATTATAATTTCCAGATTTAGCAAAATGTGTACCGTAACTCACATTGGCCGCCAAAATAAAAATAAAATTTACTGCCGCTTTTTAGGCCTATAATTAATAAATTCAATGTTACGCGTGAAAAGCACAATTTAGAATCCACGCATAACATTTGTGTTTATTAAAGAAAAATCCTATGATTATTTATGTTAAACCAATTAAAATTTTGTTAAATAACTAAAAATTTACTACTCAATAGACATACCGTAATAACGGTTAATCTCCGAGCAATATTTTACGATAGGCCTACAAGAAATTCTTCTTACGTACGATACAATAGCCATTTTACCAAATATGTCGGAATTGTCGTGAAATGAATCGAAAGAAACAGAGGAAAAAAAAATAGATAACCAGCTTACCTACCAAATTGTATATAATTAATGAGTATAAAAAATATCCAAAACAACTTTTATAGAAAATTTCAACACAATTTCGCTAGTTCCATTAAACCAATGTAGATTTTTGAAATTTAACACAATCCTATACGGCCCAATCTGACAATTTTTAATATCTTTAAGATTTATTTTTCGATTTGTCCCTTAACTGTAACGTAATCCTATTTTAGCGCGAAGCGAGCAAAGCAAAAAGCCCGTAAACCTATATTTACAAAATAATTCTATTATTATATACAGGCAATCGAAATATAATCAAAAATCTGCTAATGAAACCCAGAAAATTTCTCATGTTCATGAAATGGTTGTACTATATATGTATATATACCCAGAAATGCGATACAAATTTTCTCTGAAACACTTTGAAAAGACCATATAAATTGTGTATCATACTGTATTTAAACTAACAATTCACTTACGTACAAATCATTATTCTTATTATTATGATTATTACAATTTTCACTAATTCCAAAAGTTTTAAACAAAAAGTTAAAAAGGTAAGCTGCTGAAAGGCATACAGAGGAAGAGACGAAAAGAAAAGAAAATTGAGTCTTCAGGCAGCACGATAATTTTCAACTATACCCTCTCCGCGACCGAATGAACGAAACTTTTGAAGCTACGCGACTCGGAATAATTTGGAAAACAATGGGCGCGCCATTTTGAATTTTCATTTATAATGAATTTTAAGGAATGAAAATCGAAATTTGCCTGCAAGCGGGATAAACTTTGCATTTAGATATTTTAATAATCGAAATAAAATATTCATTAACGCTATTTGTTATTATACCGGGTTTTAAGAATTTTAATCGAAATCCTAACACGTGGGTAAGCCTCACAAAATATGATGTAAGATCACCGCTAGCCACCAGAATGTAGTGAACGGGTTTTATTATTTCTTTTTCTTCATTATTTACTTACGCTTCTTGCTACTTTACTATATCTCTATTGCTCTTTCTTTAATTTATCACTTTCCTCGTATAGTTTCCGGTAGCCACGCCGAGTTCTGACTCTAAAAAGACCGTTATAAAGCCAATGGGGAAGGGGAATATTAATACTCTTATTTAACACTTGTTACGTTTTATTAATTTCGAAAGTGGTTTAGTTAATTAGGGGATATGCGAGTATGAAATATTACTAAATATATTTAGGTCGGAGAGGGCGCA
The DNA here is from genome assembly GCA_023014485.1 of Bathynomus jamesi. Classification (NCBI taxonomy): domain Eukaryota; kingdom Metazoa; phylum Arthropoda; class Malacostraca; order Isopoda; family Cirolanidae; genus Bathynomus; species Bathynomus jamesi. Next base: position 292,496 of record JAJOZX010000047.1, on the reverse strand, counting down.
AAACAATTTAACTTTAAGATCACATGGCTCTAAATCTTACGCGTATCGCGTCTACCTCAAGACTGAAAAACCGTTATAGGTATAGTCCACTCTCCGGGCCTATTTAGGATTACCAACCCTACCCATTTTAAACAATTCAAATCTAACAACCATGCTTTATCGTAATCATCACAATTTTTAGTAAATTTATATTAAACATTATCTTATTTAATTAAACAAATTAATATTCTTGACTAAGCATTACTACAATACTGATCAGTCAGCAATGTCACACATCCTCCACCATGGACCTGTACGTCTCCCCGGAATTGTATCCAAAGAAGCGAAGGCTACCTTTTTAAGTGCCGAGGGATATTATCAAACTAAAGATGAAAATAGTATAAAGGACAAATTTAAAAATTCTAAAAAGAAAATATACGAGTGTTTTGGACGGTTGCACACAGATTTCACTTTCTCTGTTAATAGGATATTTCACTGTAGCGTTTAGTAAATTTTTCTCAATTTCTAGTTGTTTTGGTGGACTTAATTTCACACGCCGTACGCGGAGGTATGTGTCCATAATGTGAACCACAACGGGCTTTGCACCCTCCTCTTGATTCGCATCCAGATTTAAGCAGATCTCAGGACTCGTGCGGGTGAGTTTTATTTTCATATCCACCCCGTTGACAAGCAACTTCTCCTGGAAAGTGAAATCTGTGTGCAACCGTCCAAAACACTCGTATATTTTCTTTTTAGATTTTTTAAATTTGTCCTTTATACTATTTTCATCTTTAGTTTGATAATATCCCTCGGCACTTAAAAAGGTAACCTTCGCTTCTTTGGAAAAGTTGAGGACATTTTCCAGATAGGCTCGTAGATGATAGTACCCCGTGCCTGCCGATATGTTGGTCTGATTTAAATATACGTCACACTGGTTGAATATAGAGTGCAGAAAGTTTGTTTCAGGGTATACAGCATATTTGTCATCGCAGACCGTTCCATCAGAATGGGCTATACGTAGCTTAGCGTACATGTGCACACAGCTTGGATCAAAAAAGTAAGGGCCTGAGCTGGGTATCACGAATTCTATAGGTGCACTCGGGGAACTAATTGTGTTTAAAGGGTTAATTGTAATTAAGTCACTGTGCTCAATAGAAACTTGGGTTGGAGGCAGCTCAAAAAGGGACAGCTCTGATTTACAGCATTGTGAACTACATGGGTGGATGAAGCGTGCCATGGCGAAATAGTGACTCCTCTCTCGACAAGTGGTAAACAAACTATGATTCATGAGATCAATGTCCTTAGCTTATATCAGTCAAAAAAGTGGTCAACCATAGGTTTCATTCGCTTACAGCACTTCTTTTTTGATAGCCTTTTACGTTTAATACCACGTGACCCCTTCTTCTTCCGGGGAGCCCTCTTCTTCTTCCCGCCACCACGCATTTTTTTCTTTGCATCTTTGATGATTTCGTCCGGTGTACGCTTTAAATGTTTTTTTTAGAGCTTTATGTTTAGCCCCGGCCAATATGTCTTCTGCAGTGTTAAGGCCTGATTGTAGCGCTTTTCTTCCAAGGTATCTGGCCCCCCTCTTCAGCAAAGGAACAGCCGTACGTAGTATGGATGAAAAAATGGATCCAAGTCCACTACCGCGCTGGTATCTCACCCCTCGAAAGACGGTGAAAGGCTTTCTATCCATTATAACTCAGTGCGTCGAAAGTGTAGCTTCACTGTTAAGCTCCCGTTACCGAATGGGAAGTTTTCACCCTCAATCGTTCTTATATATATTGAGATATTGGTTATTAAATTAGTTGCGACATTCACATAATGGGGTCTGTCATATGTAATACACAAACTCCTTCCTCTATGGTTGGGGATGTGAGCAATGCGCAGCAGGCGAAATGGGTATCCCCAACAAACTGGTGCTCCACTATATTACTGTAAATATAGCACATGTCTGGGGACCTTTCAGCCAATTTCTCCATCTTCAATTGATACATTAATCTGGACAAGTCATGCTGTGTCTCGTGAAATGTGTCTCTTTGGAAGACTGCGCTATATCGGCCATTGGCTAGAATTTGGAACTTTCTATGGTCTTTAATACGTCTGTTAGTCTTTGATTTTAGGATTAGTGTATGTGCACTGTAGGGTGGATCGATTTTACATTTTTTTCGATTTCCATATTCTAATAGAGACAAAAACTTGCGCATGCATGAGAAAATAGCCTCTGCAAAATCTTAGCTTAATAGGTAATCATCTTCTGCCCCCGGCAGAGCGATGAAAATCATATTTTAGTAGTCAAAAACGTATTTTTAAACCCTAGCCAAAAGTCATAAAATTTTGCGTGTGTTATTTCATACCTAAGCAACGATATAAATGCTATGTTGTGGAGCTCTGTTACAAAGTTGGCTAGTGTGTTGTTAGGGTGTACAGACAGGGACGAGGAGAACGGGAGTGTGACGTAGAAATGGTTAGGAGCCATGTTGCATACTATTTAAGCTTCATTATTGCATCAGCTTTTATATAGGTGTTGAAGCTTTCTGGGTACCCTAGCCATTTCACCAGGCACATTTTTCTCTTTCCTGAACCTTTGCTTCCTAAAATTTTCTCAATTTTAAACACATTTTTTTCTAAATTAAACGCAACTTTCTGCAATTCCTCGCGGTAAAAACCTCCTAAGATTTCTTCCCCATTCAAATCTTCAATGTAATACATCATTATCTCACCTTTAGATCTCATAGCCCTAACTTTAAAAATCACGCGTGTCCATCCTTGCTCAAAACCCTTTGCGAATTTGTTCCCCGAACGCGACAGCCTTACATAATCATTGATTTTGAAGCGCGCAGAGTGTGGTGGTGGTGGTGATCCATCTCTTCTCGGGAGCTTACCTCTTTCTAAAACTTCGTTAGGTGTTGTCCCAATCGTGCGATGGTGTGAGCGGTTGTAGGATGATGCCAATGATTCCAGAATGTCTAGAAATCTGTATGTTTTTATGTGTAAAATAACGGTGCATGCGTTCCTTTATGGTGCGCTGAACTCTTTCAGCTAAAGAAGCCTTATGTATAGAATTGGTTGTGTAATAGCTGATATTAAACTCTGTCAACATGTTCTGAAAAGCACGGCCTATAAATTCCTTCCCCATATCCGTACAAAAATAGCCAGGAACCCTGTTTCCTTTTAACATTAGCGTTTTGGTGGCTTTAGCTACTGTTTCAGGTGATTTATTTTTCAGAGGAACTAGCCACAGATATCTAGAGAATACGTCTATTATGAATAGAATGTAGCGGTAACCATCGTTATACACAGAATATCTTTGCATGTCTGTTAAATCTGCTTGCCAAATCGAATCAATCGAGGAAGCCGTTGTCTTGGCTGTTTTAAACCTTTTTCTCACAGGCTTATGAAGCGTATAAGCGTCCTGCTCCCTCAAAAATCTTTCAACATCTTTTTTTCCTACTCCGTAAACACTTCTGTACAGTCTATCTACGCCGCCGTAAGAGGATGGGTTAGAAATGTCAATAGCGTTTAGTTAATACGTTAGCCATTTGCGTATTTTAGAGGCACGTGGGTAGGGTTGGTTTAACCTCTTCTTGCTCCTCTTCAAAGGTGTTACCGCCTGGGGTGACGGCTCCTTCAACTGTGTCACATGCGTTGCATGTTCCAAGTCTTTTAACCTGTTCAGATTTCCTATCAACGTTTTAGGGACATTTATTTGTTGTAGTCTTGCTTTAATATGCTTCCATCCTGATGGTGATGGCCTATCCCACTTTCTCACCAGATCATGGACAATGTCTACGATATTCGATCCCTGTACCTTTGATCCTTCCACAATGAGCTCGCCTGTATCGGTCCATTGTATGGCTGGATCCTCATTCAATAGATTATAAAGACTTAAGCCTTTACTCATCAATGTATGTGGAGGGTGCTTTTTAATACATGTTCGATATGTTGTGTGGCTAATCTTTTTGGTTGGTCAGCTGTATCGTCGGGCACAGATCCTATGTCGCCATGTCCATCGTCCCCCGTGCTGTGCCTAATAACCACAGGAATCTCTGTAGGGCTCTTATAATTTTCGTACTCGTGAAGAAATTTCTGCAGAGCTTCTTGGTATAAGATTCTTTTCTCATCAGGTGTTTTTTCACTGTTTAATAGGGCCAGCAATTCGCTTTCCATTCTTTTAAGTCTGCTTTTACAGGGATCTAGATCCGTGCCTGGATTCCTTTGCAGTGAAGCGTACACCTCGTGGGGAATCACTACCACTTTCTTCATTATATTAATCTAGTCAGTAAAGGACCCAAAACTGAAAATAAGATGGGGAGAAATGACCCTCCTGTTTGTACAATAATTCGTTTTTTCTTCGCTACAGTTTGACTTTTACGAGCGAGTGCACGTATTATGTTCTTGTAGCGGCGTAGGCGAGCCTTCTGATGGGTTTTCATTGATACATTGCAATTTATAACGTTAAGACAGATTTCACAGATGCATTTTAAAAAGTCGGCGTCGATATTTTTAATAAACATCTGCTGCATTGCCCGGGGCAGTCGATGATAGATTTTTATTAATTCACGGTATTTCTTTAGTCTCTTTGTCATTCTGGAATATACACCGTTTCAGACTCGTTTGGAAATATATTCGTTCGTAGAAGCACTCTAAACGTGTTTCGCGGATGAAGGTCGCAAAGCAAATATCCGTAACGCGTGCTTGTAGCTTCTTTATAAACTTCCAAAAACTCCTTACGCTGATTCGGGAACATTTGATTGGCTAATACTCCAATTTGTGATACATCTCTACGTTGCGCGAATAAGACTAGATATTGCGTATTTAACGACACATACCACGTCAGGTATAAAGCGACCGAAATACGCGCCTGTTGCAGCGGTAATAGATCCCCAACCCTCAACCTCTTACGCAACAACCCCCCCAGCAGCACCTCCCGCTAATATATCCCCTTATTCATCCGCCACAGTTGCCCCCCGTTCTGTTAAGTCTACAATAATAGATCCCCAACCCTCAACCTCCTACGCAACAGGCCCCCCGGCAGCACCTTCCGCTAATATATCCCCTAATTCATCCGCCACAGATGCCCCCCGTTCTGTTGAGGATGTTATAACGTTCGAGTTGGTGCGTTCCGCAGCCCCCACCCCAGCCTTGACTAGAAATCGGTATAGAGTCAGGGTCGACCCTAGAGCCATATATAGCAATGGAAATGAGCGCGGGCTACGCCGGGTTGTACAGCGTATTGTAGAGTTTGCTCTTCAGAACCGCGACGAGCGTGAAGTCAGGAGGAGTCTGTCCTTTGGATTCGGGTCAGATGACGGTGATGTAGACGATTATTGGGTGATAGTGCCATTTAGACGTTTGGCGGCTGAAGATGTAGAATATATATTAGGCCGTATAATGCAAGCCGCCCAAAGTAGTATAGCCTTTAATATGGACAACTTCACGGTAAATATTGATCGTGTATTCCGTGTTGCGGGTCATAGTGCCATACCGTATACTCTTAACTTCAATTCTCCGATTATTTACCGAAAGCATATAAACGTCGATCATGGTTGCGGCTTTATAGCAGTACTCTTAGCACGTATGTTTACTGTACAAAATACACATGCCACAAAAATTTGGTTGCCTACGGTCGTGGAGCGTGCCCGTAAACTAGCTGTAGACTGTGAACTTGAATTTGACTGTAATAGGGGTCCTGAAGAGTTGAGAAGGGTAGAACAGGAAATGAATTCGTATAGTTGTATTTGGGCTGGATGATCGTCGTAGGACTGTGTATGTTTTTAAAAGCTGTGTGAGAGATCGTACAAGACCCCTACTTATTTTAGGATTGTCAGGGACAACGTATCTCCCCATCCGTAATATAAGGTGGCTTTACGCGAGTTATGACAAAAGTCGAAAATATGGGAGACATCATGATTTGTGTAAGGGGTGCCTCGAGTTTGCGGATGATATTGTGCGACATTGTAAAGAATGTCACATGGTATGTGAGCAATGTAAAAGCACCAAATGTGAAAGCCGTGTAGTTGACGCTGAGAAGAGAGACTGTGTGTGTGTAGACGCACATTTTTCAATAATAGCTGTTTTGATTTCCATAAATCAATTGGCACGTGCAGGAAAATGAGAATCTGTGAATGTGGTATGTTTCACACAATGGATAATTGGGGAAAATTTAAGCACAAGTGTGACGTAATTCACTGTCCTACATGCCAGGAGGAATATAAGGCGGATGGAGTAAAGCATGTATGTTATATGAAAGATGCTAAGCCTAAAATAACCCTTGTATAACTGTATACTACGATATAGAAACATATACGAACGCTGAAACCAAAGAGGTAATTCCACGTTTACTTGTGAGCCAGACCATCTGTGATGAGTGTATGGGTATCGAATGTGACGAGTGCCCCAAATGCGGTAAACGGACAAACGTTTTTAACGAATGTCCGCGATAGTCCTGTGAAACTATTTGTGTCCTATATTGTCAAGTTAGCCGACAAGTTCAAAAAAATGACTGTGTATATTCTCGCCCATAACGGGGCAAAGTTTGATACGCAGTTCCTTTATAAGGAGTTGCTTGAACACGAATCCTCTGAGATATTTACAGGTGATCTATTGAAAAGAGGCAACAAATTAATACAGATGCAATAAGAGGCAATGTACAATTTAAAGACACTTTATTATTCACACCTTGTAAATTAGCAAGCTACCCAAGGTGATGGGAGTAGCAGCTGAAGTTTCCAAAGGATACTTCCCTTACACTTTCCTCACCAGCGAGACTTTAAACTACGTAGGCCCACCACCACCCAAACATTATTTTGACTGTATGGATGAACGTGAAGACTTTGATCGATACTACAACAGTTTTAATGAAAGTAACCCTTATAATATAGCTGATGAATGTGAGCGTTATTGCGTGAATGATGTGCGCGTGCTTAGAGTATGTTTCCAGGCCTTTAGAAGGATGTACATAGCCCGTTTCAAATGCGATCCGCTGCAAGTCGCAACCACCATCGCATCATTATGTTTTACGGTGTTCAAGAATAACTTCATGCCTAAAGACACCTTAGCCATTATTCACCGAAACAACCCCGCAGTTACGGACACAAGGCTATTTACTGGCTCATACACCTACAGCAACAGACAGGTGTATACATAAAGCACGCCCGCAACACGGGTGAAGTACCCATTAAGATTAATGGACGTGTTTTTTGGGTTGATGGGTTAAGTGAAAACCGTGTCACTGGTGTGAAGACTGTGTACTCCTATAACGGTTGCTGGTGGCATGGATGCCCCCGTCCTGAGTGCGGAATCGCCGGAGATATCCACGGTAGATCTCCTGCCGACTGTCTTGCACGGACCCGCACCCGCGATCAACTTATAGGATCACAGTTCACTCACAAAGTCTTGTGGGAGCATGAATATGATGCACGGATGGAGACAGACGAGGTGTACCGTGAGGAAATAAAACGATCAAGCGTTCAATGGTGCTGGATCCTCTCAAATGTGGTGATAGCTTGTTTGGAGGACGTACAAATCCATTCAGACTATACTTTCCACCTACGGAGGGTGTGAAGCTCCATTACTACGATTTCTGTTCTTTGTACCCATACGTGATGAGAACAATCCGTACCCCGTGGGTGCTCCTGAGAAACTGGTGGGACCTAACCTGCCATCCATCAATGAATTTTAAGAAATTTGAATGATTGTTACTTTGGGCTCTCTTTCGTAGACGTACTCCCCCACGCAATTTATGGATGCCGATCTTACCTGTCGTTATCGACGACAAGCTCATGTTTCCTCCCCTGTGCGTGAAGTGCGCGGAAGAGGATAACGGCGATTGTAACCATATACCCCACCAGCGTAAGATCAGAGGCGTATATACAAGTCCTGAGCTGGCCCTAGCCGTACGCCATGGTTATAGAATACTGAAGATACATGAGGTGTGGAGGTTTCAGAAGCTACCCAACCTTTTCACACCATATATAAACGCCTTTTTGAAGGATAAGGTTGAGGCATCAGGGTATCCGCGAGGAGTTGATACCGAAGATGAAAAGTCTGCCTATATTCAACGTTACCGCGACCGCGAAGGTATACAACTTGATCGTGTCCAAATTGTAAAGAATCCTGGCAAGCGCTTTAGTGCAAAGTTGTGTCTAAACAGTCTATGGGGAAAATTTGCGCAGAATACCGGCAAGGGAGCATTCATTTGGCACAAAGTTATAGCGATGTCTGGGATTATGCCAATGCTCCCGATAAAGAGGTCATGGAGATCGTGAATGTAGGTAATACTTACATAATAAAGTACAACAACACTGAATTTGCCACAGATACCTCAAGGGTTACAAACATACCTGTGGCCAGCTTCACAACAGCCTACGCCCGTATAAAACTTTGGGGTCTATTGCATTCTCTTGGGCGGAGAGTATTGTATGCCGATACAGATAGCGTGATATTCACAGAGAGGGAGGGTGAATACATGCCCGCTATTGGGGAGTTCCTCGGCGAGCTCACTGATGAGATCAAGGATGAGTATGGGGACAACGCATACGCCGACTCTTTTGTCTCAACAGGACCTAAGACTTATGGGGTACGGGTCAGGGTGGGGGAGGAAATGAAATATATCGTGAAGGCAAAGGGTATTACGCTCAACCATGCGAATCGGCGGGTTGTTAACTTTGAATCGTTGAAGGATCTAGTATGTTTGGACGATGATGAGGGCGAACAACCTCCCCAACTAATTGTAGGCACCCACAATTTTCGGGCGCAGAAGCTGGGGGGCGTGAAGGAACTTAGGGGTACGAAGGTGTGCCGTAACACCTATAGGAAACGTTACCAGTTACCTGGTACCTATGATACCGTACCCTTTGGATACCATAACGTATGATGCTTCTATTGTTAACTCACACGTATTTGTCTTGTATATAATCGTATCTATTGATTTATTACACGTATTTGTAAATATATATATAACTTGAATATCTCGTTTATTAAATCGTATTTGTAAAGTATCTATTGATTTATTACACGTATTTGTAAATATATATATAACTTGAATATCTCGTTTATTAAATCGTATTTGTAAATATATATAACTTGAATATCTCGTTTATTAAATAAATCATGTTTCAATTAGCGTTTCACTTTCTCCTTTGTGTGTGTGTGTGTGTGTGTGTGTGCACAGGTGAAAGTTCTAAGCTCCGCCCACTGTAAGACCGTGAGTCATGCTACTATCTGGGAGTCCCTGCGTGGTCAGTCGACTGCAGTAAGCCCGAGAGATCAGACGTGTATTCAGATCAGACGTGTATTCAAATGGCTACCTTTAATATTGCTTGTACAACGTTTATGAAATGGTATTCAGCAAAGTGTCAGGATGTGGTGGATACCGAAAAACTTCCTATTCCCGCCTCCTATGCCTCTTTTAAAAACACATTGGATTGTGCGAAGTTCCAAGATGTACAAATACTCTACGGATGTTCTGGTGAGACCGTTGAAGGCTTTCGTTGCACAGACGATGTGCTGAAGTATACTGCAGAGCTAAACTTTATAAAGTCTCACATACACCGTGAAGTAAAAGAAACAACGCGTGCAGAAGAGAAGCAGCAGGTATGGATAATGAGTCTTGCGGATGGGTGGTGTGACAAGCGGTATTACGTCATGCTACACCATGTCGATTACTCATACCCTACGACTGAAAATGTGAATCTCGTGATCATGGACAATCTTAAGTATTTTTATCACTATATTAACGTATATCATGATGAGGTTCGTAGTGAGGTTGTGGCTAGTGCCCTGCGTGAGTTTTTAACAGACTTTAGAGACGAGTATCGTTTGATGGGCAGAAAGGAAAAATATGAGCATATGTTCCTCTCAAATAGTGCGCCGGAGTGTGAAGATGTTTAGTAAAACATAAAATGCCTAGTTCTTATCCTGAGGTAAAATGTCTGGTGCGTAGGCTGGTAGTGATGAAATTAATTCTTGTACCGGAAAAACAAATATGTACAACAATTCGGTACGACTCGCGGATCATACGAACAAGCCCATTCACGTATCATCGAGTCAGCCGCCCGTCGAACCGTTCCTGCCTACCTGCGTGCCTCACACGGCTCATAGTTATCTCAGAGCTTGAACCGAGTGGACGTGCGCTCCTCGAATACGATGGAACTTCCTTTGAGCAGCATTCTCAACGCCTCGTACGATGTGTCCGTGACGAAATCGTTGCGCGTGTTCAGGCGTAATTCCGGTACCATTAGCTATGTACTGGAAACGGAATGTAGACAAACAAACAAACGGGTTTATTTAAGTGTCGAGGAGATGAATAGAATCTTCGTGATAGTTGAGAAGTGGAGTGAAGATCGTTATAAAATACCTGCTAACGTAGGTACAAGAAGAGAGCAGATTAGTGACGCACCCTCATACGCCGTTGTATGTACGTTGTGTATAAATAACGATCGGCCGTGCATTGATATACGGCTGATGTGGAAGAATGCTTCTGATAATAACGCTCTTGTTCCTACGCGAAACCGTTTCATCCTCGACAGAATGTTTGAAATCGTCGGATTCCGCAAGCTGAAACCTATATTAGACGCGCGTGTTACGGACATGCTTTATTTTGATACAGTACTTGAATACGCCTACACCGCTCTGCTCGATGGGTTTACCGAGTGTAGGGCTGGTGAGAATGGTCTAGTGCTGGACGTTTATTTAAAAAGTTTAGACTCTTTGAAATACCATGAACTTTGGTACAAAGCAATTGATCGGTACAAGGCTGAGCTCACCTACACCGTTCACCCTGAAGAACTATTTCTTTATATAACGCGCAGTTGTCGTAACGATTTAGAAGATTATTTCAATTGCCGCTATGTTGAGTGAGTTCACGATTGAAAAGCTCGAGTCGGTAGAAATAAACCCTCGATTGGAAAAGCGTGTTTATAAACTTGTGTTTAATAATGTAGCTAACGATGAACTCTTTGTGCGTGCTTTTGATTGTATTCTAGACGTATTTAAAGATGACTTACCAACCGGTTGTAAAGTGGGAACAAAAATAGTACTGAACGATATGAAAGCCCTTCATATCGAATACAGGTTTCCCTATACTTTAAGCGGTGAAATATTATTAAGCCGCATATACTGCGTAATGCAGAGCAATAATGATGTAATTGTAAACTCGATTAAGCGAGTTTAGTATTTTGAAAAAAAAGTGAAATGTATTTATATATTTTGCGTGATATTTCTCCTGTACTGTTATGATTATATGCATATTTCTATTATTATTGAAATGTATTTATATATTTTGCGTGATATTTCTCCTGTACTGTTATGATTATATACATATTTCTATTATTATTGAAATGTATTTATATATTTTGCGTGATATTTCCCCTGTACTGTTATGATATATATTATTGTATATTTATTATTGAAATGTATATTTATTTATATATATCTCCATAATTGTGTGTATATATTTCCTGTACTGTTATGATTATATGCATATTCCTCAATTATTATTGAAATGTATATTTATTTTCTATATATTTATAATAAACAGAATGATGCAATGTTGTTTTACTTAATTATATCATGTTACGCCTTCTAAACCTACTACCGGTATTCTAAACCAACTTTTAAGAAATATAATAATGTATACAATGGTATCGCTAAAAAGTGGTATCTGGCAACTCAAGCCATTTACGCCTTCTAAGCCAACTGGCTGATTAGGAGTCTATAATAATGTATACAATGGTATCGCTAAAAAGTGGTATCTGGCAACTCAGTCTTCGATTAGAATTAAATATATAGCACAAATGAATACATGGCGCTATCTGGCAACTCAAGCCATTTACGCCTTCTAAGCCAACTGGCTGATTAGGAGCCTATAAAACAACGCCTACTCGGCTGAAGTCTTAATATGCACTTGGCTCCTGCCAGGTGAACACCTCTCCTCCTTTCTCTCCTTTCTGGCCCTTTGGGGGGAATAGCTTGGGGGAGAACTCCGCCTCCAAGTTGCATGCCCCTTGCAACCCCGGTTGGCAACAAAGGGCCCTTTGGGGGATTTTTTTTTTTTTTTTTTTTTTTTTTTTTTTTTTTTGCAACACCCCCACCCCCTTTGCAACATTACGTAATCACTTGCAACATTCCTGCACTCTAACCTTTTTCGCTATACTACTACCGCAAAATAATGTAGTTCCGAGTTGTCTGCGCGATTCTGGTTAATTCTCAATGCCAAGATTGGCATTGAGTGAGTAAAACCAGAATAAAAAATAAATTTATTAGTAACGCAAAAAATATCAAAATAAAACGTATTCTTCACGAATTCAACGTGTCCAACTTATTTATATATTTACATTTTGATGAATGGGTAGGTGGAAGTTGCGACAAAGGGGCTGGGTATCAAATACCCAGTAAATGTATATTTAGTGCGTCCGTTTGTCGATTTTTTCAAGGGGCTTTCTGTCTAGATGTTAAACATGGAATAAGCCCGTCCATGTGAGGTACGAGAAGGACGGCTTCTAAAGTCAGAATTTGAATCGGAATTTTTAATTCAATTCGGCATATAATTTTTTTTAAACTGGTGTGTGTATTATATATTTATATATATATATATATATATATATATATATTAGTGGTGGACCGGATATCCGCATCCGCATCATTTTTAACATCCGTATCCGCACTTCTGACTGCGGATGTTATGCGGATATTACCTCTAATAAATTATGCAATTTACAATTAAATTAGCTTATAAGGCCCAGTCATGCACATTTCATGTAAAGTATTAATTATTAATGAACAAACAAATATATAAACCTCAAAATATAAATAGCTGGTAACACAGAAAATTGAATGAAACTTGTTTCATTGAATTTTCTGTGGCTGAAACTCTTGAGAAAGTTATTATTTTTATCATAATGAAAACATTAATATTAATTTTAATTCTTATGCATTGCCTGCCATAATAGTAATATCACGAAATTTGAAAAATTGTCATATATTCATAATTCTATATTATAGTGATAGATTAACTAAATATCCGCATCCGCATCCGCATTGAAATTAAAGATCCGCATCCGCGGATATTGAAATTAAAGATCCGCATCCGCAGATGTTGAAAAACTGACATCCGGTCCACCACTAATATATATATATATATATATATATATATATATATATATCCCTCGTTGCAGCTCACTGCGTTTGTCTCTTTTCACACGAAGGTGAAGCTGGAGGCCCCGCCTCTCTCTCTCTCTCTCTCTCTCTCTCTCTCTCTATATATATATATATATATATGAGAATTATTTCACGAAAGTATATATATATATATATATATATGTGTGTGTGTGTGTGTACATATCAGTCTTATAGATCCTTTATCTGTAAAGATAAACTTTATTTCGCGCTCATTTGATAAAGGAACAGTCTTTAATTGGTGTTTATCCAGTGTATCGTCAGACTCAAAGAGTGTGAAATCAATCAGAGTTTGTTTTAATATATATATATGTCGGCGGAAAAGGTTGGCCTTTTTTTCGTTCGACAGCCATCTCCGATATGTAGGTAAACTCAGTATGTCGCTTCCTTGCACCGACAATGAAGTTTATATTGCTCACGTCCAAGGTTCTTCTTTCCACTTCACTTTATCTGACTGCGCGTTACGATAAAAACAATTTATATCTTCGCTCAATGGCGTCCCCTCCCTCAGTCCGTTGTGGGAGTGGAATGCCTCTCTCGTGGAAGGATATAAATGCGAATTACCTTTATAAGTCTTTATTTCACGAGGATAGATCACTTTTAAAATATTAGATTTCCTTTACAATGCGGAGTAATTTGAAAATCAAATCCTTACACGACACTCGCTTAGAGAGAATCTAAACGAAGGAAAACCCAATTGGGTTGACTGACCACCTAAAGGGCCGAGGCGCAACTCCCTCCCCAAAGGGCCGACTGCCGAGGCACGACTGCCCTCTCATTCTCAAAGTGTTGCACTCTGCCCTGGAGAAACTTCCATGGTGCCACGTTTACAAAGATTCTTAAGGTTGCAAAGGTTGTCTAACAATGATATTAGCAAAAGAATTTATATAATTTTGGTTCTACACTTAACTACTTTATGTGATTTATATTAACCGAAAAGAACATTTAGAATTTAGGAGAGTCCACTTAAGATTATACTGTGGATGTGGCAACTGTGGAGGGCATCGTTAGGCTTATCGAAAGGATAGCAGAGAATCTACTGGGCATTGAGATAATTTATACAAATATTAAGAATTTAACGGATTAATTTTTAAATTTATACGAGCAGAATAATATCTTTTAAAGGATTAATACTTTAATTTATAAAAAGAGAATAATATTTTTAAATTTTAACAAAAATTTATTTCCTGTGAAAGGCCTTTTCCACATATATTTTGCCCCACCTTTTTTTTCTCTTTCCAAGTTTCCTCGTAAGTTCCAGAAATTCATCAAATTTTACAAGTTTTTATATTTCCACATAGTCTCCATCCTTTTCTACGGCTTTCCTCCACCTCGAAACAAGGGCCTTTATTCCTTGCTGGTAAAAGTCAGCTGAGTTTCGCTGGAGCCACCTCTTAACCTTCTCAACAACCTCATCGTCACTCTGAAACTTTCTTCCACGAATAGCCTCCTTCATTGGCACAAACAGATGGAAGTCTGAAGGTGCCAGATCCGGGCTGTATGGAGGGTGGGGTAACGCAGTGAGGCGTATTTTTACTGTTGTGTGGTGTTGCGTTTTCGTGCAAAAGAAGGACGTCTTCCAGTTTTCTCTCCGGTCGAACTCGCTTTATACGTCTCTGGAGTCTCTTTAGGGTAGCAATACATGCCCCTGAGTTGATTGTTTGTCCTTTCTTCATAATGTCTACCAGAATCACCCCTTTCATGTCCCAGAAGATGGTGGCCATAACCTTTCCTGCAGAGGGAGCCATTTTAAAATTTTTCTTGCGCGGGGAGGCTGCGTGATGCCACTCCATGGATTGGCGTTTTGTTTCAGGTTCAAAGTGGTGTACCCAAGTCTCATCGCCAGTCACAATTCGTGAAAGGAAGTCATTCCCTTCTGTCTCGTATCGAACCAAGGACTCAGAAGCAGTTTCTTTTCTTTGGGCTTTGTGATCTTCAGTCAGTTCGCGAGGAACAAACCGTGAACACACTTTTGAGTATCCCAGTTGCTGAATTATCGTATTCACACTTCCTTCACTAATTCCTAGCTCCAGTGATAGCTCCTTGTATGTGACGCGCCGATTTGATCGAATGATGCTGTTAGCACGTTGCACAGTGTGAGATGTCACAGCCGATGCCGGGCGACCGCTGCGTGGCTCATCATCGAAGCTCGCTCTCCCTTTCTCCGATGATTTCACACGTTTAGACCAGCGTCCAACTGTGCTTCGATCAACAACAGCATCTCCGTAAACCTTTTGTAGACGTTTGTGAATATTTCCAACTGTTTCCTTCTCTGCGGTTAAGAACTCGATAACAGCTCTCTGTTTACGACGCACATCACTGTCAGACGCCATTTTCGAAACTGCGTTAACCATCGGTTTTATTCAAGGGCGTTTAAAAGCGGTTTTATACAAGGAGGGGAGGTTCAAACTGGAAAAAACCGGTTATGTGAAGCGCAGAAAGTCCAAACTTACGGCCCAAAAGACATTTCAGCCCCATGGCCTATTATTTAGCTAAGAAAAGGGTGGGGCAAAATATACTGAGTGCCCCTAGTATATACTTTTGATTGTTCCATAGTTTTTATTTTATAATAGAAATGAATAAATAAGAAAGTTTTATTCAATAAATATATTTCGAATGGTGTCGCTTTCTCCTCCGTATTACGTAAAGGTGACACACGTTCTGGCAAGCCACTAATGAGCTTTGACATTTGGTCTTGACTGACGACAACCATCGTGGTGTCTATTTACTTTTGTCAACTCTCTGTATGTACGGGGTTCAAAGCACCGAAATCGACCTCATTATTTGGCAGAGTACTCGAAAACAAAAAGCCAAACAATCCAAATAACCAGCCTTTGAATGAGTCTCACGAGTCATACACTTCGTTTGCCTATAAGCGAAGTGATGACACTGAGGTCGGGGGTTCGACTCCCGATGGTATTGGTTACTAATAATAATAATGCAGCATTTAGCGCAATGGGCCGCCTTCGTTTGGCCTGAGCGCTGTACCAGTTTGTGGCCCTCTTCACTCATTATATTATTACTCAATATTTGATGGCACTGAACTTTTTTCCTGTTTAAAACTCAACTATCATACATTCCAAATAGATAAAAACAATGATTTATTTAGTCCTAATAAGTCTATTAATTAATTATTATTATTATTACTAGTACAGTTCCCGTCACTTCGCTGACGGTTAGACAGGCTAAACTACAAAAAAAGAACCCAGCCGTGAAAATTTTGAGCTTCACATTGTGTCAACATTTCTGAATCTGGTATCTCCCAAAACCTCCTCACCCCCATTCATTCAACTTGGGGGGCTAACCCCCTCCCCCATTACCCCCACCCCCACCCTTCCCCCGTTGCTTAACTACAGAAAAGAACACAGTCATGAAAATCTTGAGCTTCACATTGCCGCCCGTAATACAATTTCTGAATTTTTTTTACAATTTCTGAATTTTTTTCTCACAATTTCTGAAAGTGTGACGGACAGACGGACAGACGGACAGACGGACAGCTCTCTTATTATAATATAGATTATTATTATTATTATTATTAAATTGTTCTCATCAGTATTTTGTATGACTGTCGAGAAGAATTTATTTAAAAACCTATTTTTAATATATTTCTCCAATTAATCTAACCCACACGATAGGTAAACTTAAAAAAAAGGGGGAAAACCCCTAATGTCAGGTATTAGAAGTCTGTGGTGTCGTTCACTGAATTCAGTCATGACTATTTTTGGACTGATTTCAAACAGAAATTGAAAATTAAAGTTTTTAATTTTATGTTAAGAAAACTATTTTTTTTTTGTGCTCATTTTCTTTTTGCGTGTTAGGAATGTGACTTTAACTGACGTCTCAGTCTTAATCAAGACATAGATTTCTTTTATTTAATTAATTAATGATGTTAATATTTCTTTTAAGTTTAGAAACACTTTCTGACTTTACATCATTATTTGAAGTTAAGAAGCGGTAAAATTTAAGATTCGCGACACGGATTTTTTTTTAGAGTTCAAAATTCCGCTCCTAAAACCGACGTGGATTTACAAATGTCACGTGACATTTCGAATAGCCAATCTCGGCTAAACCTAACGTAAACTAACCTTAAGATTCACGACAATGAATTTTTTTAAAGTTCAAAACCACACCCGTAAAGCCGACTTAAGATAGATTAAAAAGCCGAGATTAGCTATTTCAAATGTCACGTGACATTTGGAAAGCCACGTCGGCTTTAAGGGTTTTTTTTTTTTAACTCTTACAAAATTTACTGTTTTGGTGAAACTGATATTTAGCTTCAGAAGTTTTATATTTTTTATTTTAAAAGTTAAATTTTAATGTTATTTTCACCCAACATCACTCTTAACCTTTCGTATTCTGGGTTATTTTCTTCTTAGTAGTGATTTCGGGTATTATCCGGTGCGACAGACGCGTCGCTACCAGGATGCTAAGGATTATGTAAATGACTCTTTCGTAACTTGAGTCTCATTATTAAAAGTTAATGTTTAAAATGTGAAATGGGGGTTAATGATTGGTGGGGACCATTTTCTCAAACGTTTGCCAAATTTGTTTAAAAAAAATAATTGAACGCGAATTTAGTTATCGAAATAATTACAGTTTCTGCAAAAATTTAGCCTATAAATTTCTAAAATCATAAAAGATTAGTAATAGGCAAAATTTTGTTTATCGTTGGAGATTTTATCCTTTATTTGGTAACTAATAAAATTTCAAAAACCAAATCCGACCATTAATTAATGTTTTTACTCTTAGAAATTTTAGATTTTTAGGTGAATTTATTTCCGAAACTATAAAAGATTATTAAAAGTGTAAAATATTACATTTGAAGTGAATAAGTGAAATGAGCTTTCGTTTAATTATAGTAAAAAATAATCGTAGCTTTACTTTGATTAAAATAAAAGATTTAATTTTCAATTTTAGGTCAAATGAGATAAGGATTGGAATAAGAAATATCATCTTATAAAATATATTTAATGCATTTTCTCTTATTTATCTTATCTATTGAGATTCGTTACCCTTAAATGCGAAGGAAATGGTGGGTATCAGCACCATCAGTAGCGAGGGCGACTCCGCCGAGCGTCAACGGATGGCGCGACGCGGCTCAGGCTTACAGTAGGCCGAGCGCATTGCTCGATTTCTCCCCTTACCGCCCACCCACTGAGTGAGAAAGCATTTTAATTAGATGAGAAGGCGGGGAGCTAACCCGGGCATTTCAACTCGAGTACCCGAAGCTGAACCGTTCAGATACTGTGAGGGCTTTGAGTATTAGCTACCACAGTAGCGGATTTCTTCTATCCATGAAAGGTAAAAAAACGGATGCACGAACGCACAACACCTCCACATTGGGTCAATTACAAAGTTTCTTCTTGCCGAGTGAAGCGTATAACGGACTGCTGTTTTTCTCTCTATATAAAATAATGCCTGACCCGCTCAGCAGCTATAGCAAAGTGCCAACAGATGGCGACTGATGGCACGATGATCAGTCTGAAATTTGTGGTAGGGTTTCTCATCGAAGCGTCACTGATGAGGCATCATTTTCGGTGCCGGATCCAGGGAAGCTGGGCCCTCCATGGCGGTCTCTTCCAGTTCGTTGAGCTTTGCCCGATTTGTTTTAAATTTGAGTCTCTTTTTAGCTAAATTTTAATCGCCTTTGGTTGTTAGGAACCGTTCTGGGGCCTCCAATGCGCGGAGACCCCGTGCAGTTGCACGGACTACATATACTTGGATCTTCAACTGACCCCTTCATAAAACAATAAATTGGGCAGTTAACTCGATTCAGACTAAGAATAAATACAGTTTAATTAATGTACGGACGATATTCTTCATAGAAAATTGGTTGGAATAAACTTTCCATGCTGGTTGGTTAAAATTCGAAAAGTGATCTTCGTAAGTTCAGTTCAAAGGGCATTTAACGTGCCTCAAGGTAAGACGCTTTCCCTAATGTTAAAGTCGTAAACAACAGCGTTTTGTTATGACCAAAAATATTAAGTAATGTTGTAGTTTAATGTCTTAATTAGGTTAGTGTTTTAAGTTGCGTTTAAACGTCGTCAATTAATTTTGTTTTTATTTTTATCGTAAAGGTCGTTTTAAACATGGCAGGTTAGGTTAGGTTAGGTTAAAAGGAAGTTTCATAAACTTCGGCGTCAATTTGGTACAACCGAGGATCAACCTCGCGGAATTCATGTGACGTAATAAATATCAACAGAAGCGATTTAAACGTTTCTTAATTTGTGTTACTCGACCAATGTGTGGTTTAACTTACGAGATTACAAAATTTAATTTAGTACCAAAGAATCCAAATAAACATCAAACGGAGATTGATTAATTATGCTTCATCAAACATCAAAATGCCAACCCAGAATTTTACCAGTCGTATTATAAGGAATCCGAAACAATAAGCGGCTTGACCTTGAAACCATAACTGCGCTTAATACGTGTCCCACAAGCACCGTGCTGACATTCTCATAAAATTCTGAACGCGTTTGCTGAAACGGTTTATAAATAAAAGATGAATTAACAGTCTCTCTCTCTCTCTCTCTCTCTCTCTCTCTCTCTCTCTCTCTCATGAACATAATAGATGGAAACGGTGTATTAAATGAAAAAAAAAAAACGGGATCTAACCTAGGTGCGAATTTCTTAACAGTCGGTCCCTGGACTGTTTTTCCCTCTTGTTTTGGTTCATTCGTTTTTCTGTATCCACCCGAGGAGGATGCCAGTGGGCATCGAAACTGTTGTGGAAATAAACTCTGTCTATTAGAGTGGGTTTTTATTTTCAAACGTTGTATTGTTTAATTTTACTCGTTATTAACACGATACATCAAGATTATTCGTAGCGATAATTAGAATTTTGTTTTTAGAAAACGTTTCTTCTTCATTATTTTGTCTTTTGGACGCCATTGTTTGAGACGATAAAGAGAACAATGAAACGTCTCTTTTTCACCTCCAGACTCGCCTTAATTTTTTAATGGACACAATATTTCCATGCCATTATCACTTTCAGGATACCTACAAGCAGTGTGTGTGTGTGTGTGTGCGCGCGCGCGCAAAAAGTAATTAAGGATATCGGTCATTCCTCAAAGTCGGGATGTGAAAAACACACACACACACACACACACACACACACACAGTGTGTGTATATATATATATATGCAACATTTTGATCAATATATTAAAAGATTAAGTAATAGGGAGAATAAAGGCTTCACCGTATTCATTGCCAATTATATGGAGAATGAACGCACGACCGAGGCTTCCGTACGTGGCTCATTGCTTCTTATCATAATCGAATAAGCGGTCAAAATCCTAATAATTTCTTTGCTTGTATCGTTATTGCGCAGTGTAGACACTACTGGTTCGAGTGTATGATTTATCAGGAGCAAGATGCATCGCGGGTATGTGCTTCCTCCCCAAGGTAACGCGAGCACGTTCGTTCTAATCACAAACACATTTACATCGCCTCAGGGTTAGTCTATGCAAACTAGACTCGGCGTCTCTGCAGTTTGAAACCTTCATTTTATTCATGATTTTTGTTTATTTTTTGTAGTACTAAAATAAAGTTTACGTCAAATATTAAAAGTTTTAAATACAAATATTTCTAATTTAATCTAATTAAAAACAGAATTATAGTAATTTATATAATTTACTGTAACCTAACCGGGCACAATTTAGCCTAATACAGTTAATGTAACAACTATATATATATATATATTATATATATATATATATATATATATATGTATGGTTCTGATTAAAACTCATAAGCCAAATAATCCTGCAAGGCCTATTTTTAGCTCTATAGGATCTATCTCATATAAGCTGTCCAAATGGCTTGTATCCATCCTTAATCCTTTCCTGGGCACAATTTCACAATCACACATAAATAATAATGTAGACCTTGTAGAGAAATTAAATAGTATCAGTGTCAATTACAATTTTAGATTGGTAAGCTTTGATGTTACTTCTTTATTTACAAGAGTTTCGGTGGAGGATCTATTAGTTTTTCTTTCGGAAGAATTGGTTAAGTATAATTTGCCATTACCTGTGACTACAATTATAGAATTAATTTTTCGCTTGTGTATTTAACTCATTTACTTGGTAAATTCTGTCTATTTCTTTCTTGTCCCTGAAGATGTGAATATATCACGAAAGCGCTCGGATTTCGTGTTTCGTTTTCGTTTTCCTTGTGGTTGTTTGCTTATTAAAAAGATCACGTGTTCTCTGATTTTATTGCATATATATATATATATATATATATATATAATATGCCAATTTGTAAGACGTTAAAATATGTAAGAGACTCATTTCTTGAAATCTTGATGGCGTTGCATTATTTACGACTGTGACTCTGTCTGAGTTGAACATCTTTTGTTTTTTATGTACTAAATAATTTGGAGGAAATGCTTCTCTTTCTTATTACGAAACATGTTTACGCGAGTTAAGACATGGTACACCCATTGTTTTATAGTACATATTATGGTTTAGGATAACACACACACACACACACACACACACACACACACACACAATATAATGATTGGGTTGTTTAACCTTCTTCGCAGCATCTAAGGTCGTATGACGAAAGGGACCTACAGCTTTACGTGGGATCCGAACCAGGGGTCACTACATAATCTGGACGCGGCGGACGGTCTTCCATTCAACTACCAACTACTGTCCGACCCAATGTCGCTTAACTTCGTTGATCAACGGGAAGTGGTGTTATGACATTGGCAACGACATAGCCGCCCCCACATCACACACACACACACACACACACACACATATATACACATTTAATGCGCCTCGGTGGTGTAATGGTTAGCGTCGCTAACTACGAATCCATTGACCCCGGGTTCGAGACCCAGTGACGGCAGCCGGCGCGCAGCAAAACCCAGCTGTTCATCCTTCCACACAATAAAGAAAGTGGTTGGTAGATAAATGGGTACCCTGGGCGGCCTAGTCGTTAAGACGATGGGCTGCTGCTGGTGGGGCGTGGTTCGGATTCCACGTTAAACTGTAGGTCTAAGGTGGAGTGAAAAGCTTGACCTTCGTCAGAGTGAACAATTCGGGCAGAAGCTAACCAAAGGTTTACCTTTATATATATGCTGTAACTTCCGTTTCTTCTGTCACTGTCCTCTTTAGCTGATCTTTTTCCGTGTCTCATTTACCCTATGAGAAGTCCAGCATGCTCTCAGATACACACTTCTCCCCCCATTCTTCACTAGACATACATCCATTTTACACACTACATAACTTTTTCAAAATTTATTAAAAAATAAAGTAAAATCGCATCGTGGGCCTCAGAGATCTTGATTCTGGCTCTCTCCTCTTATATAGGGGGGATTTCTGTGGGCGCTCGCTGTTGCCCCCTCCTTTCTATAATATATATATATATATATATATATATATATATATATATATATATATATATATATATATATATATATATATACATATATATATAAAATTGCAAGATTGCAATCGCTGAGCCCCTATATTGGATATGGAGACGACCACTAGACACGGGAGAAATACAGGGCATCCTGAAGAGCGCGAACATAGTCCCAATATATAAAGGAAGAGATCGATCCGAGGCCAAAAACTACAGACCAGTCACCAGTGTCGCTTACATCTCATCTCCCTAAAATATTTGAAAGAATAGTTAGACAGAAAATCTATGACTTTTTGGAAACTCAGGAAAAATTGAATGATAACCAACGTGGGTTTCGGTCAGGCAGATCATACCTTATCACAACTAATAGAACACTACAACAACACTATTGATGCACTTGAAAGTAATGAAAACTATGATGTAATATACACAGACTTTGCCAAAGCGTTCGACGAGTGTGACCATGGAATTATAATGCATAAACTGAGAAATATATGGGAATAACAGGAAACGTAGAGAAATGGATATATAATTTCCTTAGTGAGCGGCGGCAAGTCGTTACAGTATAAGGAGTATCTTCATCAGAATCAGAGGTCCTCAGCTCAGTACCACAAGGAACAGTATTAGGTCCATTACTCTTCATAATCATGCTAACTGATATAGATGAGGACGTTACCAGAGACAGCGCAGTAACATCCTTTGCCGATGACAGAAAGATCAGTAGAAAAATAAGAAACCCAGAAAATATAGGATATCTACAAACCGACCTAAACAGAATCTACGAGTGGACGGAAGACAACAATATGAAGTTTAACAGAAAGTTCAGCTGTTAAAGTACGGAAAAAGAGAAGACCTAAAATCCATGGAATACTTATACCTCAAATGGACAGGAAATTCAGAGAAATTCTAGAGCAAATGATTTAGGAGTTGTAATGACTGATGATGCGAAATTTGAAACACAAAATAAGATAGCAGTAAACAGAGCAAAGAGAATAACTGGGCAGATACTGAGAACCTTCAAACGAAGGGATAGGAATATAATGATTCCTCTACTGAAAAAAATGATCATACCCAAATTGGAATACTGCTCGGTCCTAACATCCCCATATAAAAAAGAAGACATTAAACACTAGAAGGGATTCAGAGAAGCTTCACAGCCAAGATTAATCGGTGCAAAGCACTAAATTACTGGGAAAGGCTACGCGAATTAAACCTATATTCACTGGAAATGAGAAGAGAGAAATACATCATTATTTACACTTGGAAAATAATGGAGAAACTAGTCCCTAATCTTACTCTGAACCCTGTAACTCCCCAAACAACGGTGGAAAGTACAAAAGGAAGACTGTGTCGTATTCCCAAATTAAAGGCGAGACAGGGAACATCCTTAACCCTGAAAGAAAATAGTTTTGTTGTGAGAGGACTAAGACTGTTTAATCAGCTGCCCAAAGACCTAAGGAACACAAATGGTATTGCAGTGGACATCTTCAAAAGAAGATTAGACGCCTGGCTCAGAACAATCCCCGATGAGCCGGGCGTACCCTGCTATGTGAGGTGGAGAGTACAAGAAACCAACTCACTCAACTCAGCAGGAGTAGGTGGTCACTGAACACCTTCCAACATTTCTTTTTTTCCATGACCACTGAAAGACGAGACTGTGTCATACTCGGTCAAAGCGTGGAAGCTGACCAGGTTGTCCCTGACTGGGGGCGACAAACTCTTGAATATATCGTGCACGGGGTAGCATTTTCGGTTCTTGGCCGTTCCGCACAGCATCCAGACTTCAGCGACCTTGGTGCAAACGAAGTGAATGGGCAGCACCATTACATCATTATCTCTGCACACTACCAGTATTCGTTCATAGCCCTGGGACGCTGCACCACATGATTGAAGGATGAGCCTGGTGTCCGCCTCTTTATGGTTGCTATGCAGTGGAACGTCATGTCGCCTGGTTGACCGTACTTCAGTGGCTTCAGAGAAGCCACCCCCTTTCACCAGCTGACATCTTTCTTGAAGATCTCTGCCCTTCTCAGTGATGACGTTAGACAGAAACAAGGCTAGGTCAGCCTTGTTTGTATCTAGGGCCATGAAGTTTTTCCACACTTCAGGCAGTGGAACTTGTGGACCATCAATGACTTTCCGAATCGGTTTCTTCTTGCTTGCACGCTTTGTCCTGGTAACTGCTTTGATCGATCCTTCCCCTGCGTACCGATCAAAGATGACATCAACTCTTGTTGTGTTATTGAAATAACTCGTCACGGCCTTGAAGAACACTTCAGCATAGTCGCCGAATGTCCGACAGCCGCCAGGCTTGCCAAGAGCTTGGATGAGTGCATGGCCATCTGTCATCACACAGGTCTTCAGATCAGAGGTTGGAACCTCTGAGCTTATAGTCTGCTGAGCCATCAGGATGTTCATCAGCTCAGACTTCGATGTCGAATTCATCTCTCCTCCTGCCTTCGCCAGACTAAATGGGACTGGGGACAGGTCATGCTTCCAGGCGTTGACCATCTCCACCATGCGACATGCGGTCGCGGCATTCAGGAGCCGCTGTAGTAGCTTTCTGTCAGCTTTGATGGTCTTCTGCATGTTCTGCTTGGTGGAAACTGTAGCTTTGTACACATCAGCGAAGGTTTTCAACCGATGTTTCTTCATCGTTTCATGGAAGCCTACTATCTGTTCAATCAATCTCTCCTTCATGAAGCCGATTACATGCTGCTTTCCTCGATCCTGAGCTGTCAACAGGTTCTCCACAACATCTGTGAGTGCAGTGTCTTTGGTTGCCAGTGAAACAAGTGGGATGTTAGTGGCGGCATCTGTATCTCCTGCTTCCCTCACGTGAACTCTGAAGACGTCAAACTGCTTCAACTGCTGAACTAGCTTCATGACATCATGAGCGTCACGCCTAGTGCGAGAAGGCAGACTGTCAACCCGAGTGAAGGTGGCTTCCCTATCACCATCTTGAAGATTGAAGAGGCATCTTGTGTCTTGAGAGATGCGTGACCGCTCTGACCATGTGATACAGAACCTGTCTCTTGCTTGGTCATTCTTTGTGATACCGATGATACCATTATGTATCTTGCATGTGCGATTTATTCATTCGGTTGCCTGATCAGCTGGAACTTGGTTGAAGCGCTTCGCCATCCTCTTGACGACAAAGTTCCCATTACAGAACTGTCTGCACTCTTTTAATTGCATATACCAAACCAATGTCTGGCCAGCCAGTGCAATGAAAATATTCAACATGTGAAAGTATGCTATTACTTGTACTTTGGTAGTAGTAGGCACATGCGCACCTCACCCAGCATGCTAAATGTAGTTTTAATGGAAATAAAGACATCCAGAGTCATAGTTACATTCAATTATCATCCATAAAATCACAAAAATACGCTTTATGTGCTAATGATACCTTTAAACACGTTGTTACATAGAACCACCACTGAAATGCCAAAAATTCAGAATTTTTCAGAATTTGACTTTTGTAACCTTGTATGGGACTTTCAAACCCAAAATTGAGAGTGGCATCCACCCACATCTTGTTTGGCATCCTCAATACTACTTATCTAAGGTGGGTGCCTGCTATTAACAAAAAACGCCGTTAAGTTTTTTCTAGAGGACTTTTCAATTTTTGGCCGACCCACTATAAGCTAAGCTTACGTGTAGGCCTACAGTATAAATTTGATGATAATTCTACAAGATGGATGCGCTTTAGGGCGTCTCTCCTCCAAGGTGGAAACGTGTACCACACTCAGTTTTTCTACTTTCACTGATGCTCCTTTCAGTCTGTCTCACTGAATCGGTATAATTTCGTAGTTTATACTCACTTAATCACTGTATAGGTGCGGTATCACTTACCCTTCTTCATTTTGAGTGCAATTTTGATCAGTAATTTCCCTCAAAGTATGAATTCTTGCGCAGCTTCATTCAGATCATCAATGACTTTCATACTCTGCATTCAGCTTTCACGTTTAAAAACGATGTACATTGAAATAACTGAGACAATTTTGGTTCCAAGCTATACTGTTTGTTTGCTACGAGGAAAAGGTCTTTCAGTTTCAGTATTAATTCACACATATACCAAGAAAATACGACAGCCGGAGGTTTAAAACGAGACAAAACAATATTTCAAAATTTAAAAAATAATAACAACAATCAGTAAATATGTCACAAAATTCCTTGCCTAAATTCAAAACAAAAAATAATTAATTGGTCTTCAAACAAGCTCAGTCAAAATTTCGAGGTTACGCAACAAAACACAACTTACTGAAGAGAGTATAGCAACATTGCACACGGCAAATTGAGAACTATTTACGGGAAAAGGAGCGTGTCAACCCAAAGAATTTTTACGAGATTTCCCCAAGATTTCCTCCAAAATCCAATAATCTCCGGTGGAATCACCCAAATCTGACCGCCTTAAAGGTGGGGGTTCCCCTCCTGTTAACCACTCACCGTCCAAACGGACAACTATATTTATAGTAATTGGTTTTCCCTCGAAGAAGGCTGTTTCTTTGAGCCAGCAAAGGTCCGATAGGTATAATGTTACGAAAAATATCAGATAAATACTTCTATGGTTTGACAGAACATTTTAAAACAAAGTACTGAAGGGTTACAGACTGACTTAAAAAAATAATAATAAATCAGCGATAGCGAGGTAGAGTTTCGACGGCCTCGTCAGTAGGTTACCACTTAGGTGTCATGCGGCGGTCGCATGAAAAGAAACCTAAACGCAGTCAGAATGTGACGTCATTTTAATTAGAGTGTTATACTTTTAATACGTTTATCCATTTAGTTTAAATGGATTGCGTTATGTTCCATTTATTGGGCGGACACACACACACACACACACACACACAAAACAAGCATATTCTTTTTTTTAGCTTAAATTTAAGCCTTCGGTTTTCACTAAACGGTTTAGCAATGTTTTTGTTTGTTTAGATATTGTGGATAGTTCTGATCTTATCTAATCTTACGTGAGAAAATTACAAAAAATGCTTTAAAAATGTATCGATCGATCTTTTGAAACAGTTTCCTTCGGGGATAAAGTTGGTTTACGGGGTCGTTTAACGACCTTCGCAACACCTAAGGTCATATGACAGAGAGAACCTACAACTGTAGTTGGGATCCGAACCACCGGTCGCTACATCATCTGGACGCGGAGGATGCGGAACCCCATGCAGGTACCCCTATCTATGCCCAGTGTCGCTTAACTTCGGTGATCTATGGGAAGCGGTGTTATGATATTGGCCACGACGTACTGTAGCTCCCTTCGGGAACAAAAGCATTTTCTCGACGGGACATTTTTATTGACGAGTTTTTTAGGACTACATTAATTTAGGTTAGCGTAAGTTAGGTTAGGTTAAGCTAACTTAAGTTAAGTGTGTCGCTTGATATTTCCTGTCGAAGAAAGTTTAAAGCATCTTTTTTTTTTTTAATCTTTTAAAGATAGAGGGTGATCCGATAAAAGTGTCTCCAAAACTATTCCCATGACAAACTATTTCTGCTAACACCGTTTTGGATCACCCTGTATTATAAATATATTACTGTCAATTTTACGGATGGTACGTTTAAACAAAAATTAATTTCAAATTAGTGATCGAAGAGTTGGCATACCCATTAGAACAGGGGTCACCAACTTGGGCGGTAGCGCCCACTAGTGAGCACACATTAAAGGTAATTAAACATTTATTTCATTATTTATTTCATCGATTATGTTGATTTATTCTTTTTGATCTAAGGTGGGCGATAAGCTTTTTTAATTTTCAAAAAATCGTAAAAGTGGGCGGTGAACAAAAAAAAGGTTGGTGACCCCTGCATTAGAGCATAAATGGTCCGGAACCTACGTAAAGCAGTAGGTCCCCTTCGTCACATGACTTTTGCCGTTACGAAGGAAGTTAAATATCTCCAAACTCTATTATTATTATTATTACTATTTAGTGAACTTAGGCTAAAACAATTGATAATTTGGACTATGCGTTAAAGGTGGAAACAAAAATTGCGTCATAATTTGAGAAATCTTTTAAAAATAGAAATTTAGTTTAGTGTCGAAATTGAGTGAGTGATTGCAAAACGAGATATGAGAGAGAGAGAGAGAGAGAGAGAGAGAGAGAGAGAGAGAGAGAGAGAGAGAGAGAGAGAGAGAGAGAGCCTGCGTTCACAGCAGGTTTGAAATGAAAATGTTAATATGGTTGTATAAATTCTTTATGGACCTGGACCCAAGCATTACTTTCTCGGTCCCGGTACACAATCAGGTGCCGGTCCCCTTTGTTTCTGACTCCCGCCCTTCGTTTTAGACAGGCCATTCATGCATATTTTTGCATATAATATTTATTGAAATAAATGCATTCCATCCAGATCAGAATGACAAAAAAGCTACTAAAAAAAAGTTTAAAACATTTACTTAATTGAACCCTGTTGAGCCCCTTGCCTGTCCGGGCCCCAGTAAAATTCGTCTTTTTTTTTACCACCCCCACCCCCAACGCTTGGACCCTGTATAGGACCTATGCTTGATCGCATCTTTATTAAGTGGCTAATTAGATGTTAATATTGGGCTATTAAATTAAGATGTTATCGATCTTTATGACATTTTATATATAATACCCTATACTCTGCGCACGGGTATAGAGCTTAAAATACCCATAAAGGCCTTTCATAGTAAGATTATCGTACCCTCCACGAGAACACGGGTTTATACATATACCAATACCCGCGCGATTGAAAATAATACTCGCTCTAAAATTATATTTCAAAACATTTAATAAACTTGGGGTATCTTAAATAATATTGATGGGTATAATAACCGTTCAATTATGAAGTGTTTTAAGAGCATTTAGAGCAATGGAAGGAAAATGGGGAGAGTGTGAAGTCTTCTCAAAATAGTACCAAAGTGAATTTGATTGCTCAAAGCATTGGCACTAATGAGCAGTGGTGGGCACCGTTAACCAAAAAGTTAACTTCGATAACGATAATCCGTTAACCCCAATTTTTAACTCCGATAACGATAATCCGATAATTTTGCTACAAAGTTAACGGAAGTTAACGATAATCCGTTAACGATAACTATTTTTTTACTAACATTTAAAAAAATTAAGGAAAAAAGCTTTAAAACCCATAGAAAATGTTTATTTATGCAAAATCCAACAATAAATAGGTATTTAACTGTATTTTTATCAAGTTTTTTCAACTTTTTTGCTTAATAACTTTTTTTTTATTTTTAATAAAAAATGTACTGATTACATGTTTTGAAACCCTTGTAACCACTAGCCATTAACTAAATTTTAATTTACCAGAGAATTATTATGGCGGGAACTGAAAGGTAAAATTAAATTTTAGGCACATTTATTAAAGACTATGACACAATGTGCTGGTTGCCTTTCAGAAAGACCAACTTCTCAAAGTTAGGCCCAACTGCCGGTCTTGACCTCTTGGGCCTCAGGATGTCCTTGCCGAGAGAGAAGAGCCGTTCCACTGCGGCAGAGGAAGGACGGAATTGGCAGACTGAAGTTATGGAGGTTTGAATTCATTCGCGGAGCGGTGATCTTCCGTGAATGACTCCTCGCAGTTAACGTGTTAACGGACTTTAACAGACTAAATATCGAGTTATCGGAAGTTAACTGGTCCGATAACGATAAATGGAAATTAACTTCCGTTAATAGTCCGTTAAAAAAAGTTAACTTCGTTAATTAACTGTTATCGGATTAACGCTTTAGTGCCCAACACTGCTAATGAGTATGGGCATGGTTGTTACCACGGAACTTTTCGAATTTGGCACCATGCAGGGTATAAAGGCATTTCATTTAATTAAAAATATATTAATACCCAATGTGCAGCTTCGGCATGCATATCGAAAGTTTATATCCGAAAATTTTAAAAAAATGTTGCAATGTTTTGCAATGTAGAGGCCTTGATTCAGTAAAGGCTTTCAAACAAATCATTGAAAAACTATAAATTTGCTTTTCTAGGTAGGCCACTTTATCTTATGCATACATATACATACACATACATTATCTACCGCTCTTTCTTATATATATATATATATATATATATATATATATATACACAAACTCAGAATGGTTCCCTGAGAACATTATATGTTAAACACAGACCGTGCATGGAACAAGGAACTCTTCTGGGAAAATTAAATCCACTATAGTCCGAATAAGTAATGGTAAATGACAAATACCATAGTTTTTTTCCTTTTTCATGATTTTAGCCCGACGTGGGCAACGGGTCTCTCGCAAAGAGATCCCATAAATATAGCTTCCCTCACAGCTATCTGCAAAGCAGACAGGATCCAGCTTTGGGACGTGGATCTAGGGTTTAAAGCAAGCCTAGATCCCTACACTCAGAACCTCTATATAAGTAAAAGACTCGTTGCATTCACGTCGTGTTGAATAAATCAAAGAAAAAGGGGGTAACTATTGTATTTTTAGCCAAAAAAACCAAAACTTAAACCTCAACCGGGACATTGAGCGTCCACTTTTCAAGGCACGAAACACGTCCGTTTAGTATACACAAACTCAGAATGGTTCCCTGAGAACATTATATGTTAAACACAGACCGTGCATGGAACAAGGAACTCTTCTGGGAAAATTAAATCCACTATAGTCCGAATAAGTAATGGTAAATGACAAATACCATAGTTTTTTTCCTTTTCATGATTTTAGCCCGACGTGGGCAACGGGTCTCTCGCAAAGAGATCCCATAAATATAGCTTTCCCTCACCAGCTATCTGCAAAGCAGACAGGATCCAGCTTTGGGACGTGGATCTAGGGTTAAAGCAAGCCTAGATCCCTACACTCAGAACCTCTATATAAGTAAAAGACTCGTTGCATTCACGTCGTGTTGAATAAATCAAAGAAAAAGGGGGTAACTATTGTATAATGTTCTCAGGGAACCATTCTGAGTTTGTGTATACTAAACGGACGTGTTTCGTGCCTTGAAAGTGGACGCTCAATGTCCCGGTTGAGGTTTAAGTTTTGGTTTTTTTGGCTAAAAATACAATAGTTACCCCCTTTTTCTTTGATTTATTCAACACGACGTGAATGCAACGAGTCTTTTACTTATATAGAGGTTCTGAGTGTAGGGATCTAGGCTTACTTTAAACCCTAGATCCACGTCCCAAAGCTGGATCCTGTCTGCTTTGCAGATAGCTGGTGAGGGAAGCTATATTTATGGGATCTCTTTGCGAGAGACCGTTGCCCACGTCGGGCTAAAATCATGAAAAGGAAAAAAACTATGGTATTTGTCATTTACCATTACTTATTCGGACTATAGTGGATTTAATTTTCCCAGAAGAGTTCCTTGTTCCATGCACGGTCTGTGTTTAACATATATATATATATATATATATATATATACACACTGTATGTACATATTAAAGTGACAGATTTAGGGTCGTATAAATATTTGCTAAATAGTTCTAGTGATTTGATATATATATATATATATATATATATATATATATATATATATATATATATATACCTTGTAGATTTGTAGTTGTTCCGTACGTAGGTCTGTCTTCACACAAAGGTCAAACTGGTGGCCCCACCTCTAGGTCTGGCCTGGTGGAGGAGAGAATTGCTTTCTTGCAATCATATAGCCAGGTACACTCGGCTCATCCGGTACCGTCCTGTTGTTGTTGTTGTTTGATGGAATTGTTTAACCTCCTTGGCAACGTGTAAGGTCATATGCTGGAGGGAACCCGCAGTTTTACGTGAGATCTGAACCACGGGTCACTACATCAACTGGACGCAGAGGACTATGACCCATCGATCGGGTCTCCATGCAGCAGTTATGGAGTTTATTTTTTTTTCTACATAAAGTCACTTAGTAAAAAAGCTTTAACAATACTTAATAGTATAAGTTATGAAAAATATAGGAACTTTGGCTTCGGATAAAATCCATGAATTACCTATAAGTAAAGGTACTGTTGCGACACTTCATGCTGCAAATACAGGGTGTACATAAAGTCAGGATCTATTTTTGTGAAGCACTTGGAAATTATATGGAATTCAATCATAAAATGATAAAGTGGTAACATTTATTAAATAATTAAGAGTAGGATTCGACGTGACACCCATCAGTATCCCTGCACAGCTCAAATCGTTCCGCAGCATTTCTAAACACATTCTGGAGCATTTGCGGGGTTATGTTATCTGCAGCAGTTCGTATACGTGTACGTAAGTTTTCAAGACTCGTAATCTTCGTCTGATAGACGTGCGATTTGATAAAGCCCCATGCAAAGAAATCTAAAGGGGTTAAATCTGGTGATCTCGCTGGCCAAGGTCTGTTGCTTCCGCTTTATCATTTTATGATTGAATTCCATATAATTTCCAAGTGCTTCACAAAAATAGATCCTGACTTTATGTACACCCTGTATTTGCAGCATGAAGTGTCGCAACAGTACCTTTACTTATAGGTAATTCATGGATTTTATCCGAAGCCAAAGTTCCTATATTTTTCATAACTTATACTATTAACTATTAGTAGGATTCGACGTGACGCCCATCAGTATCCCTGCACAGCTCAAATCGTTCCGCAGCATTTCTAAACACATTCTGGAGCATTTGCGGGGTTATGTTATCTGCAGCAGTTCGTATACGTGTACGTAAGTTTTCAAGACTCGTAATCTTCGTCTGATAGACGTGCGATTTGATAAAGCCCCATGCAAAGAAATCTAAAGGGGTTAAATCTGGTGATCTCGCTGGCCAAGGTCTTTTGTTGCTTCCGCGTCCGATCCAGCGATTTGGAAAACGTCCATTTAGATAATCCTGAACAATTTTGGCATAGTGACAAGGGTTCCATCAAGTTGATTCTAAGGGGATAGGATTCTGTACATAACATGACGTAATCAGAATCTATAAATATACCTTAATTTTTCGTACACTTCATTGTATTCGCTACCGTTGGTTTGGATAGACGTGTATTGTCTACTGTTCATGATGTATCGTCGTGGTTACTTACGTCAACAATATCGTAGAAGGAAGTTTGTTCGGACTTTTCATCGAAGGAATGTCAGAAGGCGTACTAAGGAGAAGATATTTAAAGCTTCAATGAAATTTGTTTATATGTCTAAAAATACTTTTGGTGTTAATACCGATGGATATTACACCTTGAAATTGGATCTTTTAACTAATGAAGCTAAATCTACTATTTTAAAATTTAATTATTATCAAGTAACTGGTGTATCATTTGAAAGTTTACCTCAAATGAATATGTCTGGATATGTAATTAATTTTGAAGATACATTAGGTCGTAAGAAAGATGGTAGGGAAAGGGTAGAAAGGGATCCTAATGTTGGGACATCACCAGCACCATATTTAATTGTTCCACATGCTGTTTTGTTTGAACCTAATATTGACACTTCCCATAGTGCCGAGCAAGTAATGAATCATCCCAGAACTAAATGGTTCTCATCTTTTAAAGAGTTTAGAATGTATCGTAGACTTAAGCAGGTGTGTCAATTAGGTGAACAAGTCACTGCTCAATTCCCTCATAGTTTGATTAAGATATCTACGAATGATTTATCTAAACCATTAGGTCGTATTTATGTTGGTAAATATACACCTGAAGGATCTCAAAAAAATGATATGCATTTAATTATGTTAATAGAATTGTATTTTATGTAAAATTATTTGGTATTAAACAATAAAGCTTTATATGAGTCATAATCTATTTATACCCATCTAACACATTTCTAGACACAAAGCACGGGTCAGTATTATCTCGCGCTTGTGTGTGTGTGTCTACGGGTTATATTACATGGCTGACGTCATAATGCGTGGATGACTCAGCGTACAAAAATAGATTAATCCGTTACTTCTACTCATATTAGGTCAACACTCGCCACAGAGGGTTTGGACCATTTAGCCATTAATCTCTCGGCAGCCTCGCAGAGTTAGAGCCTCGCCAGAGTTAGAGATAATGCCGGCAAAACAGTATTAAGTTACGAGTTAGATCATAATTGACGCCCATCAGTATCCCTGCACAGCTCAAATCGTTCCGCAGCATTTCTAAACACATTCTGGAGCATTTGCGGGGTTATGTTATCTGCAGCAGTTCGTATACGTGTACGTAAGTTTTCAAGACTCGTAATCTTCGTCTGATAGACGTGCGATTTGATAAAGCCCCATGCAAAGAAATCTAAAGGGGTTAAATCTGGTGATCTCGCTGGCCAAGGTCTTTTGTTGCTTCCGCGTCCGATCCAGCGATTTGGAAAACGTCCATTTAGATAATCCTGAACAATTTTGGCATAGTGACAAGGAGCACCATCATGTTGATAGACGACGGTACTAACAATCCTATCCCCGTCGTCTATCAACATGATAGTGCTCCTTGTCACTATGCCAAAATTGTTCAGGATTATCTAAATGGACGTTTTCCAAATCGCTGGATCGGACGCGGAAGCAACAAAAGACCTTGGCCAGCGAGATCACCAGATTTAACCCCTTTAGATTTCTTTGCATGGGGCTTTATCAAATCGCACGTCTATCAGACGAAGATTACGAGTCTTGAAAACTTACGTACACGTATACGAACTGCTGCAGATAACATAACCCCGCAAATATTCCAGAATGTGTTTAAAAATGCTGCGGAACGATTTGAGCTGTGCAGGGATACTGATGGGCGTCACGTCGAATCCTACTCTTAATTATTTAATAAATGTTACCACTTTATCATTTTATGATTGAATTCCATATAATTTCCAAGTGCTTCACAAAAATAGATCCTGACTTTATGTACACCCTGTATATCTTAAAATTTATCAATTCTTTATGACGTCATAGTTTCGAGGGTATAATGCGTCTCGCAAAAGCAAAATTTATTTTAGGATTATTTTAATTTATTTAATTAAAAGTTCCATGATTTACGCGAGTAATTTATTTAGTAATTTCGTTTTCTAGAACAGAATTCACGCTGGAACTTTGAATGAATGCGTCAATCTTACATCCTTCTTAGTTGCTATGGCAACGGACCTTGCGAAAAATAAAATTTTCCATTCGAAATTAGGTTACAAAAAAAAAGGGAGGAAGAGAGAGAGAGAGGAAGAGGGGGAAAAAGACGGGAATTTAAACCTAATTAAGCGTGCTCTTAAAGGTGACTATCGCGTACCTATATAGCAATATAGTGATAAAAGCTCTTTTCCTATTGAATACTTTAAATTCAGGTGCCAACTAGTATTTCGGTTTATGACTGATAATTCTAATCGAGTTCATGCTTCCATATATACATATATTGTACTGTACTATATACATTATCGTATGTTATGATACTGTAATACAAGTTATACAACCATATTTATGGTTTTGCGCTCGTGTTAATTAAGGAAAATCATGAAACAAGAGAGAATTTTTTCTTGAATATTTTTGTGTTTGTGAAATAAGTCATTCGACATCTTGCCCAAAGGATGATTCCTTCATTGCAAACTCATTGCAGGAACGACAGATGAAGCAAGATCGTGATTCTCCGCAATCTTTATTGCCTACTTTACGCGCGTATACGTACGCACGAACGGGGAAAAAGAGAGAAACGGACAGGCTGTGTATACAGATCTTGGTTTTATTTTCGTTCGAATTGTTCATTCCGACGAAGGTCAAGCTTGTTACCCCGCCTTAGACCTACAGCTTAACGCGGAATCCGACCCACGACGACCCACCAGGGAAGTCAGAAATTACGAAGTCCTCGCTCGGACTCGATCTCACGACCAACCGATCAGCAACCCAGCGTCTTAACCATTTTTTTATGGAAGGATGAACAGCTGGGTGAGCTGAGCGCCGCCTGCCATCGCCGGGAATTGAACCCAAGACCGGTGTATTCGTAGTCAGCCATACAAAGCACTACAACTACACCATACATATATAATTAAGAAAAAAATTTGAAATTGTTTTTAAAAGATTGATTGCTTCCAGCGAAAAATAATGATGAACATGTCAGTCAATTTCAACATGCAACACTTTTTACACCCACAAATTTCTACAACAATTAAACTATGGAGCGTTATTCAATTATTTTTAAGATACTGTGTATATATGTTACAGTCAAAGTGTGTAACCAGCCATTTCGCGTAATAGCTGAAACTTTTCGTCATTTCGCGAAATGGCTGTTTCACTTGGTCATTTCACGAAATGACTAAAATCTTCAGCCATTACGCGAAATGGCTGAAATTCCACCTTGGTCAGTTCGTACAAGATCATTTGCCCGGTTAGGTCAACTATATGCCCTAACCCTTGACAATTGATTAGGTTAAGTTGTATTATTTTCGTTAGTTTTAACGAAAATAACACGACTTAACCTAACCAATTGTCAAGGGCATACAATTGACCTAACCGGGCCTTCAATGGCGGACATCGAAATAACATTGAAGGCCCGGTTAGTATTTGAAAACCTCTATATTGAAAATTCAAATGTATTCAATTGTGTATTTGAAGAGTGTTTCTCACTTATTTGAACAGACCTGTGGATGTATGTATGTTTTA
The DNA here is from genome assembly GCA_023014485.1 of Bathynomus jamesi. NCBI lineage: Eukaryota > Metazoa > Arthropoda > Malacostraca > Isopoda > Cirolanidae > Bathynomus > Bathynomus jamesi. Next base: position 255,476 of record JAJOZX010000047.1, on the reverse strand, counting down.
GCAGATTTAGTTAGTTAAATAAAGGTTTCCAATTTTATTGTGACGTTTGTTATTTCTATGAATTCATGACAAAAGTCATTTCAGCCATTTCACGAAATGACCAAGGTGGAATTTCAGCCATTTCGCGTAATAGCTGAAGATTTTAGTCATTTCGCGAAATGACCAAGTGAAACAGCCATTTCGCGAAATGACTAAAAGTTTCAGCCTTTACGCGAAATGGCTGGTTACACACTTTGACTGTAACATATATATATATATATATATATATATATATATAATATATATTACGCAGGAAGGAGAGGGCCAAGGACGAACGTCCACAAAAAAGCTCCTCCCCCCCCATGGAGGAAAAAAGAGATCCAAAATCAAGGTCCAAGATTTTCGAGATGCCTGGACACTCTGCGTTTGAAAGATTGGAGGTCATAGACAGGGGGAAAGATGGATTGAGGAAGATTGTCCAGGGTTGACCGGTTGAGTAGATGAAAGATTGAAAATACCGATTAACCCTTGCGTTAGATAGTTGGACAGTAAATGAATGAGAATGTCATAAGGTCTGGTACTGCGTGCTCTCCTTAAAGAAGGAGTCATGCAGTTAGAGAATTCAGAAGAGCAGTGTCCATTATAATAACGATAGTAAAGAGAGAGTGAGGCAACATTGTGGCGAAGAGAGAGAGATTGAAGACAGTCGGTAAGAGGCGGGGAACTGATGAGACGAAAAGCTTTTGATTGCTTCCGGTCAAGCGGAGCTGTGTGGGTTGAGCCACCCCACACATGAGAATCGTATATACAGTATAATAATAATAATAATAATAATAATAATAATAATAATGGAAGAGTTTAGTCGTATCATACAGGAAGGTATACAGGAAAGCCCATACAGGAAACGAAACATTAACATATATAATCCATACAAAGGACTTTAAGTCTAAGTTAGACGAAACGAAAGATGAAGACTGCACGTCTCGACTATAATCCTTGAAACTCTACTCCGTGGAAAGAAGACGCGAGTGATACGCAATAATATACATATGGAAAATACTCGAGGGATATGTCCCAGACTTTAGAAATTAAATAAAACACAGTGTATGAGAGAAGAGGTAGATTCTGTACTATCTCAGCTGCAGTGGTGGGACAGTGGACACGAAAACGAAGATGAAAAATACTCTCGGAATACGAGGCGCGAAACTCTTTAGCGTGCTACCGAAAGAACTGAGGAACTTCCAGCACACCAACCTAAATAATTTCGAGAACTAACTGGACAGGTTCTTGCCCAAAGTTCATAACTAGGCCGACCTCTTTTTGCGATGGGTCTATTACAGCCCAGCCATTTTTCTTGATTTATATCCTTTGAATCATTCTTTATTAACTCTTCTTTTGACTGTATTTGCAGAAGTAAACGTTCTCGTTGCCTTCTGTAGGTAAGAGCAGAGATCTAAAGTAAAGCTATTTTTCTACGATCTCTGAGGGAACAAAGTTTTAATAGTTTGTCCTCCCAGCTGGTTGTCACCTTTTTCCAACCACTTCGATGCTTATTGTCATGACACTTAGTCTCTTCATAACGTTCTAATATAAGCACACCGGACAAAAAATTAGTCACCCCTCTCGGAATGTACCTAATAACGTGTAACGGCGCCTCTGGCCTTGATAACCGCACGAATCCGGCGAGGCAGAGACTCTACGAGATTGTGCATGTACTGAACATCGATTTGCTGCCACTCGTTCATCAGCCGGTCCCGAAGTTCCGCCAGAGTCCGTGAGTGTCTATTCCTGCGCTTCACTTTCTGTTTCCAGCCTGAACAACACCTTCGACGCATTCAGGATTAAAGGCTTCATTGGACCTGCGATGTACTCGTCGCCTCCCATCATTGGAGAACAAACAAAAACGGGACTCATCGGACCAAATTACACGTTTCCAATCTGCCGCAGTCCAGTTTTGTGCCTCTGAGCCCATTTATAACGTGCCAATTTGTGACTTGCTGTTAACAGCGGCCTCTTCCGTGGTACCCTGCTCCAGATGTCCATCGCATGCAGTTCTCGTCGCAATGTCCGTTCGGAAATTGGTCGCTGGAGAACCTCATTGGTTTCTTGGAGCAATTGTTCTCTGGTTTGAAAACGATTTGCAGTTACTAGACGAGAAACATGGCGGCGGCCCCTATTGTCGAGAATTGTTTTCCGGCCACAGTTACGCCGTCGATTGTCAGTTGATTGCGAACTACACCACTCTTTGTAAACTCGCTGGACAGTACGCGTTGACACACCACACCAACAAATTGGGCTACTTCAGACATTTTGTGTCCGTGGGCTCTGCCAAACACGATGGCTCCTTTTTGCCACTGAGTAACGACTGCCTCACGACCCATTTTGCAGACTATATCCAACACACACTTTGTTCTTCACCACCTCACGAAACAGATCTGATCCTGTGTGCTACGTCACCGCTACTTGTCACTTACCAATGCTACATCAGCGCCCTCTGTGTGACCTTGAACTTCCTACTATCGGTGCTATTAGGGGTGACTAATTTTTTGTCCGGTGTGCTTAATTTGAACAGCACATCATCAACAGTTTAGTTGACAGTACTAGAATTTGACCTTTTAACTTCGATTAATTCTCTTCTTTTGACCATTTTGTACAATAATTCACCAATCTTTACCAGTACAAAATCGTAGGATGACAGCAACGCTCAGTGAATAGGGACAAAAGATTCCAAAGGTCTTTTCCAAATGGCACTCGACAATGATATGACTATCTTGAAAACTTATTCCTAATATAAACTTCCATTAGGTAAAACTTACGAAAGTTTTAGAACTAGTGATACACACCCACTATAAAACATAAACTATTACAATTTTATCTGCGGCATCATCTTAATTTAAATATATATATGAAGGAATTTTAAGGCTACCCAATACTTTTGACTTAGAGAGAGAGAGTTACAAGGACAAGAGGAAGCCTCAAAGACCTTTTGATCCACTCGAGGCAGTTCCTGGTTCATTTTTAACCGATTCTAGCGGTAGCAGAAAAATGGGTAGTAAAGCATAAGACTCTCTCCACACCCTCCGCTCCCTCTCTACCAGAGTCGGGTACAGAAAAAGGTTTTAAAAATACCTCGGCCCTGGAAAAGTAGCCGAGGAAGTTTTACAGGAAGGAGGAGAATATATAAGCTAGTTGTATAATTACGCTATGCACACATAGAGGTCGTACACAAGATAGCACCGTTGTATAAACTAACCAATAATATACTTGTGTCAGTCGCGCATTAACCATTTCGTATCGTCACAAACACCTCGAACGTATGTTTTGATTTTATGCCAAATATTTACAGCTCTATTTACCGAGGTATCGGTCCAACAAAGACCCCATGACCTACTTCATGCTAGCCCAAAAGAATTGAGAGAGAGAGAGAGAGGTAAAGGTTAAACTCTTTATGGCTACACCCATGTACGCGCAAAGCCATCACGCCGGCAAAGTGATGAAATGCTTCTACGGGAAAGGGGTGGAAACGGGAATTGAGAACAGAAATAAGATTTTCCACACCATGCCGTCACCAGTTACGCGCATCCAGTCACCCAAGAGAAAGAAGAGGAAAAAGAAACCTTGACGGCAGAAACGCAACTCCACCTCACGCGTCTGTCATGCGTATGTGTCTGCCAACTCTTTGAATGTCACCGAGTTTCAATTTGCGTCTCCCGTCGTAAAAGGTGTTTATGCGGCAAGTGATATAGTGAGTCGTTCGTACTTCGCGGTGTTATGCCACCACGAGAGTAGAGAAACTCTCTTTCCGGAATATCATTGGGAGGTCCCTGTATCTATCCCCGTGTACTTGTTCCTTATGGAGAATGAAAGTGTTTCGTGGGTGATCACCACCCGCTGTTGCTACGGCGAATTCAAGAGTCTCCCACTTAGAGGTGTTTATGAGGCAAGTGATAAAAAAATGAGTTGTTCGATGATTGATCAAGCTATGTGGGGCACAATCAACCAGAGACATCTCTCTAAAGTTGGGGGAGAATTAAGTGTAGAAAGAAATGTTTAGACGAACTCCCGCACGGTTACGTTATAATATTATTTTCTTAAATTATATTATATGTGAGGACAGTCTTAAACCTTGAGTGTATTCAGAACTTTGTCCAGACTATTTTTAAACACGTTCACACTTTGGCTTGAAACAACCTCCGAGGGAAGTTGATTCCAGATATTAACTATTTTATAGGAGAAGAAATTACCACAGATGGAGGTACTAAATGTTTTAAGTTCCAATTTAAGACCACTATTTCTTGTCGGATTGGTATTAAATCAGAGTAATTTCCCATAGTCTACCCTGTCTATTCCATTGAGCATCTTGAAAACTTGAATAAGCTGACCGCGCAACCTCCTGATCTCTGAAGTAAACAGATTTAAGCCCTCTAATCTTTGTTGGTGTTTTGCAGTCTTATTGAAGGGATCAATTATCAATTTTGTGGCTCTTGATTGTACCCTTTTCACCCTTTCTATATCCTTCCTAAGAGAGAGAGAGAGAGAGAGAGAGAGAGAGAGAGAGAGAGAGAGAGAGAGAGAGAGAGAGAGAGAGAGAGAGAGAGAGAGAGAGAGAGAGAGAGAGAGAGAGAATTTAGGATTACTATTTATATTTATTTAATCAATAAATAAGATGCCTTCATCTCTACTCTGATTAGTCTAAAATATTGATGAGATGATGATGTCAGTTGTACGAGTACATTCGCAGGATCTTATTTATTTACTTTTGCACAACTTGAACATGACTGATTTATAAGTGTTTCGAATGGCACATACGGGCGGAGATTGGCACTATGTCACTAAATCTGTCCGGCTACTTCGCAAAAACAATATTTGATAGTCACTTGACACTGTGCCTTAAGAAAATATTTAGTAAAATCACAAATCGAATCATTATTTACGAGTTTCAACTTTTCTGTAGAGACAAACTGTCCTCCTCAGTTTCAATTAATTAAAAATAGGTTCACGCTTGAGAAAGTCATTCTTGGCTCCACCGAAACGTTTGGACTTCTAAGAAATATTTTAGTTTCGTTGTATGGATTTTGTTTTGTACTTGTTGAAATGTACACATACTCTCTCTCTCTCTCTCTCTCTCTCTCTCCGTCCGCTTGTTTAATGTCAGACGTTTCGGAAGTGACACTCTCATCATCAGTGGTATGTTTAATTTATACGCAGAACTATAGTCATTTAACTTCGACTTTTTTAATTGAATTGAATAACCTTTATTAATAATGAAATAAACACATTCGTTTTACAATTGACAATGACATGAATAATTGTGAAGCTCGACTATTTATTTAATTTAATTTGGCCCTTAAGCTTTAGGCTTTACTGGGCTCATTGTTTGAAATCAGAGTTGATCAAAGACATCGCAATTGCATGAAAGCATTTCTGAAGCAAAAACAGAATTGAATAACTTTGAAGTGATTTCAAACACTTTTGACTTTAAATATGGCTCAAAATTCCAATCCACTATTTTTATTTTCTTCCGAATCAATCAAATGGTCTCCAAGTGCAGTAGCTGCTCATATACTTCGTTGTAGGATAACCTCATTAATCTATACATATATATATATGATGCAAACCCACAATTAAAAAGAAAAATGATTCCAAGAGCTTTCGTGGGTTCAGAAGTACACCTCGTCAGGGAATGACGAGGTGTACTTCTAAATACACGAAAGCCCTTGGAATCATTTTTCTTTCTCCTTGTGGGTTTGCATCAGTCATTCATTTCACGTGTTTAATTGTTAAATCCACCCCATATATATACTATATATATATACTAGGGGCACTCAATATATTTTGCCTCACCCTTTTTTCTTAGCTAAATAATAGGTCATGGAACTGAAATGTCTTTTGGGCCGTAAGTTTGAACTTTCTGCGCTTCACATAACCAGATTTTTCCAGTTTGAACCTCCCCTCCTTGTATGAAAACGCTTTTAAACACCCTTGTATAAAACCGATGGTTAACGCAGTTTCGAAACTGGCGTCTGACAGTGATGTGCGTCGTAAACAGAGACCTGTTATTGAGTTCTTAACCGCAGAGAAGGAAACAGTTGGAAATATTCACAAACGTCTACAAAATGTTTACGGAGATGCTGTTGTTGATCGAAGCACAGTTGGACGCTGGTCTAAACGTGTGAGATCATCGGAGAGAGGGAGAGCGAGCCTCGATGATGAGCCACGTAGCGGTTGCCCGGCATCGGCTGTGACATCTCACACTGTGCAACGTGCTAACAGCATCATTCGATCAAATCGGCGCCTCACATACAAGGAGCTATCACTGGAGCTAGGAATTAGTGAAGGAAGTGTGAATACGATAATTCAGCAACTGGGATACTCAAAAGTGTGTTCACAGTTTTTTCCTCGCGAACTGACTGAAGGTCACAGAGCCCAAAGGAAAGAAATTGCTTCTGAGTCGTTGGTTCGATACGAGACAGAAGGGGATGACTTCCTTTCACGAATTGTGACTGGCGATGAGACTTGGGTACACCACTTTGAACCTGAAACAAAACGCCAATCCATGGAGTAGCATCACGCAGATTCCCCACGCAAGAAAAAGTTTAAAATGGCTTCCTCTGCAAGAAAGGTTATGACCACCACCTTCTGGGACATGAAAGGAGTGATTTTGGTGGACTTTATGAAGAAAGGACAAACAATCAACTCAGAGGCATATATTGGTTATTGTTACCCTACAGAGACTCCAGAGACGTATAAAGCGAGTTCGACAGGAGAAAACTGGAAGACGTCCTTCTTTTGCACGATAACGCAACACCACACAACAGTTTGCAAACAAGAGAGGCCATCACAAAAATGCGCTTCACTGTGTTACCCCACCCTCCATACAGCCCGGATCTGGCACCTTCAGACTTCCATTTGTTTGGGCCAATAAAGGATGCTATTCGTGGAAGAAAGTTTCAGAGTGACGATGAGGTTGTTGAGGAGGTTAAGAGGTGGCTCCAGCGGAACCAGCGGACTTTTATCAGTAAGGAATAAAGGCCCTCGTTTCGAGGTGGAGGAAAGCCGTAAAAAAGGATGGAGACTATGTGGAAAAATAAAAAAATTGTAAAAAAGGTATGTAACTACTTGTGTACAAAATTTCGTGGGCTATAGTATTTGTCATTTACCATTACTTATTCGGACTATAGTGGATTTAATTATCCTAGAAGAGTTCCTTGTTCAATGCATGGTCTGTGTGTATCATAAAAAACTCAGGGAACCATTCTGACTTCATTCTCATATATATATATAATATATATATATGTGTGTGTGTGTGTGTGTGTGTGCAATTAGGCAATGGAGATTGCAGAGAATCGCCAACCTGCTTCATCCATCGTTCTTGCAATGAATTTGCAATGAAGGAATCGTCCTTTGGCCAAGATGTCGAATGAGTCATTTCGCAAACAAAAAACCTTCAAGGAAAATTTCTCTCTTATTTCATAAATTTCTTTAATTAACATAAACACACAAAGAAAAACAAATACAGTTGTATTACAGGGTGTCATAAGTCACTCATAACTAACTCATACAGATAGTAATATTTATACATTACTGTATAGACACACACACACACACACGTCTATCTTTAAAAGTACGTGGGTTTTTCAAGTGTTTAAAATGTGTAATACATGGTTATAGATGGCAGACTCAGTTTAATGAGGACCATTACCTCAGTTAGACGGAGCCTATTAGGTAACATCATTTCCCTACGAGCAAAGTGAAGACAATGAGATCGGGGGTTTGATTCCTGATGGTATTGGTTAATAATACTCGAAGAGTTAGCGCAACGGTCCTCGTTAGTGTGGCCTAAGCGCTGTGCCAGTTTTTGGCCCTCCTCACTGATTTATTAACTAAGTTATAAAACATAAGTGATTTGATGCCTCCAATAATTACGGTTTAATTATGAACTGTTCTACAATTGTGAAATTATTTGAAAATCTTTTTATCTTTTTATGAAATTTTGTTGTTTATTTTATGGTGACCAATTTAATTGGGATTAAAAAGTAATGACTCACAACTATCGCAGGTGTTGTACCTTCAAAAGCAACGATATTGCACTCCAATTTTAAAGTTTAATTCTATTCATTTGTTTTCGTAAACTTTCCAAATTTTTCGTGAAGTTAACCTTGATATTTTATTTTAAAATAAATTGTTAATTCTATTCTTCTTTATATCGTACAGTTCAGCAACGGATTTAAGGGGGGCGGGGGGTACCCCGCCCCTTTTGGCTCTAGGTACTTATTTTGGCGCCCTTATCTGACTAACACACGCCCAAGCCGATGTAAAACACCGTATTTTCTGGCTTAGCACCGGTATTGTAAAGGTATAAGGAGTTTTGGATCCGACGGCGCCCGTAAAGTGGTCCGCCCCCCTTTGAAAAATCCTAGATCCGCCACTGGTATAGTTTTATGAATTAATTAATGTTTGAAGACGGGTGTTCCGATGCTTCGTTTTTGACTACTAATGGAGTGTTATTTTAGTATTATAGCTTATTATTTCGGAGGTTCCCAGCCTTTTCTGGCTCGAGGTACCCCAGTGCCAACCTTTCTTTTTTCCCGGCATCCCGCAGGATTTTCGTCCCTCACTGTTCAACATCCAGATCCCCCCACCCCTGAGCACCAATTAATTTCGAATTAAGCCTTTGCAGTTTCTGGATGAATGTAATAAACAGAGAACGGTTTGGTTCGTTTGAAATATACATTTGCTCACTAACTTTTCAATTACAATGAACCCTCCTCGCTAATTCGATATCGTCGGGGCTTTAGGCCGATCGAATTACGCTAAATATCGAATTTCCGCGAAATATCGAATTTATTACAGAAACTATATTTTCCCACACTTCACCTCGTAATTCGATAGATTTCGTGATTTTTACTGGCACGGTTTTGATGTTTGACAAAGAAGAAAATGAATAAACGTGTCAATGTTTTAATAACATAAAAATGATATAAATAATAAACATTATATAAATAATAAGAAAGTTAATAAGAAATAATAGATTATTATACTTTACCAATGAAAACTATTGGTAAAACTGAGCTGCCACATAGCTCAGGGCAGGGGACGCACAGTGAACATTATTATCGTACAGGAATGGTCAACATGTGGCACCATTTCGGGATTTTTTTTTACCAATTTCAGATTTTTCCCCAAAATCACGAACTTTTCTCACTAATTGTATCCGTCGGAAAAAATATAGAATCATCGCGAAATATCGAATTGTGAATATCGAATTAGTGTACTTATTTTTCTAATTTTGGGAAATTTCTCACCCGCCTCCCTCCCTTAGGGAGCACCCGTTTCACCCCGGCTGGAAAACAGTGGGTCCTATACTGATGACTTGGTAAGATTATTACCTCCAGTTGATGACTTCACGCAGAAACTGACTGACACCTTTTCCAAGAACAGTTTGTGAACGGTGGTAATTGATGTTAATTAAAGTTTGTGCGTGAGGTTGAGCTCGTGCAAACACGTGTTCCATTTGGTAATATTCGTAACTTATTGTTTCAGATGTCTCGAATGTTGTTAATAAAATAATGCGTAACTTTAGTTTTATTTCTGAAGGTAATTTGGATAATTGTCTCGTCACGATTACGACCACTCTTTAAAAACTTCGCTTCTCTCTTATGAGAAAATATCTCTCTCGACTGATTCTGTAGAGACAAAACCCTCGTTTACACCAACCAAATACGTGGTTAATTTCCAACCAGTCCAAATGGTTGATTTGCTATATGATAATATCATTATTAGTTTTGGTAGAAAATGTTTTAAATAGTTGGGACATTCAAAACATGCGCTCTGATTATTATTGTTACGCGCAACTCTCGCATAACCAAACCATTTTTTTTTGTCAGTAACTCTAGCGTACCTTAGGCGTAACTTAACGGAACTTTGTCCCGTAACGCCGCCGCTGTAATTTTTTTTCAGCAACTTTCAGGTAGCTTTTGCTAATGTAACTTTCTCGTAACAAACACGTAATTCAAACAAAGGTATTTTAAAAGGAAAACTAAAACATACAATTCGGTTAAAAGAAATGTAATAATCACACATGAGATACACGATACAACTAAGTAAAAGCAATAATTTTTAAAAAGTATAAGGAAATTATATAGGATCTATAGATACGTACAATCCTCAAGAATAATTGTTTTATATACAGGGTGTCCCAGAATTAACTATCTATTTCAATGAAATCGGACAAATTTTTTAAAAGCACACTTTTATTTATGTTTATCATGTTTAATATGTGTTAAAAATGTATAAATTTCTAAATTTTTTTCATAATTTTATTTTCATAATTTTTTCATTATCTGGTCCAATGAAAGACCGTCTGAAGTCATAGAATGGCAAAGAGACTCTCCAAAAGTTAACGTGTGGCTTGGAATGACCAAATCCAAAATTTATGGTGCTCCATCTTGTTGAAACACAACATTATCAAGAATGCCATCATCAAGAAGCTGTGGTTCGAGAAACTGCTGAAGCATATCAAGGTAGACGGTACCTGTTACAGTTGCTTCCGCAAAGAAGAATGGGCCATAATTTTGGATTTGGTCATTCCAAGCCACACGTTAACTTTTGGAGAGTCTCTTTGCCATTCTATGACTTCAGACGGTCTTTCATTGGACCAGATAATGAAAAAATTATGAAAATAAAATTATGAACAAAATTTAGAAATTTATACATTTTTAACACATATTAAACATGATAAACATAAATAAAAGTGTGTTTTTAAAAAATTTGTCCGATTTCATTGAAATAGCTAGTTAATTCTGGGACACCCTGTATATATATATATATATATATATATATATGTACAGGGTGTCCCGTAAGTCTGGACCCATAGGGAAAAATAATAAAATTACAAAATAGTCCAAAAATTTATTACATAATCTGTTCAAAGTGTCCGCCGTTGTGTCGCACACATAGTTGAAGACGCAATCTCCACTGCGACAGCACTTTCTGAATCACAGTCGCAGAAATTTCTTGACACGCCTCCACAACGCGTGCTTTAAGGTGGAAAATGTTCTGAAGTTTGACCTCGTACACTTTGGCTTTCAAGTGGCCCCACAAATAAAACTCCAGCGGAGTAAGATCATAATAAAAAAATAATAAAAAATAATAAAAATAATAAAAAAATATATTATAAATAAATTTTTGGACTATTTTGTAATTTTATTATTTTTCCCTATGGGTCCAGACTTACGGGACACCCTGTATATATATATATATATATATATATATATATATATATATATACTGTATATATATATAGCGTTGAACATTAAAATCACGTCTAAGCACACATTTCGTCCCCATATTTCAAACATCTTCAAGGCTAAATAGAGTATGTTGGGAATCGTGTAGTTTAACGTCGCAAATTAGGTATTAGGCCATAATGAACCCTATTTTAAATTAATTTTTAAAAAGTAACCATCCATACACCTCATGCGAACTGACCGAAACGAGACAAGCGCGCATGCGCAGAGAGAACAGTTCTCAAAAGTAACATCCGAAGATATTTGTATTCAAAGTAAAGAAATAATACAGATTCTTCTTTAATGAAGAAATCATATCGTGTAATAAATATTCAAAAATATATTTCGTATACTCTTTTTAGCGCCATCATTATTTTTGTCTTACGCCTGGCACGTAGACAGTAATGGGTTTATAATTACATTTAATCGCAAAACTTAAGCGTGAAAACGTGTTTCAAGTTACCTGAATTGGATCACCTGAAGATCATGGCCCCCAGCCTTCGTTAGTTAGCCTTATAAGACTAACTAACGAAAATATCACTACTTAAGCTAACCAATCGTTAGGTCGACTGTACGCCCTTGACGATTGGTTAGGTTAAGTCGTGATATTTTCGTTAGTTAGCCTTATATGGCTAACTAACGAAGGCTGGGGGCCCTGATCTTCGGGTGATTCCCTGATTTTAATTAGAATCTCAGTTTTATAATATGTTATATACTATGCATATTATGAAGACAACTTATGGGAATTTGTAGTTATTATTTATTTGGAAGCGTCTATACTGTATACCTTTGTTAAAAACGTTACGACAAAGTTACGCCATAAGAGGAAAAAAAACAGCAACAAAAGTTACGGAATTGTTACGGAACGAAATATTGGATAAGGGTCTCACTTTCTCAACAGTTAAAAGTTACGGAACGAAATAGAAGAAAACGAGTTATGCTTTTGCTGAAGGTGGAAAAGTTACGCTAATGTTGCACAGTGAATTCAGTTTTACGAGTTACGTTAAAATGTGTAACTGACGCGAATATTATACAGTAAAAATTTTTAGGAGTGTGATTGTGTTAGCTATTTGAATTAGTTGCCAAAGAGTTTAACCTCGAGTTTGGTTGTCTTGACCAAATATTTTTCTCTCGCTCCAATTTTTGGTGTTTTAAACTTCACTTTTACGAAGTTGATCCGCATCTCGTTTGAGACGAATAACTGAAGCAAAGTTTTAAAATGTCGCGCCTTAACTTCACAATATGTGGAAGAGGAAGAGTAATCCGTTATAATTGGTAGAGAGAAAAGGAGAGGAAAGATTCAATATGTAACCTTAAGTTTTTATAAATTACTGTACGTTGCCCGAAATATGTTAATCGCCTTTCATGTATTCTACGAGAATATCAGGTAATCTTTTTAACACATTTTCGTATCCTGAGTCTAAATCAGTTATTCTGACGAAAGAATCTGACGTAAACGCATCACACTCGATTTCATCATGATGAGAAACCCGAAGCGAGAATATGAAAGGAACCGATTATCAAATCAATCCAATTCCATTATAGGATTTTCCAATTTAAGCTAAATATTTTATGGAAAAAAAATACGCCCCTCACAGCCCCCGGCCCCCTATTTGCCTCACCGTCTCCGTTTACCCTTTCGCGAATCGGGAAACTGTTTTCCCAGATTTGGAACTCCTATTTTGAGCAGTCCCATCCGCGGACCGCGA
>JAJOZX010000047.1:0-240000 GCA_023014485.1 Bathynomus jamesi | reverse complement strand
ATCCATAATAAATACATAAATGGAAAATAGAATTCTTATAAAATTTTCAAAATAAAATATTACCTACTTTCATAACAAAAACGTCAATATGCAAAATTTCTCATCGAGTATATTATTATATACACACCAGACTACTCAAAGGAAGGATTAAATTTTTTTTATTATACATTGTAAAATTTGTAGCGTAAAGTTATAATAAAATGTGTTTACAATGTTTTCTTCTCTTCTTCAGAATGAACAAAATAGAAAATATTTGTTTCGAGAATAAAAACGAACTTTTGTTCCATTTTTGAATGAACAAAATAAATTTTAAAATAAATAAAGCGGAAGAAGGAGTGAAAAAAAAAAATAAGATATAAAAAAAAATCTCACTATTGGTATATTATTTCTTTTATTCTTTTGTATTATTTTCAAAGTGAAGATGTACGGATGGTTGACGAAAGTAAATAAACACCTTCGGATTTTCAGTAGTTTTTGATATGATAATAAAAATCAATAAATAATAATAGCGGCTTTATTGAGTCATTATATTCAGAATGGCGTTACTCTCCCCCTTCGCATTACGTAAAGGTGATGGGCGCGTTCTGGCATTCCATTCACGAGCTTTGACATTTGGTCTTGACGGCAATCATCGTGGGGTCTATTTACGTTTGTCAACCCTCCGTAAGTATCTTTTTAAATAAGGACTGTTTTGCGTCATTCCCTGAATCATGCCGTTTTTTGCCGTTGACATTTGGACGTAATAGGATATAGGATAGGTGTTTTCTCCGCGTAAACCTCATTTTTATTTTTTGATGTTTCTAAAACTGATTGCCATAATGTCACGCTCTTTAACCCTCCACCGCCCAATGGACCGAATACGTACCGTTTCAAATACTCGCATTCAGACTTAAACCTATAAAATCGTTCCTCGTTAAACCCATAAAATCTTTCTTCTTCAGTGCATCCACATTTTTTTTTTTTACTGTCATCAGCGAGCAACTCATCCGGTTCATCTATATCACAAAATAAATTATTTTTCTTCCGTTGCGAACGATGTATTTTCTCTTTGTCCTTTATCCTTTTCAAACTAGGTTCTTTCTTCCTCATTCTCTATCTCTTTGTCTCTGCTAATTCTCCGCCTTTTCTTCTCTTTAATCCTAGCCTCACCCTCATATTATGCTTCCCGAGAGCTCCGCCCTCCTTTTCATTTTCTTGGTCACGGAACCTTACGCGGTTGATAAACCTTAACAGAATGGACTTTATTAACTGGCTCGAATTAAAAAAAAATTCTTTCCTTTCCAAGCGGGCGCTCGTTAATGAAGAACCCCTTTTCAATGTCTAAATTCGCGTGTAACAATAATAAAGCAGCGTTCGATAATTTTTAAAAAAATGAAGGTAATTTTCTTTTCCCTTAAATCTGTCTTTAAAAATTTCGGCCCAATAATGGTCAAATTCTTTTCATTTCGTGACTACCGCTATTGTCGCTGTTCTGATCAAGGACAATTTCCATTCATCCGTAATGCGGGTGATTTCATCTGGAGTGATGATATTGAGGAGTTTCCACGCAAACCTCTTAATCAAAGCCTACCTATATTTAGTCAGGCCACGCTCGTGCAAAAATTCGTACGCTCGTGAAATCAAGGAAAACCCAGCGAATCTCTATAAATTTAAAAAGTATCACAACTATCAAAATTTTGAATTTCACATCCAAAGCCAGAGGGAGTCCAAATTTGTGAAGCTGCTGCTTTCGGAATCTAAGTAGCTCGTGAACTTAAAATAAATGTTAAGGTCTCACTGGTTCAAAATTTTCTGTTCGAAATCGTTTGTATAAAACTGTATAAATTTGTTGAAGTTGTTCGTGAGTTATAATCCGAGCGTGGACGGACAAGGTATAGGTAGGCCTTGTCTTAATGCTAACAGAGTCCTCATTTTTCACTAGACTTTATTTTTTGTGCAGGAAGAATTCTATTCAGTGACGAAAAAGAACGCTCAACTGTAACTGTTGCGACGAGAGCAACAAGAGATGAATTCTTACTTTCTTCATTCCAGGAAAGATGAGGTCGAGCCAATAGTGATAATAAAAAAGAAGTTGAAGTCAAATTCATTCATTCGTCGTATGATATTCCACTCTGTGTTCAAATTCAACATTCTGTCCTGATCACGCGGCAGCCAACATTGCTGGTAGTGCCTCACTCCAGTCAACTTCAGTCATCCGTAAGAACTATGTAGAGGGTGAGTAGAATATAAGGGGGTGACGGGAAAGTTGAGGGGGGGGGTTAGGAAATCCCTGGTAGTAATACAGTTTAGACAAGTTCATTCATCTGGTTGTATAAGATGTAAATTTGGTTCCTTTCTTTTTGGAACAAATTCCAAAACCTTTTGAAGAGAGAAGTTGTCTCCTTCACGAAATGACGAATCATTAAAAGTTAATAATTTCTGCATTGTTATAAATTCTTCTGAAAGTTCCACTTAATGGTCCACTTTTTACTTAGTTACAGAAATAAAGTATTCCCTCGTAACTCGCCCGAACGTAAGTCAAAGAGAAGATGTTCCTCAACATATGTTCCTCAATATGAAATACCATTTGGATCAAATTTTAGTTTTCTCTCCAGACGGAACGCTTAATACGTAAATGGATATACGAGATAAGTGTACGCGTGGCGTGAATGAACTCTGAAGCTATTTTTTTCATTATACTTTTTCCTACTTTCCAATAAATCATCTTTTTCTACTGGAAAAACATTTATACTTTTGGAGACATTTTGAACAATGAACTCTTTTCAACAACATTTCTGTTGACGATATTCTAAATTGTTTTATTAAAATCTGAACAACAACAACAACAACTGGTGAATGAGAAAAAAGCTGTTCGATTTATTTCATCATTTTGTAACTGTTCTAATTTGTTCTCTCTTCAATTAATATTTCCTTAAAATAAAAAATAAAGATAACTCAAAATAAAAGACAAAAATGACAATTGAACAAACAATCAGTATCGTTTGCTCAGTTAGGATACGTAAAATAATAATAATAATAATAATAATAATATAATAATAATAATATACTGCGTCCTAGGTACACGCACAGCTAACTTCGAAATATCGTCTTAAATTGCTTTAAATTACTCATTTAATTATTACCAATATAATGGCAACAAATAATACGAGATAATTTCAGCGTGTCAAAAATGCAGAAAAAGTAGGAAAATGTATGAGTACAGACATCCAGATCGATCTAACAACAACAACCTATCACGCCTTAACCCGACCTAATTTATCCTCTTGTCCTTTAACCCGACTCAACATCTCACGCCTTAACCCGACTTAACATCGCGAGCCTCGGGTTGACCTAACGACCTAATAAGCTTTAACGTAATCCAGCTCGCGTGACGTTTGTCGATATTTTTTTGTTTTATGGTTGAGAGAACCTCGTTTCGACTGAAACTTAAGAAAGTGAGGGCAATACTAGGGCATGGTTAATTAATCATTTTTAGGAAAAAGTGATGAATGATGAAATTTTCTAATTAATCAATGATTTACTGATTAAAAATTATTAAAAATTAAATACTTCTGAAAAGAGTAAGAAAGAGCTTTATTGTTTTTGTTGCGTGACATAAGACCGAAGATAACATTTTGCTCAAACATTTAGTTTGCTTTAGTTCAAGAAATCAGGCATGAGCGGATTAGAGTTTATACACGCAAAAAGGTGCCAAATTCAAATGATACATTACAAAATTTAAAGTAAAATGATGCTGAAATTATGAGGAAAAATTAATAATTTCCCATCATTTTCTAAAAATATTTTTTGATTAATTAATGATTAAATTCGAAACAATGATTAACTGATTAATTAGAGCCACGCCCTAGGTCTAGGCGATACACGACTTGGAAGGACAAAGTAAGGAGCGGAAAGTGAATCACTTTCCGTCTGTTGCGTCAAAATCATGGCATAAAAACGGTAAAACACATTGAAACATATTGAAGACACGATGAAACGAGTCACAGACACGAACGTGTTTCATACGCAACGGAGGAAGGTTATAGACGCGAATGAACGCGTTATGCGGTACTTACCGAAGACATGAATCATGAAGGAGGCGAAGACAATGACCCAACCCCATCCCCCATCTGGTGGGGGAGCGAGAACTTCTTCGTGAAGTTCTTCTTTTGGTTTCAAGGATGAAGTTTTGGTTCCATTCTCAGTATCTTCGTCGGTAAAAGGGACAGGCATTTCGCGCGGATGGACGGCTTCTTCGTATATCTATTATAATTTTTATTTTCTTTGGGTAACTAATTTAATTTTAATTTTTTCAAATTTGCTTATCCTTATTAATTCTTTATCAAAATTTTAAACTTTAATTCCGAATTCAAGATTTTTTACTTAAAAAAAGATTAAAAAAAAAGTCTCTAAAAAATTAATTTACTTTTATGACTTTTTTTAGATTCAATTAAATGGAATATAAAGATGTGATGCGACACCTCAACAAATAAGCTCACATAAATTGGAAAAAAATAAAGTACTATTATCTTCTGTTGAATGTTTACACATTGTAAAATACTGTAAATTTTCCTTCCTTTCATTTACAGCTATTTTCATCATTTTCATCGAAAAATATATTGAGTTTATAACTGTATAAGGAAATTTCAACACATAAATAAGGGCAAACTAAATTGAAAGGAAAATTATTTTTTATTATTATTTTTATTATTATTACTATTATTATTATTATTATTATTACTATTACTATTATTATTATTGAATTTATTTACGAGAGAAGGAAGACTATTAAAATGAAATTAAAAGGAAGACAGAAAAAACTGATTATTATCGACTGTATTTTATCCAAAAGTTGTCATAACAACCTAATAATTATCGTGTCTGGTTCTAAGGACCATGTTACCTATGGGTCATCATAGGTCATAATGAGTATTTATAGGTTTAGAAATATTTATCATTTATTCGTTTTAGGTTTTATAATTTACAAAACCCATTTGTTAGCGTTCTTTTCTGTACTGGTTTGTAAAACAATTTAACATTTGAAAACACTGTTTGGAAACGTTCCCACTTAGAGAAGTAAGTCTTTGGAAATCTTAGAGAATTCTTCGGGAAGTCTTAGAGAATTCTTTGAGAAATCTTAAAGAATTTTTAAAGAAGTCTTAGAGAACTTTTATATTCCATTCTGAAAGGAAAAAGAAAAACATTATTAATTAATATGATTTTACAACGGTTTTATATATATATATATATATTATTTCACGAAAGTAATACGTGACTAACATCCTATTCTGATATCGTGAATAATTGTCCTACCAGTAATTCAGGCATCTATAAAAGTGGTTGTCAGCAATGTGACTTCTTTTACATTGGACAGACGGGAAAAGACTCGAACACGCGTGTAAAACAACATCAGTATTCCGTTAGAATAGAACGGGACAGTCGTCCATTCGTCCAATACCCTTTTTGTCCATTTGTCAGAGTTGTCCCATTGTATTGAGTGGAACAATTCTTCAATTATGTTTCAGTCAAGCAACAATTGTTAATAGAAACATTCTTGAATTTGCCATTATTCAACTTACAAACAATTTCAACCGTAACCAGGGCCTTCGTTCGCTCGATTCTGTTATTTTGAGTTCATTCAGAACAGATTTAGATAAGAAGGGCAAGGTGCTAAAACTCTAGTAGCTATTCCACGTGAATTGTATGCTCCTCCTAAATATTTTCTGCACGAATCATATTATTTTTGTTTTTTTTCTTTGTAATCTATATATAATCTCAATCTTGTGATTAATTTCAGTGTTCCAAACGATGTTATTAGACGAAAGCGTTTGAGCACTATTTCGTGTTTTACTTTCCTTCGTGGTTTATATATATATATATATATATATATATATATATATATATATATATATATAATATATATATATATATATATATATATATATATATATAGGGTGTGTTTCAGGAGGAAAGGTCAATACTTCGGGAGGTGATATTATCGGTCATTGTGAGAAAAAAGTTCATATGAACATGTGTCTAATTCTGAATGGTTACGGAGATAGAGCTGTTTGAATCTACAAATACAAAAGCATTGTTAATGGTAATCAAGAAAGAGAAACCAATTACTGTTTCTAACATTTAATGTTTAAACATTGGCATTTTGAATGGTATCAGATACAGAAATGACAAATTTGTTACAGTTTACAATACGTTTTCGAAAATCCCACCGTCAACCTCAGTGCACTTTGCAACTCGTGTGCGAAGATCGCGTGTTGTTCGTCTGAGTTGATCTTGACGTTCCTTTATGCGGGCAGCAGCATCTAAAATTCGCGCGAGCAATTCGTCTCGTGTATCCACCTTTCTTTTGTAAACTTGACTTTTCATCCACCCCCACAAACAATAATCTAACGGAGAGAGGTCTGGAGACCTTGGTGGCCATTGAATGGGACCACCGCGGCCGATCCATCGGCCAGGGAAAGTTTGATTTAGGTATTGCATCACCAGACGGGGAGAATGTGGAGGAGCTCCGTCATGCTGAAAGTACATACCAGCGCGTGTAGCCAAAGGAACATCCTCCAATAGTCCTGGCAATTCATTATGCAGAAATTCTAGGTAATTTTGTCCTGTACGACGATTCTCTAAAGTAACAGGGCCAATCAGCTGATCATCGATGATACCGCACCACATATTGGCGATGTTGAAAATTTGTTTCCACAGTGGCATTTGGATTTTCGTCTAACCCCCGATGAGAGTTACGGGTGTTGTTGATACCGTCACGGGTGAAAGTAGCTTCATCGGTGAACAGTATTAATCGAAGCAATCGGCGATTAGCATTTACCCAATGACAAAATTCCAGTCGCATGGCAGCGTCTCCTGGTTGAAGGTGTTGTACACGCTGTACATGATAGGATGCAAGCCTTCCTCACGTAATGTGCGCCATACTCTTGTGTGTGGTACACCGAGACGTGTAGAAATTCTTCGTGAGCTAGTAGTAGGACTATGCTCTACCAACTGAAGAATGTTTTCCACTTCATCCACATCTTGTTGACCTTCACGCTCAGATGAAACATGAGCGCTGGGAAGTGTACCAATCTCACGCAATGTGTTGAAAACCCTGGTAAACACGCTTCGATCCGAAATTCTGCGGTTCGGAAACCGTCGACCGTATTCTGCAACAGCAGCTGTTGCACTTCCATCGCAAAAACCGTAGACATACACCATATCTGCATATTCGGAGTGTGTGAAGGTGTGTGGCATTCTTAACACTGCTTCAAACACCAAACAATTGTCACTCACAACAGTCAGCTGTCGATTGGCTTATGTTACATGCTTACATTACAGCTTACATGGTTCAAGGTTATAGGGGAGGGAAGGGGGAGGAAGAGCTGCGCGCGCATCAGATTCAAACAGCTCTATCTCTGTAACCATTCAGAATTAGACACATGTTCATGTGAACTTTTTTCTCACAATGACCGATACTATCACCTCCCGAAATATTGACCTTTCCTCCAGAAACACCCTGTATATATATATATTTTACATTTACTGTATGATTTATATTTTTTATTTAAGCCTGTTTTCCTTTAAACCACATTATATAAGTTTAAACCAAGGTTTTATATATATATATACACACACACACACATATATATATATATATATATATATATATATATATATATATATATATATATATATATACAGGGTGTTTGAAAACTTTCTGTACAAATTGTAATGGGGGATAGGCAACACCAAGACAAACCCTTTTCGTCTATAAGTGTATGTCCGCTGACGTCACCATTCGGCGCGAGAGGGCGCCGCTGCAATTGGCTAAAAGGTGAAGTGGGCTAGACTCGCGCTTGCCGCGGGCATTCTTAAATCGGACGTAGTACGCGTAACATGGAGCGCTTCACGACTGCTGAGATGGCTGACATGCATATGGTGTATGGGGCTGCCAATGGAGACGGAAGAGCTGCTGCTGTGAGGTTGTACCGACAGCGCTTCCCAAACAGACGTGTGCCAAACCACCAAACGTTTGCGCATTTGCATCGGCGACTGCGAGAAACTGGAACATTCCATGCAAACATGCATGACACTGGTCGGGAGAGAAACGTGCGCACTCCTGACATGGAAGAAGAAATCCTACGGCGATTTGAGGACAATCCAAGCGCAAGCACGCGAGGTGTTGCACGTATCCTCGGTGTGAACCACGACCTAGTCTGGAGAGTGTTGCAAGAGCAGCAACTTGCCATGGACGATACCCGCCCAAACATTGACGGCGAACCGTTCTTGATGAGCATGCACACGTGTAGCATGTGGATTTGCGTGCGCCCACACGTGAGAATTGTGCATGTTAAACACACCCTCACGTGTGAAACAGGCCTCATCTGAGAACAGCAAATAAGCCGGAAAATTAGGCTGCACCGCTGTCTGCTGCAGAAACCAGCGTGCGAATTCCACACGAAGAGGGTAATCCCGAGGTTGTAATGCCTGGACTCTCTGACGATGAAACGGATGTAACTGCTGCTCGTGCAACACTCTCCAGACTAGGTCGTGGTTCACACCGAGGATACGTGCAACACCTCGCGTGCTTGCGCTTGGATTGTCCTCAAATCGCCGTAGGATTTCTTCTTCCATGTCAGGAGTGCGCACGTTTCTCTCCCGACCAGTGTCATGCATGTTTGCATGGAATGTTCCAGTTTCTCGCAGTCGCCGATGCAAATGCGCAAACGTTTGGTGGTTTGGCACACGTCTGTTTGGGAAGCGCTGTCGGTACAACCTCACAGCAGCTCTTCCGTTTCCATTGGCAGCTCCATACACCATATGCATGTCAGCCATCTCAGCAGTCGTGAAGCGCTCCATGTTACGCGTACTACGTCCGATTTAAGAATGCCCGCGGCAAGCGCGAGTCTAGTCCACTTCACCTTTTAGCCAATTGCAGCGGCGCCCTCTCGCGCCGAATGGTGACGTCAGCGGACATGCACTTAGACGAAAAGGGTTTGTCTTGGTGTTGCCTATCCCCCATTACAATTTGTACAGAAAGTACTGAATACAGCCGTATTGTAATACGCGAGGCCATTAAAAATGAATGAACGCATACATACTACAATTTTGATTGAATTATCTTTAGAGTAACAATCGTTTCTCTATCCGGCCTTTTGACCGTATTTGCTAGGTACATAATACATTTTCATAGAATTATTTGAATCCTATCTGGTTATTTGGCCATTTCAATTATAAATTTACAATGTCTAATGCATACCTTAGTTACATTGTTTACGTACTTCCTTTTTGAGAGTGGTAAATATTCTCGTCTTGAGAACTTTCCATTATAATAACGTGTGTATTTTATATTTCTATCGAATGCACGGAACTCAGTCCGTTTTCTAAACGGAGAATGTAGGGTACACTATTTTCGAGTATTTACAGACACGAATGGAATATATGGAGTGTTTCCGTTTTCTTCCGTTAAAATTTTAAGGAAAGACTATTTCAGCTTTGCGAGTAATTTACTCAAAATTAGAAGAACAATTTCGCTTCTATGTGCCACACACGATTTAAATTCTCCCGTACGGCACAATATATGTATATTTATATACTTGAGCAAATTTCCACTAAGAACTTGTTTTTTTGTCCTTAAAAGGAGAACTAAATTTAATTTTCTCATTTAAATTTTAGCACAGTTTTTGTGGAGGAACATTCGTTCAACAAGCCTTGAGACGCACTGCCTTTCTCCGTTTTTCTTATTTGGCGCCTTTTGCTTCGAGTTTTATATTTTTAATAAATACATTAAACCCATCTTCTAACTAACATAATTTTATGCTACGTTATTTGGCAATAGGTAAAGAGTAATTTGATATAAATTTCATTCTCGTTCACTGCTTTAGTACGATTTGATTTTATATATGATAACTTCTTCTTCCAGCCTATGACCCCCTGTTGCCGCGCGAGGCTGCCAGGCGTAAGATTTACTTACCCAAATAAGATTATCTTAAATTGATTCATCCTATTTTTAAGAATTATCAACCTTTAGAAAAGAAGATGTAATGGTAACATGTTATCGATTCTAACAATTTAACCCTGAATGCAGTTTCCCTTACATAAATGAACGTTCAATTTTATAGCCTCTTCTCCGCTTTATCTGGCGTGAAGCGCCAGAACCCACTTGTTTTTCCACACTTGAATTTTTGATTTCTTTCCCTAATTTAATTTTGTGTAGCTTGCCCCTTCATAATTGTTATTTGAAATTGTATGGAATTAAATAGACAATTGCATGCATGTTCTTTTTCCTAAGTTACATGAGTATTTAACATGCATGTGTTTTTAATTTCATGTATCATACTTAAGAATTTATAAAACGTCCTTTCAGAAACGAAAAAGACGGAGCCGCCATTTTGGTTCCTTCACTTTGTTTTCATGAACAATTTATTTATAGACTAAATTAGCCTTTGATTAAGTAATCAATTTCCTTATCATATTCCCATATGTAACAATATATAATGTTCAAACTTTCAAGGGGGTGAGGACCGAGGGGTGAGACCGTGAGGATGAAGGTGGGTTGTGTGGCACCATAGTAAAAACTAAAAAATATTTCACGTCTATTTTATTAGATTTAACTGAAGTTGACTACTCGGGCCTTCTATGAAGCAATACATTTATATTCTTCTTGGCTTCTTGTAATTTTCCTCAACTCTTTTAATGAACTTTTCGAGTGTAGCTTGCGTTTATTTTTGGTGGCTTCCCGTGAGTCCAATACTTTCAGTCCTTCAATAATTGATATGCTTATTAATTCATTCACACGATCAGGCAGAAGGCGACTTCTTTCAAAACACAAAAGTCTATTCACTGACGAAAAAGAACGCTCATCTGTAGCTGTTGTCAGGGCCGGCGAGAGCTATCATGAGCCCTGGGGAAGGATTGGTATATGGGATTGGTATATGTCCAAGTCACTATTCAAAACATACATTATGAATAAACAACTCAAAAAAAAAAATGACCATTTTACTTTTCGAATCAATTATATTAATTCTATCACCATACAATTTACAAATGCAGTACCAGTCCATGCAGGCAAGACAATTGTTTACGGCAAGATTTTCATAATTAGAAGCGTACTTTCTTTGCCTTCTCTCTAGCAAAGTGGTAAATGATTCTGATGAAATTTAAAGTTCGGGCTAACTGGCTTTCAATTACAATGGTTCCCAGATCTGTCGGTCGGTCTTGGGCATTGGTGGACCGCGGATAATATTTTATCTGTTTCAGTTTGACTATGATAATCTCTATAAAATGTATGTTCATTAATTATATTTCCTCTCTGTTATTTAATCAATTACTTTATTAATATTTTTAGATTTTATCCTCCCTCTTTCCGGGCCCCCTAGAGGTCCGGGTCCCGGGGATTTAACCCGGCTTCCCCGCCGTCTCGGCGGCCCTGGCTGTTGTGACTGGGAGCAAATTAGCTGTAATATACATTATATATGTATTACCGGTCACGAGTGTGTGTGTCCACATATAATTATACACAAAAAAGGCAAAGAAGAAAAAAAGGATTACTGCGTTTTTCTGTTTAATTCTTAACTTAGATTAATTATATAAGACAAGAGATATTGAAAATAAATTAGGGTAAATTAATAATAATAATAATAATTTACGAAGTCGGGACAGTATTCAGCATTTAGTGTGATCTGACTGATCTCTCCATCATAGGTGAGGGTTTCATATCTGGAGCCAGTAAAAATTGTCCGCTATTTCGAATGGACAATACGCCAGAGGTCCTTTAGGCGTATTGGCTTCACTTCTGAGACTTTCTTTAGTCGTTTCCACAAATGCTTACTTATGGTGAAAACTTCATCACTTCGACCCTCTCAATTTGCTCCTTCTTCTTCTTCTTCGAATAAATTGTCCCAGTCAATCGAACCCCACTTGGCAATGCGCCGATTTAGAATTCTGTGGTAGCGCCTCTTAATCATATTTCAATCCATTTTCGCGAATTACCCAATGCAGCTGAACTGAAGCAACTCCACACCATCTATCTTACTGATAGAGCTACAGTGAAACTTTTCATGGCTACATCGCCTTACAAATCTACGTCTTTTATTTCCAAATAGTTCAGTTTTGATTTCATCATTCCACAAAACATTCTTCAATCGAACCAGTTTTGATGGTCTTTTATAAACTTGGTCCCTTTTCCTTATTCAAATCACTGAAATACGGCTTTTTAACAATAATTTTTCACCGCAGCCCACATTCTAGAAGCCATATTTTCAAAGTGAACGTTTTTATTACTCCAATACTCCATGGTCTTCATGAATGATGGTTGCACATATTTGTGGATCTGTTTTAAAGTGATTTGTTAAGGAGAATCTTTCGATGATGCGATCCTGTCTCGCAGTATATCTCGGACCGTCTTGTCTGCTACGAGTAGCCAGACTAATACGCTCCTGCGCCCGCTATACGGTTCGTTGAACTGCTCCACTGCATATTCTAAACTCCATTACAATTTCTCTGTCTGTTGCTGTTTATACAGTATTTGAAACCTTAATTCACGCGTTAACTTTGTTTACTTCGCAGTGCAAAGCATTATCAGACATTTTTGTAGAATATCAGAAAAGATAAGAGGACCTTAAATCAATTGATGTTTTATTATCTCTTGCAACATCTGACCTTGTACAAGTATCCAAGGAAGAAAGTAGGATTAATAAATTCCGCCTAACAAGCTCATTTCCCCACTACGTTGGGGCGAGCTGTGTATTCCAGGGTCACCCGAGCCAGAGCAGAAACGAAGCAAGCGATCAACTCAACTTCACCCGATGCCAGCGTCGGGGAGCGAACTAGCAACGCACCATCCAGAATCCGCCACACTAACCACTGAGCTACGGGCGACCAAGTAATAAGTTTTACGTAATAAATATAAGGATTCTACTAAAACTTACGCAATTGCTGAAACCATATTGGCTGCACAAGAGACAAATGATCAGGCTGTTTCACACTATATGAGTGTTAATGCAGATATAACTGTTCTTTTGGGTATAAAAGGTTTTCGCTCAAAAGATCAATGATTTTTTTTGCGTAAACTGTCTTATTCAGTTGATCTCTCTCTCTCTTAGAGAGTTGCTGACTTGAGTTCTCCATCTCACAACCGGGATCGTCCTGAGCTAGGCGTATAGTCTTCTTTTAAACACTTCTACTGTGACATCAGTAGTATTTCTTATATTATTGAGTAGCTGTCTAAATAGACTTGGTCCTCTGACAACGAAGCTACTCGTATTTTCCTTTAATATTGAGGATGTCCCTTGTCTGGCCTTTAATTTAGGAACACAACACTTCTACCTTTCATATTTTCCAGTGTTGTTTGGATGGTTACGGGGTTCAGTTTTAGGTTAGACACTAGTTTTTCTATTACTTGCCATCTCTCTTCCATCTTGCCATCTCTCTTCTTCTTCATAGCGAATAAAGATTTAACGTACTCGTCTTTCCTAATAATTGAGTTCTTTACAGCCATCGATCGGCTTTGAAATTTCTTTAAATTTTTTCTAGTTTATTAATTCCTTTTTTTTTTATATATATATGGGAATGCCAAAACTGAGCATTATTCAAGTTTTGATATGCTCGGTATTTTCAACACAGGGATAATCATTTTCTTGTTCTTTTAAAGGTCTTTGGCAACTGTCCCGTAATTGTTTTTGCTTTGTTTATCGCCACCTTATTTTGTGTCACAAATTTCGCAACATCAGTCATTATAGCTCCTAAATCTTTTGCAATCTTTTTCCAACCTAAGGGCATAATATGCTGTCTGCTTTAGTTCCTCATTTCTTCCATATCTCAAGAGCTGAAAATTTTTGGTGTTAAATTTGACGTTATTATTGTCTTTTAACGATTTTTATATTCTGTTTGTGTCCCTCTGTAAGGTCTCGACCTCTTCTGCATTTCTGATTTTTCCGCTGATTTTTGTATCGTCTGCAAAAGATGTTACTATACTGTTGTCGTCTACTTCACTGTCTATGTCTGTCAGCATGATAATGAATAGGAGTGGGGCTAATACTGTTCCTTCTGATGTTGAACTGCATACTTCCGATTTTGTTGATATACCTTGGATTTTTACAACTTGCTGACGTTCTCTCAGAAAGTTATAGATTCATTAGAACCAACACAACAGCAAATATTTTCGTTTATTTTTTGTACTTCAGCCGTTTCGACAAATCTTTTGTCATCATCAGTGAATTATAAATCTTAAAACTTTAAAACAAAAATAAGAATAAATAATTAAAATTACATCAATACAAAAGAAAATTAAAATCATTAAAATTAAATTAAATTAAAATTACCTCAACTGGTAAATACACAATGATTACGTTAACCTCCATATTCGACAGATACTGAGAGAAAACTGTATGGTCAGTTACATTGGAAGGTATGATATATCTGTGAAAGTAGGTTGGTTGGTTAGTTAGAAGAGCTTTAATTTGTAAGATGAACTATTGTTGTTAATGGAGGGTTTGTTTCTATAGATGTACAAAGATTCTAAAATTCGGAGTTCTGTAAGGTTATTGGTTCTTGTTAGAATTTCGAACTGAGTTTTGTGAAGGGGATGGTTGTTATCATTACCGTGGTTTCTAATTGTGGATTGTGGTGGCCTACTGAAGGGACGGTTGGTATTGATCTAATTTTAATTATTTATTCTTATTTTTGTTTTAAGGCTTTAAGATTTATAATTCACTGATGGTGACAAAAGATTTGTCGAAACGTCTGAAGTACAAAAAATAACGAAAATGTTTGCTGTTGTGTTGGTCCTTCTTTTCATCTGTAAGCTCTGTTTCCCTAAGGAGAAGTCAATAGCTTTGATATATATAATATATATATATATATATATAATATAATATATATATACTCTTAATGTAATGATCAAACACATTTAAGACTTCACAGAGTTTGAACGGCCTCATTTTAGAGTCCGGGATGGCTCAATGAGTTGAAGCAGTGAGTTCTGTTACCTGACGAATTATTATAAATCAGATTTGAAGAGAAAGGTGCCCCCCCTTGGGGTTCGTTATAGCTCCAACTCAAGTTTAATTAAATCAAACCATATCTCGCATTAACAATATACTTCAGCTCAATTTTGTTAAAATATGTTTGGGTTTTAAAAAATATTCCACTTTTTCAAATTAATTAGTGTAGGTTAAAAAGCCGTGAAATTTAATGAGGTAATTTTAGATTTCGCGCATATGGCGTGCATAAAAAACAACTATTTTCACCATTTAGTGACGTTGGGTAGGTAAATTCCGGAGAATTTTTGTATGTTCATTAAAATTCATATTTATTTAAATTTAATTTCTTTTTTATTTTGTATCTTTTTTATTAACTCTTTTTTATATTTTTAAATTCTTTTTTTTTATAAAACTTCATCTAAATTGCGTAGAAACGAATCAATTGGAATAATTTTACTATGAATGCAACAGTCCAATAAAAGAATGATTGACCTCTTTTCAGACATTATTATTATTATGATTATTATTATTATTATTATTATTATTGATCTAATAATAGAAGTTATGAGCGTAATAGTAATGGTTAAGTTAACACGCTATACGGATCCTCTTTAACTAATTCCAACTCGATCAAAGCGTGATGTTAGCTCAGTGCTACGAAAAAAATCTAAAACAAATTCTAAAAAGATTAGATAAGTTTGAAGTATTTTCAACGATTGGTGACCACTCGCGGTTAAGGTTAAGAGAGATCTGCCTGTTATGATAAACGAGGATTCGGGGGGGGGGGGGGGGGGGGGGGGTCTCTTTTAGAGCTAGACTGAAAATATATTCGCTCGCAATAACCAATTATCTATTTGATTAATCTAATTCAAAAAGGTTAATTCAGACGCGTAAATAACTGCTCTAACCATTAAAGTTTGTTACTAGAACGATAAACGTGGTTAGTGAAGTCATTGTATGGTTGGGGAAACAATTTAGTATGGTTGGCAAATGATTATTACGCTATGCATTTGACATTTGGTGGTTTCTCATTGTATCAGTAAGAAATATATGTTTTGTATTCGTCTCATCCTGTTTATGAGTAAGCGGAGTGATAGTGTATTGTCTACTACGCCTAATATTACGCCTAACTATTTTCCGTTAGCGGGACAACTTGAAAATAAATAATATCCATCATGGCGGGCCATTCAATAGAGCTGATGTAAAAATAAGTTCGTGCATAATTTTTATTCGTGTATCTACTATGCAACTACTCTCAGATAAGATTTAATATCAAGAACTGCTGGTTTTGGAGGAGAAGACACATCAAACGTGCGTCAACCTAAACGATCTTGCGTATATTTTGAAGTCGTACTCTTCCAAAAAGAATTTACATCTTCGAAGGTCTGTAATTTTAACAGATTGTCCAAATAATAGACGTACAGAGAATAAATATATACATGTACGGATGGGCTTTTAAATTTATTCTTTTATGTTTCTTGTCATGGGCCGCGCAAAAGTAGTCGTGGTTGAGGAGGGCCGGATAAAACTTGTCCGCGGGTCGTGGATAGCGCGGGTCGGTCTACACACTTAGGAAAGGTAAAACAGAAACCTCTATGATTCTGGGGGAGTAGGGGGAAAAGTACCCCATGCATGAACCTGAATATTCAGGGGGTTCGAGGAGGTCTATATATGTTGAAGAAAGAAAGAGGTGGATTGCGTAATTATTTTGGGATCTCTTCGCATTCAATGGCAGTACCATTTCATACCTCTTCCAGGAGTGAGAAATCCGAAAGTGGGAATCCCAAAAGGAGCAATTCTCAAATTGATCCACTCTCATTCCCAATGAAGCATTTAAGTTCAATTTTTCAATTTTTCACAGAAAATACCCCTCAGGACTGCAGCTGTTACGTCACAACACTTTCGTTTGTCCATTCCCAAATCAGGAAACTCTTTCCCAAATCTGGAATTCTCATTTGGAATATTCCAACTCGCGGAATGAAAATGGAAAAAAAACTGAAAAGTAACCAGAGTCTAACCTAACCTATAACTCTGAAATGTGTCAGACCTAACTGGGTACACTGGAAGATATTGCTATTAAAGTGATTATAACTTTTCTAACAATGAAAACAGCTTCTCCTCAATCCCTTCGATCCAGGTAAACTTTTAGTTTTTAATTCTGCAAATTGCAATAAAATTACGCACAAGATAAAAACTTTCACCATGGCAACAAGCTGATATATATATATATATATACACAACCTTACCTTACCTTACAACCTTACAAAGGTTCCACGTGATGATTTCTCATTTCGCGAAGGTCAAGCGTGTCGCCCCTCCTCTCGAGTTGGCCTGGTGAAGTAGTGAGTTGGATTCTTGCGCTCTCCACCTCACATAGCCAGGTACGCCCGGCTCATCGGGGATTGTTCTGAGCCAGGCGTCAAGTCTTTTTTTGAAGATTTCCACTGCAACTCCCTTCGTGTTTCTTAGGTCTTTGGGCAGCTGATTAAATAGTTTTGGTCCTCTCACTACAAAACTATTTTCTTTCAGGGTTAAGGATGTTCCCTGTCTCGCCTTCAATTTGGGAATACGACACAGTCTACCGTTTCTACCTTCCACCGTTGTTTGGGGAGTTATGGGATTCAGAGTAAGATTAGGGACTAGTTTCTCCATTATTTTCCAAGTGTAAATAATGGTGTATCTCTCTCTTCTCCTTTCCAGTGAATATAGGTTTAGTTCTCGTAACCTTTCCCAGTAATTTAGTTCTTTGCACCCATTGATATTGGCTGTGAAACTTCTTTGAATCCCCACCAGCTGTCTAATGTCTTCTTTTTTATATGGGGATGTTAGGACCGAGCAGTATTCCAGTTTGGGTATTATCAGGGTTTTCAGTAGGGGGATCATTACATTCCTATCCCTTCGTTTAAAAGTTCTCAATATCAGACCCGTTATTCTCTTTGCTCTGTTTACTGCTATCTTATTTTGTGTTTCAAATTCGCATCATCTGTCATTACAACCCCTAAATCTTTTGCTCTGGAATTTCTCTGGACTTCCTGTCCATTTGGGGTATAATATTCCATGGACTTTAGGTCTTCTCTTTTTCCGTACCGTAATAGCTGAAATTTCTCGGTGTTAAACTTCATATTGTTGTCTTCCGTCCACTTGTAAATTTTGTTTATGTTGGTTTGTAGAGATCCTATGTCTTCTGGTTTTCGTATTTTTCTACTGATCTTTGTGTCATCTGCAAAGGATGTTACTGTGCTGTCTCTGGTAACGTCCTCATCTATGTCAGTTAGCATGATTATGAAGAGTAGTGGAGCTAATACCGTTCCTTGTGGTACTGAGCTGAGGACCTCTGATTCTGATGAAGATATTCCTTGTACTGTCAACTTTTAGACTTTTTGATACGTTGTTTCCTGATTAAGTGTAGAGACAAACAGCAAATTTCACTGGCTCACTGACTCCGCTCATACACCCGTTCAGGGCACGAGCAGCTCCGCAATACACACACACACACACACACACACACACACACACACATATATAATATATATATATATATATATATATATATATATATATATATATATATATATATATATATTAGGGATGTACCGAATATTAGTTTTATTTGGGTTATTAGGCATCATTATACAAAACTGGAGCCTTTATCAGTTTGAGAGCCATACTATTAATAGTAAATGTGAGCAAAAACAGTATGTTTTAGCCACCAAAAATCTACCAGGTTCCCACAATCATCAAAACATTGCAACTGCATCGAAAACAAACCTGTAAGAGAGGTCATCACCCGATGGAACTCTACATTCTGTATGCTACAACGACTTCTTCAACAAAAAACTGTAGTTGTTGCATACGCCTCGAACTATCACATACTAACCCTCAGTAACCATCAATGGATTCTAATTCAACGTGTTGTAAAGCTCCTCAGCTCGTGTGAAAAATTAACGAATGACTTTTCCTCTGATTCTTTTTGGCTTTCCATGGCGTCTCCCGGTGTAACGGGTATCGTGTTTTGTTACGTGACACGAACGATGATGCGGGTAATTCCTACTATGAAAAACGATTTAATAGAAAATTTACAGAATCGCTTCAAGCAGTAGAAGAGAAACATTACTCACGTGATTGCTCAAGTTTTAGATACTCGTTTCAAATTAACTCGCATTACAGTCCCTGAGTTTGTAAAAAATGAGATAATCACTATGTCTGCATCACCTAATGCTAGTCTTACGCGTAATATAATTCATGGGGATGAAAAACTGTTTTTGTTTCACGAGAAGATCGAGAACCTTCGATGAGGTTTGCGCTTCCATTTATCAAAAGTAGCCAGCAAAGTTGTCAAAAAGAGTTAGACATCTATTCAAAGAAGCCACGAGTCGGTCGCGACACGAATCCTCTCGATTTGTGGCACCATAATAATGCGGGAGATTCTCGAAACTATTAGTATGAACTCGCTCGCAAATATCTCACGCTGCTCCTGATGCCCCTGATCCTGCTCAATGATTAATTTTTCTACACGATAATCTACTCGTCTTAAACTTCAATTATTAGATTTTGTTTTAGCGATAATTATTACTACCGCCTGTCCAATTTTTGTAAGGTTGTTATTACTTATTAGTATCACTAATTCACTATATCAAATTGGATTTGTTCGTAATTATTCTTTGAAATAAAAAAATATATTTTAAGTTCCATTTCCTCAAATCACGTTATTTACCCTAATTATCAAATATTCCGAATTCGGTTAAAAACATAAAAACTATTCGGCCGAATACCGAATATCCGGTACATCCGATATATATATATATATATATATATGATGGTACAGAAACAGACTGTTATTAATCACTCTAGTGTCACTAAAAACACGATTTCTATAATTACATCGTCCACTTGGGTGAGGAGAGTGGCGCGCCTCTCATACTAAGTGTTATCCTTTACTGAAACACAATTTGTTTTCCGCTCAAAGTTAACATGAATTCAGCGATGAAGCGACGAAAATATTTATTTAATCTTTGATTTTTATCGCTGAATTGATATTTAGATTAAACCATAAACAGGGACTTGATTCGTTGTCAATATTTGTGCAATATTATAATGTTCCAATATTAGCCCAATGACTCTCACAAACCCAAGATCAAAATAGGCTCCATTACATTAAATAACAAGCTCGCTAGCTTCTTTTTCGGCAGCTACATGCGTAATTTAATGGCATTTGACACTCATTTTATATATATATACTTGTGTAGAAGAACGTTCCGCACAAGATGAGGAGGGAGAACGAGCAAATGAAAAATGAGGTACCTCCCAGGAATCGAACCCGGGATCATCCAATTGCCGGTCGGATATGCTAACCACCGCACCAAGAACCCCGATTAGTTAGTACTCGTAATTCTCCTACATACGAGCGGAATCAAATGCCCTGAGGGGGCACGTTCGCATGCCGTACATATATACATTTTAACTGCAAACAACAGACAGTATAATTAATGTAAAGAACGACGCTTGGTGCAGTCCTTGGGTCCTTGGTGCAGTGGTTAGCATATCCGACCGGCAATTGGATGATCCCGAGTTCGATTCCTGGGAAGTACCTCATTTTTCATTTGCTCGTTCTCCCTCTTCATCTTGTGCGGAATGTCCCTCTACACAAGCGTCGTTCTTTACATTAATTATACTGTGTGATGTTTGCAGTTAAAAAAAAAAAATATATATATATTATATATATATATATATTTTAACTGCAAACAACACACAGTATAATTAATGTAAAGAACGACGCTTGTATAGAAGAACGTTCCGCACAAGATGAGGAGAAGAACGAACAAATGAAAAATGAGGTAACCACCCGGGAATCGAACCCGGGATCTTCCGATTGCCGGTCAGATGTAGTGGATAGCATATCTGACCGGCAATCGGAAGATCCCGGTTCGATTCCCGGGTGGTTACCTCATTTTTCATTTGTTCGTTCTCCCTTCTCATCTTGTGCGGAACGTTCTTCTATACAAGCGTCGTTCTTTACATTAATATATAATATATATATATATTGTAAGCGGTATTTTGGATAGATTCGGATTGGATTGAGATAAGAACACTAACTGATTTAGATCATGATCCAGTATTTTATTGAAGGAGAATTTTTTGTCGTTTCTTGTATCGATTTATTTCCCTTATTTTCCTTCGACGATTCGATGAACAGTAAAGTCGTGTGAAGATTTCTAAATACCGTAATTTTACAGTCCTTTTTACTTTACTGCTGTTATAAATATCATTGATTTCTAAGTTAAATTTCTGATAATTTTGAACTGAGCGAATAGTTAGTTGGTTTGCTAAGTTGTTTGTTATACCAAAGTTGTTTAATTTGACTGGAAACGTTCGAATCCTTTTGGAGTGTAAACGTGAAGCGAAACTTTAATGTCGGAGAAACAGAAAACCGGATCACGCGTAAGATTGAAAGTGAAAAGTCAATAAAGCGTAAAACTAGGAAACGGAGGGACTCGATCCCGAGTCGCGCTCTTACCGATCACGCCATTCAGACTCCTCCCCCACCAGAACAAAAAGAAGACTTCAGTTTGTCTTTCCATCTAAGTGATGTTATTACGTCTCAAACTCATTCGTAAACTTCTGAAGAAATGTTTAGATCATCTTTGCCAAACTATTGATCGAGTCACGATATAAAAACTTGGTTACGTTCAGACGCGTAAAAGCCAATCATGAAACTCGTGAAAAGCTGTTAAATATTAATTTAATCTTTTGCGTTACTATTTATGTTATGTAGCATTTATTCCTCTTACATCACAACTCATTTTACTCTGGAACTGTTTTATATATATATATATATATATATATATATATATATATATATATATATATATATATATACCATAAAAATTCACAAGGAAATTAAGTTTGCTTTTTCAATTTCCTGTTGGGTTTTTATATAAAAGAGCCTCCCAAGGCCTTTTCCTCACGAGTCTAACTCACTTCCATATTAGCCATTACGTTATTCTACCTGCAACAAAGAAAAGGTGCCAAAACACGACATCAATTTGAACATTCGTTTTAGTTCTAATGTATTACTTTTGTAAATT
The DNA here is from genome assembly GCA_023014485.1 of Bathynomus jamesi. Taxonomy (NCBI): domain Eukaryota; kingdom Metazoa; phylum Arthropoda; class Malacostraca; order Isopoda; family Cirolanidae; genus Bathynomus; species Bathynomus jamesi. The sequence goes on along the minus strand of JAJOZX010000047.1, from coordinate 217,952 downwards.
TAATTTAAAATAAATTTTCCTATTAGACCGTACTTATGGGACACCCTGTATATATATATATATATATATATATATATATATATATATATATATATATAAATATTATATATATATATAACTTGTTCGCGAAGTACGAAATTTTATGGATCGCTGACTCGAAGGTTAAATGAACTGAGAGACGAAAAGAGAAGTTGACACTTTGACCAAAAGAACACGAATACAAAGAAATTTTTTTGTCAAATAGTCAGATGTGGGAAAGAATTAGTAAACGTATTTGGAAGAATAAAGTTGGTTGGTTGGTGTGAATGATAATGGGAAAGATAAGAAGAATGACACGCGTATACGAGATGGATCCTTCTCATTCAACGTCATTCCCATTCGGATTTTTGATCCTCAATTAAGAATGCGCAAAGTGAGAAATCCACATTTCAAAAAAAGTTTTTCCATTTGAGGAAAAATGTCGCTCCAATTCACATTTGAGATAAAGGCACCAAATAAGAGAATGACTAATAATTCCTAACCTAACCAAACGCGAGCTTAACTTGACCTAACCTAGACGAGAGTAGGAAAACCGTGGATAAGAGTGACAATGTCCCGAAATGGAACAAGATCAATATGAGAATTTCTTCCTTTCAGATTCTCCATTCGCGGATTTCTTATTCTTATCTCGATCGCGGGATAAAATGGGAATCGCATTGAGTGAGATCTTTTGTGTAAGGTGATCTTTTGCGTAAAATGATCTTTCGTGTATGGTGATCTTTTGCGTAAGGTAATCTTTTGTGTAGTATGGTGATATTTTGCGTAAGGTGATCTTTCGCGTAAAGTGATCTTTTGTGTAACGTGATATTTCGTGTAAAGCGATCTTTTGTGCGAGGTGATCGTTTGTGTAAGAACTGAAAAGTATGGAAAATATGAGTAGTAACAGAAGGTATAAAAATACAATTGATTTGGTGGATTCTATACAATAGTTAATACGATGTGGCGCGTATCAAGAATGTTCGAATACTGAAATAAGTGAATATATTTACATAAAAAACCAGTGAAATATTAATAAAAAAATAACAGGACAAAAGTAGCTATTTGTAAAACTGTTATAGAGAAGCGAATATGAGAATAATGTGTGGGGGCGTTTGGACTAAAGCGTTTGTACGCATCAGAAATAAACTTTTAAATAAAAGAAAATTTGGTCAACCGATTGAAAACTGAGAAAAGGCGAAGTTTTCTATTTTTAATGAAAATTAATTGTAATTTTGAGTCAAAAGGGAAATTAGCGCATTTTCTAAACTGACTCGCGACTCGTTACTGAAATCGTCGCTTTATATCACGTCTTCATTAATTGGTCTTTCTATTCGACGTTTCCAGCAGTAAAAATTCAGAGAAAGAAAGACCGACTGAAAAAAACCATTAATTACAAAATGAAATGAAGGTTAGAAAAGGCTTTTAAAGGTGTTTATCGAAGAATAAACGTGAACGAAACATGTTTGGAGCAAATTATGGTGCGTTCAACTTCACAAAGAAGATTGTCTTATAATTCACGTAAATTCACGTAAACAATAGGGAACGCTTCCATCAAGACATCCAGTTAATGAAAAATCGCTACCAAGGTTTCTGGAACGAAAGTATGCTGGCAGACCACTACTGCTGGATGTTGTATTGTTGTACCGCGACGATCCGGACGAGGTTTACGAAAGAAAATCGTACTCGCACCGTTTTCAGGTTGGTGTACATTTCTTTTTATGAAGAAAGTTGTACTTTTACGATAAATTGTGCTGAAATTAACACCAGTCATATTTCGATAACTATGATAGATGGGCTTGTGCTAGAGGAAAACCGAAAACAGATTTGGAATCAGCGTACAAAACTGGTCTAGAAAAGTGTGTATACATCTTTGATGGGAGAAAAAAGTTCAATTTTGTCGACCAGTGTAATTAATTGCTCATTTTAGTTTCGTGTACAAACAAGTTTTAATTAATAATAATAATTGTGCGATGCTTCCAATCCAACAAACAACCATAATTAAAAATAAAATAAAACAAAAGGTTTACATTTGTCAGATTTAATTTGAATTCAAATGAACATTCTAATTAGAAGTCAAGGATTTGAAATTTTTTGGATTCCAGTACAGGGTGTCCCAAAAAATCCCAGTCTAATTCTTGTAAATAGTGAACAAAAAATAGATTGGGGTTTTGGAGCACACACACACACACACACTATATGTATATATATATAATATATATATATATATATATATATATATATATATATATATATAGAGGGTGTCCCATAAGTCCGGCATCATAGGAGAAATTCCTATTTTTCTATTTCTACAAACCATAATTCATATTTTTCTCTTTCTACAGGCCATAATGTCTGTGAGCAAGGAAGAACGAATCCAGATAATTCTACTCATAGGAAATCGGAGTTGTGTTAGCAGACTTTTTGCAAAGTTTAAGGAAACAGGATTCATAGAAGATAAACCACGCGGTGGACCTTTAAGGAGGTCCACTGACGATGATACAGCGACTGCTATCCTGGCTCATTTTAACAGAAGTCCCAATAAGTCTCTCCGGCGATTGTCCGCCGAGACAGGAGTGTCGAAAAGTATCATCCATCGCATTCTTCAGGCTCACAAATGGCATCCATATAAACTTCAGATCCTACAGAAATTAAGCGATGATGATGATCCCGACCGGCGGATGGAATTTTGTGAATGGGCTACGGAACAATATGCTCGGGATGCCAATTTCCCGTCCACCATTCTGTTCAGTGACGAAGCTGTTTTTTATGGAAATGGTGAGGTAAATCGACAGAACACCCGCTACTGGTCTCAAAACAACCCTCACTGGTATACCTCTTCAAAGGAACAAGGTGCATCTCGGGTGATGGTATGGTGTGGCATTTGGAAGGATCGCATTATAGGCCCCTTCTTTTTCTATGAACATGTCACTGGAGGCACCTACCTGCGTATGCTCAAGGAAGAAGCATTTCCCAGTGTTTTGAACGAAGAAGGAAATTTCCCAACATGGTTCCAGCAAGACGGCGCTCCTGCACATTACAGCACCCAAGTAAGGAAATACCTGTACCAACAATCCCCTGGTCATTGGATAGGACGTCGAGGGCCTGTGGAATGGCCAGCTAGAAGCCCGGATCTCAAGCCACTAGATTTTTATCTCTGGGGCCACCTTGAAAGCGCTGGTATACGCAGAGAAAATTAGGAATGTTGAACATTTGCGGCAGCGCATTATTAGGGCATGTAACACCATTACTCCTGACATCATTCGGCGTGTGCTTGCTGACTGGGTATCACGTCTGAATTTGAGTATTGAAAACAATGGTGGACATATTGAGCACGTTCTGTAAATAAAAGCTTTTGTTTTGCCTTTTTTATTATTTTTCCTATGATGCCGGACTTATGGGACACCCTGTGTATATATACTATATATATATACATATATATATATATATATATATATATATATAGAGAGAGAGAGAGAGAGAGAGAGAGAGAGGGTTCGACCGCAGGTCGATCCTGAACTGTCGTTCAAACTCACCAAAAGTATAGTAAGTATATATATATATATATATATATATATATATAGATATATATATATATATATATATATATATATATTATATATATATATATATATACAGGGTATAACAAAACTCCTTTATTTGTTATGAAGACAATAAATGATCAAATTGCGTTGATACACGTTAATTCTATCACGGAAGCTACATTGAACGTTACGCAGGACATCCTCTGATGTTGTTATATTGTTGTTGTGTTGTTTTTTAACTGTTGAATACTTGGTCATCTTGTTTGATAAACAACCGACTTCAAATATTCCCAGAGGAAGAAGTCTAGGGGGGAATAAATCTTGGCTCTTTGGAGGCCATTTCGCTGGACCAGGGTGTCCAATCCACGTCCCACGCAAATTATCATCCGACCATGCTCGAACATTTCGTTCGTAATGGGGTGGAGCCCCACCTTGCTGAAACCAAAAGTCTCTTCGGGTTTGCGGAGGCATTTCACCCAGATAAGTTTGTAAGACCTCTTCTGACATTGACCGTTTACATTTTACATTCAACATAGTATGGTCTCAAAAGTACGCCGCCATGAATCGCAGCCCACACCATAATCCTTGGATCAATCTGAGCGCGTGTATCTTCAGTTCAATGCGGATTATCATCACTCCAATATCGGAAATTATGGCGAGTGACGGTGCCGTTTAGTGAAAATATACCTCGTCACTCGTCACTGAATAAAATATTGGAGAGCAGCGTGGGTTGTTCTTCCACCCGCGTTGTGATACCCATTCACAGAATTCTACCCTCCGATCGTCATCCCCATGCAGTTCCTGAACCATAATAACTTTGTATGGGTGAAACCTATCGTTTCAAGATTCTGTACACAGACACGTGAATGGTTCCTGCTTCTTGGCCAATTTTTCGTAATGATTAGTGGGGGCTACTTAGATATCTAGCAAGAACAACTATCTTCGTCAGTAGTCGAACGAGGACGTCCACTACAAGGTCTGACTAAACATCACCCGTATCACTTAATCGCTTCAGTACCTTTCCATCCATTACATGATTTGGCTTCGGTGTGTCAGGATAAAGTCTGTGGAATTCATCACATGCTTCTCGTTCACTTCTACCAGATACATGTAATAAAACTAATGTTACTTTCTTTTGTGGGATGTAATCATATTGGTGACGGACTTTCTTTACACCCTGTACAGCATATATATATATACACACACACACAGTGTGTATATATATATATAATATATATATATATATATATATATATATATATATATATATATAATCCCAAAGGTTTGTATAACCTTATTCCAAGACTGTACAAAAACTAATAATATTATATATAATAATATTTACAGAAAGTGCTTAAATAAATGTTTGCATCAGAAAGAATTTTAACTTTCACTTATTTTTATGCTAAAAAAAAACTTTCTGGCAAATGAAGCACTTTTGCCGAAAGCGTTTTTGGAGTCAAACTCGAATCATTAACCTACAACAAGGTCCGTGCACGTCTCCTCTGCATTACTGCGACACTAGCTTGCAGCCCGCAGGCTGCACAGTACTCAACATATACAATATCGATCATTCCTATTGCGAACATTGACTGCCGTAGTAAAAGAAATTGTGAATAGGAAAAAGTGCGGAACCTCTTTTTCTATTGAACTTTTTCCTGTTAGGTTTCGTGTTGATTTGAACTTAAAGAGTGAATTGCTTACCTCGTTTTGTTTACATTTTTACTGAGATGTTGTATAGCGTCGATAAGAAAGATATCACGAGTGAAATTTACGAAATGCTCGTACTTGAAAAGTTGATATATTTTATATTTATATATTGTTTATTACATTTTCGTGTTAATTAAAATGTATTTACTATTCTTCCGCATTACATAACTGTTCTTTTAACATTTGCCTTAAAGCAAAAAGCAAACAAAATAGTTCACTGCGTTAAGTTCAACTTTATTATCACCACATGTAGGCACTGGTTAAATGATAGAGACGGCACATCCTCCCTCACGGAGAACAAGAATTACACTAACGAATTAACGATATAACTGTGTGTGTGGAGTGTGTGTGTGTGTGTGTGTGTGTTGGGGGAAGGGGAAATGTTAAGCAAGCCTCTTATTATTTGAAGGTAACGCCACATTTTAGTTAGAGGACCAGTGCCAGATGAATGAAAATACATTAGTCTCTCACCTCGCTTATAATGATTGCTGGCAACTTTACAGAATCGTAACACACCATTTTAATGTACAGAAACTATAAACAACTTACAGTATAGTGTGTCATATTCTTATCTTCGTCTCGTTGCATATCTTTACGGTTCACTTCGTGAACGTATATACGTGTATACAATATCGTACAGAAGATATTAAGAGTGAAACGACTATGCACGTACTGTAATCACAAGAAGAAAAATGAATACTCGATTTTATAATCTTTAGATATATAATCTTTATATATTAAAAATAGAATTTATCTGATGTAAATTTCAATTTTTGGTGCACATTTTTTCTTTTACTTTATTATCATTTATCATCTGAAGTCATAAACAAATTTTAGCTATGCATTAACTTACTGATAATTACAATAAAATCCTCATTGAACGCGCAAATTATTTTTAACAAATTATTTTTAACTCATACGTATAATATACGTACAATATACGGGCATATATACTGTATGTATAGAGTATATGCAAAAGTAACTAGTAAGTATTTACTATTTACTGCTATATTTACTATTTACTAATATACCTCTATATAAGTACCGTGGAAAAGTCAGACCACCCACCACTTTATCATACAATTAGCGATATGGATCCAGCAAAGTAATTTTACTGATTATAAACCATTTTTTGTTTAAAATAAGATCCAAAATAGGGTTATCTTGAAGGAACGTCTCTACAAATACAACGTAATTATACCTTGACAGTCAGTGCCTTCAGTCAAATTTTAGGAAAGCGTATTCGAACTCTCTGTCGGGTTTTATGTTGTTCAGTCGAGGTTCGGGAGAGGAATCACGGGACCCTGGTACTGCTTTTGACTCCGGATCCCTTTACCCCCGATCGCCTCTTCTCTATCTTCCAGCCTGGGTCCCCCTGAGGCCCGGACCTTGGCGCATTGACACCTCACCCACCCTCCTCTCCCGTTCCCCGTGTTCAGTGCATGATGGAATTCACAAGTTTTTTAAATACGTTTATCAGTATTCTCTGGGAAAAATCTATATTTTTAGCCCTAAAGGAGGGAAGACATTAACATTTACTGAAAACCGCTAAACGTACCTCTCCCGCCGCAGTCTGATTGCGGATGAGTCAGCTTTGACTCCGGCAGTTTCCCGCAGTTCTGCCGCGAGGTAGCGTCTGGATTTACATCTACCAATTGGTAATTTCATATCAACATCGGTGTTCAATATCGGATTGTAATAGCTTTGATGGTGTTCCACGTATACTCATTATAGTTGCGTCAATTCCATTGTATGCCTTCATTAGATCTTCAACACGTCTTTATAAAAACCTTCGTTTTGTCACAAATTTTCCATTCACTGTGGTGGTCACTTTTGAATAATATGATTACAGTCAGGGCCGTAACTAGGGTTTAGAAATTAGTGAGGTCCAGATTTTTTTCGAGCGCGGCGGCGGCGGTACGAGCAAAATTCAGACCAAAATGACATCTACAAACACGACCCAAGCTATACACTAAACACAAAACCCTTGTCTATAATAAAAGCCCTCTAATGTTTAATACACGCTCGACGCTCCCTCTTTTCAAAAGAAAAGCGGTAATATGCGTTTCATACACGGAGAACAATTCAGTCTCTTTTTTTTTTTTTTTAGGAAATAATTACCGAGGTCCGGACCTCGGTGACCTCATAGGTAGTTACGGCCATGATTACAGTATGGTTTGCCTCACGCGAAATATCGCGATTTGGAACCCCATTTCACGAGTGGAAGTAGAAAAATGTATTAATAAAATTCAACAGCAAGAAAATTGGACCTCCTCCTCCTCCTCCTCCTCCTCGTCTCCTCTTTCAAAGAATAAAATATTGACTTTTAACAGCACTTAAAGAATTGTTTCTATACTTTTCGCGGATACCACTGATGAACGTATTTAAAAACACCCGACTGTGAACGTCAACAAGCAATGAACAACATAAAACTCGATAGAGAATTAGAATACGCTTTTCCTAAATTTGACTGAGATACTTTAAGACAACCAATTACATTCTACAGTATTTGTATAAAAACGTTCCTTCCAAAATTTTTTCGATCGTATTTCAACAAAGAATAAATAATTTAGTATCGTTAAAATTACTTTACTGAATCCATATCGCTAATTGTATGATACAGTCCTGAGTGATCAATGACTTTTGCACAATACTGTATATACACACCCTTACCTTATTACCTTACAACCTTGTAGGTGTTTCATGCGATGATTACTCATTTCATGGAGGTTCAGGCCTGGTAAAGCAGAGAGTTGGTGCAGCGCATATTCTAATATATATATAATTTATATATATATATAAGTTATATATATATATATATATATATATATATATATGTATAACATTTTCTCTCTCTCTCTCTCTCACACACACACACACACACACACACACACACATTTTCCTCAGGGTCAATGAAACTGCGAGTTGAAAGTTGTTTGAAAACGTCATTAGAAAAAGTGAGTCGTCATCGTTCTATTCTGAAAAATGATCAATATTTGTTTGTTTGTAGAGAAGATTCGTCATCGCGAATACTTTATGTAAGAATACTCGTTTTAATTCATTAATAAAATGAAGTCACGCGGGCAAAAGTACTTGTTTACATTAACCAATTACGAGGTTAACTCTTCACCAACCAAACCAACCATGCAGTAGCCGCACTAACCATGAATATGTTTCTGGTTAACGAAATTAAAATGATTGGTGCGTGGATTATTATTGCGTGGTTAGAGTGGTTGAAAGACAGTCAACCATGCCTTTGGTTGCCGTAAACTAGGATTTTCCGTGTTGGTTATCTAGAATTAAGTTAGGTGACTAACGCAACCACGCGGTAGAATTCGTGTTTTAACGAATTTTATCACATTAACAACAATAAAATGTTTCAAATATCGATCTTATTATGTGGGTGCATAATACTATAATTGCTTAATTAAACTGTAACAAATCAAAGCGTATTACGCTTTGATAGTAATTTCCAAAAAGATAGTTTTAATTGCGGTTAAATATACTTTTTTATTATTTATAACGTGCGATATTACTCTCTCTTATTACAGGATACTACTATACTACTAATATATAATAATAATAATAATAATAATAATAATAATAATAATAAATCTGTATTGGTAAAAATAAATATTATAATATTAAAAATTACAATATTTTTTACAAAATATATTTATTTCTTCTTGAGCTGTATGGCCCTTCAGGCCTTACTGGGCTCTCAAATTAATTATTATAAGGTAAAAGCATTTTATATATAGTTCGTTACGATTTGGTACTATAAATATTATGTTTAAACATTATATAAAACATAATTCGTAATTATGATTATAAAATATATACAAATATGATTAATTACAATTATGGTTCCATATAAGAAAACGCGCGAGCTTTATACATATTTATGTACACGGTAATATTTTAGGACGAGCGAACAAACTCGTAATTGACGTTGTGGGAAATGAATTGCGTTACAGTATACATTCAATCTTGTTCATTTTAATACCTATGAAACGTTCGCTACTTTTTTTTATGCAGGAAGGAGGGGCCAAGGGCAAATGGCCCGCAAAAGCGCCCCTCCCCCCATAGAAGAAGAAGAAGAAGAAGAAGAGAGCCAAAATCAAGGTCCGGGGTTTTAGAGATGCCTAGACACTCCGCGTTTGAAAGATGGGAGGTCATAGACAGGAAGAAAGATGGATTGAGGAAGATTGTTCCAGAGTTGACCGGTTGAGTAGATGAAACACTGAAAATACCGATTAACCCTTTACCTCCTGAATCTTTTGTAGGGTTAAGTTACGATGCGTGTATTTGATAAGTTACAAATTCGTCCGTATGGGCAGTAAAGGATTAACCCTCGCATTAGAGAGAGTTGGACAGAAAAGGAATGAGAAAATGTAGAAAGCTTGCTACTGCGTGCTCTCCTTAAACAACGTATGGTTCTTATTATTAGTAAATACAACATCTAGATAAGAAAAATTAAACGACAACAATCGGACGAGTAACGCAGTATTCAATTCCTAAATGCGTTAATACGATATCAATATTCCTTTAAGATTGATTTCATCTTTCATTTAAACGCGTATACGTTAACGATATTTTGAAGATCTACGCTTAAATTATGCCATAATTTCAATCCTACGAAAATAGGTGATGTTTGAGATGAAGACGATCTAAGGTGAGGCGTAACTTACCTATTTTTACGCCTAGTCTGATACGAGCAAATCTCTCGATGAGTTAAAAAATATTTATTTCTCGACTCGAAGTTAATAATTTTGTTCAGATATTCGTAAATAAAAATAAAATGTGTTAATTTGATTATGTCTCTGATATTTAATAATTTTAACTCTTTAAAGAATGCGCTCGTACGATCAAGATAATATCCATCGGATAATATCTTTATCGCTCGCTTTTGAACGACAAAAATACTGTCTAATACGCTATCAGCAGTATTTCTCCGTGCGAGAATGCGGTACATCATACGAGGATTGTTCAAAAAGTAAGTTTACAAAAGGTGTTTTGAAGAAACTGTTTTATTACAAGGCTAGTAATTATTAGGAGTATTTCAGCAACAACTTATTAATACTTTTCTACATAATCACCAAACAGATTCAAACATTTGTCGTATGGTAGATTTTAACTGGTTTTTAACCAGTCCTAATTTTTAACCAGTTTCGTACAGCCGCTTCTGCATCAGGATCGTTTTGAAATTGTTTACCTCCGAGGTGTTCCTTTAGGGCTGGAAACAAATGGAAGTCGCTTGGTGCAAAGTCAGGACTATTGGGGGGAATGATCCATGACTTCCCAGTGGAACGATTCCAAAAGTTGGCGTGTTTCATTTGCAGTGTGAGGGCGTGCATTGTCATGCAAGAACACCACACCCGCAATAAGCAACCCGGGACGTCGCTGTAAAGTCTCACAATAAGAAGTGGCATTTATTGTTGTCCCTTTTTGCGCGAATTCAATATGCAAAACGCCTTGATGGTCCCAAAATTCGTTGCCATCACCTTACCAGCTTATGGTGCAATCTTGAACTTTTTAGTTCGTGGTGACCCTGTATGTTGCCACTTTACAGTTTTGTCACACGTGCCTAACAAAATATTGTACTACCAACAACATTATTACATCATCCATAATGCACCTGTAATTAACCTTGTAAACTTAATTTTTGGACAACCCTCGTATAAAGAATAACAAAAGTATGCTACAGAGTTAATAAAACCCGTTTAGAAACTCTAAATCAAAGTTTAAACATTGTAGCGACACTTTTAGAAATCTTTTTAAATATGTAATTGATTTGGTCCTTTCACCGCAAACTCTTATTTAGAACGCCTAAAAATTTCGTCATTTTATATTCTTTAACAAAGCGTTTTCCAACATAGATAATAATAGACAGATAAAGTTTGCTTTACTTGAATTTAGAAAGAGTTTATTTGAGGGTGTAAATTCACAACTTTGGTAAATTCTGTTTTGAATATAACCTTATCCGCATTAACATTTTTACGAGGAAAGGACACAGTTGTATCGTCTACAAGCATTATAAAATTAAGAATATTAAGATTAGCTAGAAGTGAGCCCTGAGGTATTCCGTGATTTACAGTCAGTTTATTGAACGGACATTATTTATTGATACAAACTGATCCCTTTTAGATGGATAACTTTTAAACCAATCACTTATAGCTCCTCTGAAGCCATAGGAATACAGTTTGTTAAGTAGAATATCGCGACAAAAGCTTTACTCAAATCCATAAAGTTGGAGATCATTATTCGTTTGTTCTCTTTAGCGACATTGGAGGTCCGGTGCTAGTGTCTCCGAGCAACTGATATAGTGAGAAACGGACATTGGTACTATACATAAGGTTTAAAATAGTAATTTCTGTTGTTCTATTTTTTAAGGAAGCCGTGATGATGCAGCGATAATACTGTAACTTATATGGACCTAAATAACAATCACCTTATTTTTTTAAAATTTTTAAAAATATTTTATTTAACTTAGATAATGAACGGATTGGTGTGTAATTGATTGCTAGCGTAGGATCACCGCCCTTGTATAAAGGTGTTACACAACCAGTTTTTAGCATTGATAGAAATAAACCTTTAGTAATACTCAGGTTGACAATTTTAGCCACAGTTATTGATATTTTATCCTTAACAAGCTTCGGTACAGACACGGGAATGTTAGGAATTAACTCGCTGAATCTTTTATTCTAAAAAATATACAGTAGATAATTTTAATATAAAACATTGAACTATTCCACTTGATCTTTCGAAATTTTCTACGTCGGTTTGAGTTACGTGAAGAATGACGTTTTTAGTATATACCTTTTACACTACGATTTTACTGTTAGTTTTAATTCTGCCACCTGAATGATGAGAGCAGTTGCTCTCGAAAAACTTCGCGGTTTTTAGTGTTTTGACTCTTTTTAACGTTGAGATTTTATTCTTTTACACACACACACACACACACACACACACACACACACACACATATATATATATATATATATTATATATATTATATATGTCGAGGTGGGTGGGGTAGAAATGGTGTTGTTTCGTTACGCCATCCGTCCTCTCCCTTTCTCTCTTCTCCAATTCCGTATTCTCCGTAATGTCGACAAAAGGAGTTTAACCCGTTTAGTTTATCCGTCTGCGAGATTCCGTTAACACAATTTATACCTTCGCTCAATGGCGTACCCTTCCTCAGTCCGTTGAGGGAGTGGAATACTTCTCTCGTTGAAGGATATAAAATGACGAGTTTTCCTTTGTAGCCTTTATTTTCACAAGGTTGAAATAACTTTTAAAAATATTTGAATTTCTTAGTAATTAGAAAATCAAATCCTTTTCACTACACTTGTTTAGAGAGTTATTAACGAACAAATGCTTACATCATAAAAAAGCTACAGGCCCAGCCAACCGGCTGGCCCAAGGGCAAAACACTCATTCTCCCTGAAGGCCAAGGCGAGACTCCCTGCCCACAGGGCCGAGGCACGACTGACTCTCTCAAGGCATTTCCTTTTGTCCTGCAGAAACACCCATGGTGCCACGTGTTACAAAAGATTATTAAACTTGCAAAATTCTACTCTAATAATGATATTAACAAAAGAATTTGTATAATTGGATATTAGCAAAAGAATTTATATAATTGTAGTTTTACACTTAACTCTTTTATGTGATTTATAATAATCGAAAAGAACATTTAGAATTTAGGAATCTCTGTTTAAGATTATAGACGTGACAATACTGTTTTCGTTAGGGTTAAGAAAGGATGCAGAGAATCCGCGGGGCATCGAGGCACTCTATACAAACATTAAAAGTGTAACGGATTCATATTTTAATTTATATGAACAGAATAATATCTTTTAAAGGATTAATATTTTAATTTATACAAACAGAATGATATCTTTAAATTTTAACATAAATTTATTTTCTTGTGGAAACACTTTTCCACATATATATAAGGGGTTCCAAAAAACCTTAGCCCCCCCCCCCCATTTGCAGCTTACATGTTTACTTATATCGAAATAGTTTTTAGTGATTATAAAAATATAAAATTCTTTATTTATTGCAGGTATTAAAATTACTCTAGCTGATAAAGTGATAATATAATGGCTTCTCAATTAATTGGTGATTCGGAGAGGCAACGTGTGATAGATCGCATACGAGCAATAACATTTCGGGAAGCTCGTGATGCTGGAGCCACCTTTATAACACGTTCATGGGTTGCCAAAAAGTTGCGAAGAAGTGAGGACTTCGTCAAAAGAAATTGGAATAAAACTTTGGATGAATGTGAAATGGATACAACCAAATCTGGGCGCCCAAATTTGCCACTCTCTCAGGAAACAAAGGACATCATTGAAAGCGGTACGCGTAAGCGGAAAAATAGCTGTGCTAAACTTTCTAGAGAGATCGAAGTGTTGAGAGGAAAGGTCGTTAGTGGTGAGATGATTCGACTGTACCATCATAGGCAAGGTTTAAAGCAGTGCTCTTCAACCTTTTTATGCTTACCGCCCACTTTTGTAACTTTTGAATCTCCGTATCGCCCACCAAAATTAAAAATGCAAAAACTCAAACTAAAAGTTATATACCCTGCATAAAACAATAAAATTAATTGCAATTACCTTTAGATTAATGAGATCCTTCGCCCACTAGTGGGCGGTACCGCCCAGGTTGAAGAGCACTGGTTTAAAGCCTTGGCATGAACTTCCAAAGCCAAGAAAAACTCAACTTAACATCGATGACAGAATGTGGTTTGCCCATTACCTTGAAGACTGGGATGTGGATGATTTCATGCATTTAGCTGTCTCCGATGAATTTTTTTTTTACGTAACACGTCGGCTAACTACCAAAATGATCGAGTGTGGGCCACAACATCAGATGAAATCGATGACAATGAACATTATCGCGAATTATTAAAAAGTCCAGACTGTGTTGGTGTGTTTGTTTTGTTCACTGCAAAGAAGCTCATGTGGGTGCTGAAGCCAAATGGTCAGAGTTGGGATGGACAGTATTTTCGTGATATTATTCTATCCCAGCATGTCATTCCTTTTCTAAGAAACCCAAACAATGTTATGGATGTCGATCAGGTCACACTTCCGCACGATAAGGCCCCCTGCTTTAAGGCATTAGCCACTCAACAGTTGTTGCGGAACCATGAAATCGATTTCTTTGGAAATGAAGAATGGCCAGGAAATTCTCCTGACCAGAACGTCTGTGAACACATTGGATCAGTTATAAAGGACAAGGTTGAATGTCTCTCGTTTCAAGAACCTGCAGCAAATCGATTTTCGAAGGATACAATGACGCAACACATTGAAACTGTTTTAGCAAATTTGCGTAACGATCAAGATCTATTCACGTCACTTTTGGCAAGCTACCCAAAGCGAATTCAGGCTATCTTGGAAGCTAATGGCGGGAACACCAAGTTTTAATTGTTTCTCATTAAATGCAGGATTAAATTCTCTTTTGTAAGGTATGTTTAGTTTTACTGTACCTCTAATGGTTTAGGCCATGGGCGGGGGGGCTAAGGTTTATTGGAGCCCCGTATATATATATATATATATATATATATATATATGGACGATGTTGTTACCAGTGATAGCACAGTAACATCCGTTGCTGATAACACAAAAATTAGTAAAAAAATAAGAAGCCCAGAAGATATAGTCTTTAAAAACGGATACGAGCAGAATTTGCAGATGAGCTGAAGGCAACAATATGAAATTTAATACCCAGAAATTTCAACTATTAAGATGCGGAAGAAGCGATGACCTAAAATCCATGGAATACATATAAGCCCCAAATGGACAGAGACAGTTCAGAGAAATTTCAAAGCAAAAGATTTAACAGTTCAAGATAAAAAATGTCACAAAATAAGATAGGAGTAAACAAAAAGCAAAACGAATAACTGAACAGATACTGAGAACCTTTAAAAGAAGAGACAGGAATGCAATGAGTCCTCTGTTGAAAGCACTAATCATACCCAAGCTAGATTTATTGCTCAGTCTTGGCGTCCTCGTATAAAAAAGAAGACATTAGTCAACTAGAAGAGATTCGGAGAAAAGCTTCACAACCAAGATCAACGGACGCAAAGAACTAAATTATTGGGAAAAATTATGTAAATTAAATGTATAATCGGTGGAAGGAAGAAGAGGGAGAAATACCATAATGTACACATGGAAAATAATAGAAAAACTAGTTCCTAAAATTTCAATCCGAACCTTATCATCACCATTCAAACAACGATGGAAAATAGGAAAGGAAGAATGTGTCGTGTTCCCAAACAAACTAAAGGCTAGACGAGAAACTTCCCAACTTTGAAGGAAAATAGTTTGGTTGTCAGAGGGCCAAGACCATTGAACCAGCTGTCCAAATAACTCAGAAATACTAGTGGTGTAGGAGTGGAAGTCTTCAAAACGAGAGTAGACGCTTGCCTCGGAACATCCCCAGATGAATCGGGTGTACCGGGCTATGTGAAATGGACAGGACAGGACAGCAATTCGCTCGTTCACCAAGCTAACACGAGAGGAGGGACCTATACCCATTTCGTCGACATGACCAAACAATCGACACTCTAAAAAATTAACCTAACTTAACCTAACCTATCTTCATCCAATCCACAATAACTTGTCGGTTGTTTGGTCTTGATGAAATGACGTTAGTCCGCAGAGGAAGGGCAACGAGCCAGACCTCCGTGTGGAATCACCACATGGAACCCCGGAACTCTTGTAAAGTATATATATATATATATATATATATATATATGAATAAAACCACGAAGGAAAGGAAACACAAAATGGTGCTCAAGCGCTTTCGTCTAATGACATCCTGAGGATGTCATTAGACGAAAGCGCTTGAGCACCATTTTGTGTTTCCTTTCCTTCGTGGTTTTATTCATCATAAATATTTTTCACGTGTTACTTTCGTGAAATAATTTTCATATATATATATATATATATATATACACAAAGAGAGAATCAACGTTTTATTTTGCGTTGAAGAACGCATAAAATATTTAAAACTGTCGACGTGATGTCTCTGCTTGCGAGTGCGTGTCGATCAAACGATTTTACTCTTTAGAACGTCATTGTAAATAATGGTTAGTTCCTAGAGAGAGAGAGAGAGAGAGAGAGAGAGAGAGAGAGAGAGAGAGAGAGAGAGAGAGAGAGGAGAGAGAATTAGGTTTCATTGTAGTGATCACAGCCGCCCTGCCGTTCTGGGGTGACCGTACGTGCAACATGAGCAACTGCACAGGTGGTCAAATTACGGGCTCAGCAAACGGAAAAAACAACATTTTTTTATATTAATTTGTTTCAAGTGGAAAATATTTTTCAAAGAAAAACTGAAAAACAAAATAGTTAATTGTTAAATATTTTCTTTGTCGCAAAATTGTCAGATGCGCATTGGTTTCATTCTTACTTAATATACAGGGTGTCCCAAAAATCAGGACACAGGAGGAAATAATCTTTTTCACGCATTATGTTACTTTATTTATAATAATTTCAGTCGCATCATCCTTGAGTGTTCTTGGTCGATCAGTACGTGGTCGGCCAAGAACACTCCAGCTGGCTTTAAATCGCTCAATCACTTTTCTGACAGTTGAGAAACCAGGTTTTTTTCTCTTTTGGCTTTGCTGATTAAATTCGTCTGTGACACTTCGGTACGTGCTTCCTTCTCTCGTGTACGTGAAGGCCAACCTCACTCGTTCATTTTTCGTTAATTTCCCATCCACGTCTCTGGAACAGCGAAAACAAACAGTAATGACATAAATCAATTTCCCCAATGTGTACTGACTTTTGGGTCACCCTGTAATTTTATGCGTCTATTAAAGTGATATTCGTGGGCGTTTTCATTGTGTGGGGAGAGGGGGAATTTTCGATCATGGTCGTGTTCATGGTCGTATATTAATGAAACGAATGTCTGTAATCAAATTTAAATAAAAGATTCATTGAAATTTATCCCATTTGCCGAATTTGGAAGACGGTTAATTGCACCAAGACACGAGATCAAATGTATCAACATTTATTCTATATCAATAACCAAGAACCAAGATTTCAAGCTTAGACTGAGATTGTACAAGAATTATTTTTATAAAGAAACATGAACTAATATTTACTGAAGACGAGGGCAAACTCATTAAGGACGCTACTCATATTTTGGAGTTGAATTACAATGTTGCAAGATCAATAGTTGATAATCGCAAGAAAAATGTACAATAAAAGATACGCATCGTGTAGGTAAGAAACCTCAAAAACTTTAAGGAATAGCTTCAGTACTTACAAGTAGAGATGTACTGAACATTCGGTATTCGGCCGAATAGATTTTATATGTTTTTAACCGAATACCGAATAGTTGATAATTAGGGTAGATAATGTGATTTGAGGAAATGGAACTTAAAATGTATTTTTTTTATTTCAAAGAATAATTACAAACAAACCCAGCTTGGTATAATGAATTAGTGATACTAATAAATAATAACCTTACAAAAAAAATGAACATGCAGTAATAATAATTACCACAAAAACAAAACCTAATAATTGAAATTTAAGGCAAGTAGATTATCGTGTAGAAAAATTAGTCGTTCAGCAGCATCAGGAGCTAAACGATTAAGGGTGATAGTAATTACATTTTTCTCAGAACTGAACAGCCGTTCGCTTCGTACGTTTGTGGATGGCAGAGTGAGATATTTGCGAGCAAGTTCCTACTAATAGTTTCGGGAATCTTTCGGCATTATGGTGCCACCAACCAAGAGGATTTGTGTCGCGAATGACTCGTGACTCCTTTGAACAGATGTCTAATTCTTTTTGATAACTTTGCTGGATACTTTTGATAGGTGGAGGCTTCATCTTCTTTTTCGAAGGTTCTTGATCTTCTCGTGAAACAAAAGCAGTTACTTCAGTGTCATGAATTATATTACGTGTAGGACTAGCATAAGGTGATGCAGACAGTGATTATCTCATTTTTTTACAAACTCAGGCACTGTAATGTAAGTAAATTTGAAACGAGTATCTAAAACTTGAGCAATCACGTAAGTAATGTCTGTCTTCCACTGCCTGAAGCAATTCTGTAAATTTTCTATTAAATAATTTTTCATAGTATGAATACCTGCATTATCGTTCATGTCACGTAGCAAAACCACGATACCCGTTACACCGGGAGACGCCATGGAAAGCCAAGAAGAATCAGAGGAAAAGTCATTCGTTAATTCTTCATGTGGGCTAAGGAGCTTAACAACACGATGAATTAAAGTCCATTGATGGTTATTTGTGCCATTTGATATCGCCTGTTTGCCATTGGAGGCTGCTGTTTTTATATTAAAAACTTATTTGTGAATCCATTTAATTTGATAGTGTTTATAAGTTATTTATTTTCTAGTTGTTTTTTTTGCCCTATTTAGGTTGAAATACGACAAAATTTGCGCCCTAGGCAGGTGCCTACTCTACCTATAAATCCGCCTATGGGTACCAGGCATGGGGCAATTACTTGGTCAATGTAATTACAGTAATGACAACTACAATTACTTGACATATTTTCAATTACAATTACTGTGAATGGTGAAATACTTAATTACAATTACTTAGTAAAGTAATTAATTAAAATTACAATTGCATTTACAAAGATTTTTTTTTTTTTTTACACTTTTTAATACTTTATTTTATTACCGAAGTGACTTTTAACAAATGGGGAAACGCGAGTGGGAGATTTAATTATAATATTTTACGTCTGAGAGGCACAAGAATAATTTACAATTACAACTACATTGTTACACCTTACACAGATCGCGCTGTCCGAATGACTGCCGGGTATTTTCAGAAACCCAACCTTCGCGGGCCGACTCCTCGTGTTGCCCATTCGTATTTAATAATTTTAATAAACAAACCATCATTTATCTTAATTTTTACATATTAAATATTATTATCTTCTTCATTACTCAAACATTATTAAAATTCTTAATTAGACATTGCTATACTCAACCATAATTTATTGTAATTACATCCATTAAATATTATTATATTCTTTTAATTTGCACTTCCAACTCGTATTTTATAAGTTTAATATATTTGAACATTAATTTATAAACAAACATTAAATTCTTAATTAGACATTACTATATTACAATTACATTTTAAGTAGTCAGTTAAAATTACAGTACTTACCAATTACATAAAAAATGTAATTAATTACAATCAATTACAATTACAAATTACAATTATCCCATGCCTGATGGGTGCATCTCTACTTAAAAAAATTGGTAAGAAATGATGGTACAGTTACGAATAAAAGCACTGAAAAGCGAGTTAGAAATGAATAGAGTAATAATATAATAATAATAATAATAATAATAATAGGATTGAACATAATTACAAGAGCTCCGCAATCTTTTAAAATTATGTTGAAAGTAACCTATAAAGACTTAACACAAGTCAATTCAAAGAAAAAAATCATACGCGCAGAATTTTCTTAAAATGTTGGATGATGAACGAATTATCATAAATCGATTTTCATTGACGAATCTCGGTTTAATAGTGTTAATTAATGAAAAATTATCGTTAATTAAAGAAAAATAGTCGTTAATTGATGGAAATGTTAAATAGATTGGCGAAATTCATCCCATCCCAAATATTGATAAATAATAAATAAGTTTTCGATGGCGGGGAGCGCATTTGAAGACAACAATATGATATTTAACACCGAAAGTTTTCGCCTTCAAAGATACAAAAAAATCTAGAAGCTTTTATACCCCAAATGGAGAGGCAATTCAGAGAATTTTAGAAGCTAAACATTTATAACATCAAACAAAACAAAAGAATAAATGGAGAGATACTAAAAAACTATAAAAGAAGAGACAAGAATGTAATGATTCCTTTGCTGAAAACGATGACTATACCAAAACTAGAACACACACACACACACACACACACACACACACACACATATGAAAATATATATATATATATATATATATACACACACACACACACACACACAGTGGTCGAATTGTACAATTTTAACAGGGGGGATGGTGGTGAGGGTGGGTAGGATAAGGGGTTCCGGGGGGCATGCTCCCCGCGAAAATTAAAAAAAATATAACTGCATAAGCTACATTCTGGTGACTTTTCAGGGAAAAATATGCCACAAAATGATTAGTTTAGTGAAACGTTTTTTTAGTGATTTCCATATTTTTTTATAAAACTAAATTATGACACGTGATTCGGAACTTATATTTTGAAATACCATGATAAAATCCATTTTAATCACAATTAACCTCCTGTTCCCTTCCTTAATCACGACACATTATGTGATCATAGAATATTTATTTTAAACCATTTAAATCACATAAAAACATAAATATATTATTTGTCTTTCAATAAACCAAAAAAAGTAATAATGAGATGTTTTGTTTTATTTTTTGTGCTTTAGTCGGAATTAGGTTGTTGTTAAAGCGCATTTTATTTACATAACAAGGGGGATACCATCCCCCTCATCCTCCCTCAATTTGAGCCCTGTATATATATATATATATATATATATATATATATATATATATATATATATAAAAAGACATTTGTCAACTAGAAAGGACTCGGAGAAACCTCACAGCAAAGATCAATGACTACAAAGAAGTAGATTATTGGAAAAGATTACGTAAATTAAATGTACGTTCGGTGGAAGGAAGGAAAGAAGGAAGGAGAAAGAGGTAAACCATAATATACGCGTGGAAAATAATAGAAAACCTAATACCTAACCTCAAACTGAACCCGATAATCATCCAAACAACAATGAAAAATAGGAAAGATAGAATGTGTAGTGTTCCTAAACTAAAGACAAGATAAAGGACAGCCTCAACTCTAAAGGAAAATTGTTATGCTGTTGCAGGATCAAAACTATTTAATCAGCTATCCAAAGAAATCATAAACACCGCTGATGTCGGTGTAAAAGTCTCCAAAAGAGGATTAGACACCCGCCTCAGGACAATCCCAGATGAGGTGGGTGTACCTGGCTAGGCGAGATGGAGGACGCATGAAAGAAACACACTTATATCAAGTCACCACCAAGTTCACTGGGTCCACCAACCTGACCTCCACGTGAGGAGAGACCGGAACGTGGAACCAGTACCAGATATATATATATATACAAACTCAGAATGGTCCCCTGAGAAACTTATATGTTAAACACAGACCGTGCATGGAACAAGGAACTCTTCTGGGAAAATTAAATCCACTATAGTCCGAATAAGTAATGGTAAATGACAAATACCATAGTTTTTCTTTTTCATGATGCAAGCCCGACGTGGGCAACAGGTCTCTCGCAAAGAGGTCCCATAAATATAGCTTTCCTCACCAGCTATCTGCAAAGCAGACAGGATCCAGCTTTGGGACATGGATCTAGGGTTTAAAGCAGAAAGCAGCCTAGCCCTGCTACATTTAGAACCTCAATATAAGCAAAAGACTCGTTGCATTCACGCCGGATTGAATACATCAAAGAAAAAGGGGTAACTATTTGGGGTAACTATACCATTACTTATTCGGACTATAGTGGATTTAATTTTCCCAGAAGAGTTCCTTGTTCCATGCACGGTCTGTGTTTAACATATATATATATATATATATATATATATATATATATATATATATATATATATATATAGAGTTATGGCCAAAAGAGTTGGAACACCTATGATTTGCCTCAAATTTTCAATTTGCTATGCCCTGAACCAAGCATTAGGTTATGTAGAAGTTATATTTGTGGATTAGGTTTGCGACGGCAATCACGATGTGTCTAAACTGCATGAGAACTGCACAAGAAGACTTTTTCAGCGAATCTTCATTTCTCCTCTACGGTGAGTTACATCTGTCATTATATTTTTTGATAATCTGTGATGCTAAAAAATAATTCTATTAACTGATTGCTAATGAAATTAATTAAACCCCAAGTTTTGTCTCGATTTGAGTCTTGCAGGATAGTTTAAAGGGGCAAACTGATGAATTAATCCTTTTCTTCAGACGTGATCAGAATGGGCCCCGGACATCGGCAGAAACTAGTAGGTCAGCCATCATTGCCAATCATCAGGAAGGCCTGAGCAGCCGTCAGATTGCTGCCAAAGGTTACGTCAGTCATTACCGTCTTCAGGATCATTAAAACTTTAAAAGATGTCGGAAGACAGATGGTTATAAAGCAAGAGCATGGTCGAGACGGCCAAGAGTCAGCTCAGAAGACCAGGATCGCTTTTGGTGTCGATCCAGTCTTCGCGAAAGGACGGCAAGCAGTGTGCATCCGCAGAGGGACTGGCAGGAAGCAAGAGCGCGAGCATCAACACGCACGGTCAGAAGATAGTTAGTAGAGAAAGGTTTTTCATCATGCCGGCCTGCAAAGAAGCTTCTTCTTAATTGGAAGAACATCCAGGACCGTCTCAAATTTTATAATAATATAAGGACTGGCCTGAGGATGACTGGTGTAGTTATTTTCTCAAACGAATCCCATTTCAACTGCTTCGGTAACAAGGTGAGCGTTTCAATCAGGAGCGTATATTACCCAGGACGAAGCATCCCGAGACTGTTACCACCTCTTTTTAGGTTCCCTACATATTCTACCCAAAGAGTCAGTGATGAACGCGAAATGTTACCTCCAAACTCTTCGAGACCATCTGCTACCGACATCACGACTTCAGTTTCCAGTAGGAGATTTCTTCTTTCATGATGATGATACACCTTGTCACTGAGGAAAAAGAGTGAAGAAATGGTTGGATGTTTGTAACATCACTCTTCTAGTGAGGTAGCCTGGAAACTCACTAGATCTTAACCCATTCGAGAATCTCTCGGGGACTGTGGGTCAGGCGATACGAAAAAGGCAGCCACGAAACTGAATGAAGTGAAATTAAACCTCCAGACGGCTTAGCAGCATGGCCGTAACTACCTATGAGGTCACCGAGGTCCGGACCTCGGTAATTATTTCCTAAACAAAAAAAAGAGACTGAACCGTTCTCCGTGTATGAAACGCATATTACCGCTTTTCTTTTGAAAAGAGGGAGCGTTTTGTGTTTTGTGTTTAGTGTATAGCTTGGGTTGTGTTTGTAGATGTCATTTTGGTCTGAATTTTGCTCGTCCCGCCGCGCTCGAAAAAAATCTGGACCTCACTAATTTCTAAACCCTAGTTACGGCCCTGCTTAGCAGGCTTTACAAGACGGCACAACCATCCAGCCTTTGGTTTGGTATATGACAGAGCGAATTCGTGCACAGCGTTAAAATTTAGGTCGTCACTGCAAGAACTGAAGGATGTTAAAAGATGAGGCAGGGGGAGGTACCACATATCATGTATTGTTATTTTTGTTAAAAAAAATCTGAGAACAGTACGTATACAGTGTCTCATCCCTTTCGGTGTTTATTACGTCTTCACAGAGCCAGAAAAACGGCTGTTTCAACTCTTTGGTCTATATATATATATATATATATATATATATATATATATATATATATATATATATCGGCTATTGATTGATGGCGTGGAAAACGCAGTTTAATAATAAACAGGAACACCAGAGAAAAAATAAACATCCTTCAAGGTTTAATAGTACCAACGTTTCGGAATGCACTAATTCCATCTTCAGGGCTAAAACAATAAATGCCAAATCACATACAAAATACGGATCAAATGTAGAATTCGGACCCCAGCCTTCTTTAGTTAGCTTTATAAGGCTAACTAACGAAAATATCATGACCTAACCTAACCAATCGTCAAGGGCGTACAGTTAACCTAACGATTGGTTAGGTTGGGTTGTGATATTTTCGTTAGTTAGCCTTATAAAGCTAACTAAAGAAGGCTGGGGTCCGAATTCTACATTTGATCCCAAAATACAAATTGCTTAATAACAATTTAAAATAAAATTTAAAAAAATTATAAAAAGTAGCTAAGAAAATGTAAAACATTAAAACTAAAAGGTAAATAAATGTGAAGTTAAAAAGTTACAATTATAAAAAGTAGCTGGGAAAAATATAAAAGCATTAAAACTGAAAGGTAAATAAAATAAAATAAACTAGTACCTTAACCAAAACATAGCAGATCTATCGATGATTCGTCAGAATTTAGGTCTGGTTTTAGTTTATAAATAAACAAAGATTTCATAATTTTAAGCTCAAGGTCAGAGCTTCCGGCAGTAAGTACGGCGAAATTAGACTGTGAAATTGGGTGGTTATTGTTGTGCGAATGATTACGTATGAGAGAATTAGGTGGTTTGCCAAGGGGTAAATTTGTACAGACCGATTTATCGAGATGTTCGTAAATATGAGATTTTAAATGTATTTTAGTTTTACCTATATATGACCCCATACAGTGGTCACACTTGTATTGATAAACTATGGATGACTTAAGAAGTGTAGGAATAACATCCTTGTATTTAAATAAATGGTAAATCGATTTAGACGGGGTGAATATAATTTTTAAACATAGTTGTGGGTAGAATTCCTTGAGCAATTTTAAAAGTTTGTTTCTAATGTTAAAACTTGAGGTTCCTATATAGGGCAAAGTGAAATACAGGATATCTTTGGGGACTGTAATTAAGTCTCTAGTTGTAGGGTTTATTAGTCTATTTAAGGTTCTGCCTATTGTAGTCTCCACCAGTCTAGAAGGGAAATTATTCTTGGCAAGGAGTTTTCGGATGAAATCTAGTTCATCGTGTAGTTTAAAGTAATCTGAACAGATACTGAACGCTCTATTGGTCAGAGTCGAAATTAAATTTCGTTTGAAACCTAAAGGGATAAAGGAAGAAAAGTTCGTAGTAATTTTTTTTTAACTTTATTTTAAATTGTTATTAAGCAATTTGTATTTTGTATGTGATTTGGCATTTTATCGTTTTAGCCCTGAAGATGGAATTAGTGCATTCCGAAACGTTGGTACTATTAAACCTTGAAGGATGTTTATTTTTTCTCTGGTGTTCCTGTTTATTATATATATATATATATATATATATATATATATATATATATATATATATATATATATATATACAGGGTGTACATAAAGTCAGGATCTATTTTTGTGAAGCACTTGGAAATTATATGGAATTCAATCATAAAATGATAAAGTGGTAACATTTATTAAATAATTAAGAGTAGGATTCGACGTGACGCCCATCAGTATCCCTGCACAGCTCAAATCGTTCCGCAGCATTTCTAAACACATTCTGGAGCATTTGCGGGGTTATGTTATCTGCAGCAGTTCGTATACGTGTACGTAAGTTTTCAAGACTCGTAATCTTCGTCTGATAGACGTGCGATTTGATAAAGCCCCATGCAAAGAAATCTAAAGGGGTTAAAGCTTGTGATCTCGCTGGCCAAGGTCTGTTGCTTCCGCGTCCGATCCAGCGATTTGGAAAACGTCCATTTAGATAATCCTGAACAATTTTGGCATAGTGACAAGGAGCACCATCATGTTGATAGACGACGGTACTAACAATCCTATCCCCGTCGTCTATCAACATGATGGTGCTCCTTGTCACTATGCCAAAATTGTTCAGGATTATCTAAATGGACGTTTTCCAAATCGCTGGATTGGACGCGGAAGCAACAGACCTTGGCCAGCGAGATCACCAGATTTAACCCCTTTAGATTTCTTTGCATGGGGCTTTATCAAATCGCACGTCTATCAGACGAAGATTACGAGTCTTGAAAACTTACGTACACGTATACGAACTGCTGCAGATAACATAACCCCACAAATGCTCCAGAATGTGTTTAGAAATGCTGCGGAACGATTTGAGCTGTGCAGGGATACTGATGGGCGTCACGTCGAATCCTACTCTTAATTATTTAATAAATGTTACCACTTTATCATTTTATGATTGAATTCCATATAATTTCCAAGTGCTTCACAAAAATAGATCCTGACTTTATGTACACCCTGTATATACGGAAGGAAAAAGAAAGCAAATTTGGGGTTTTTAACTTAAACTCCAAGACCATAAATTGGGAAGAAATCAGATCACACATGGCCCAACTAAAGTGGAGAACAGTTTTAGAGAATAAAACAACTGAGGAAATGCTAACAACCTTGGAAGAAAAGACGTTGAGAATTTTGGAAAAATATGCTCTGAAAGCACAGCCAAAAGGAAAGAGGAACTGGCTAGAGAGGCAAAAGAGAAGAATATTCCGAAAAAGAAAGAAAGTAGCGACGAAGTTAGCAAATTGCGGAGACAACAATGCCAGGAAACTAATACAAGAAAAACTGGAGAGTATCGATAGGGAAATACAAACTCTGATAAAGGGCCATACAGAGAGGGAAGAAGAAAAGGCGGGAGAAGCAATAAAGGAAAATCCAAAATACTTCTACAGCTATGCGAAAAGGAAAACAAAAATGCGCGCTACTATCGGTCCCTTAAGGAAAGGAAATAATGAACTAACAGACGATCTGAAAGAAATATCTGAAACATTGAGAGCCCAGTATGAATCGGTCTTCAGTACCCCAAACAGTGACAAAGCGATACCTGACACAGATGCATTCTTCGAAGAGAAATTGCAAGGAGAATGTATAACAGACTTTGATTTTACCCCAGATGATGTAGCGAGAGCTATAGGACAAATGAAATCACATTCAGCTGCAGGTCCGGACAAGTGGAATGCACTATTAATTAAAAACTGTAAAAATTGCGACACCCTTACACTGGATATGGAGAAGATCCCTAGACACTGGGAAAATACCGAGCATCTTGAAAAGAGCAAACATTGTCCCTATATATAAAGGCGGGGATAGATCTCAAGCAAAGAACTATAGACCAGTGTCATGACGTCCCACCTCACCAAAATATTTGAAAGAATAGTCAGAGAGAAAATCTGACTTCTTGGAGACACTGGAAAAATTTAACGAAAATCAGCACGGATTCCGATCGGGAAGATCATGCCTGTCACAACTTAAGAGCATTATAACAATATCCTAGATGCACTTGAAGGTAATAAAAACTATGATGTCATATACACGGATTTTGTTAAAGCTTTCAACAAGTGCGATCATGGTATAATAGCACATAAAATGAAACATATGGGAATAACAGGCAAAGTGGGAAAATAGATCTACAACTTCCTCAGAGAACGACTACAGGTGGTCAAAATTCAAGGTGTATCATCATCAGAATCAGAAGTACGCAGCTCAGTACCACAAGGTACAGTGCTGGCCCCACTCTTGTTCATTAGCATGCTAACAGACATAAACAGTGGAGTTAACAGCAACAGTATAGTAACATCATTTGCGGACGATACAAAGATCAGCAGAAAAATCAGCGATGCAGATGAAGTGGAGGCCTTGCAGAGGGACACAAACAAAATATACAAATGGTTAGAAGACAACAATATGACATTTAACACCGAGATATTTCAGCTCTTGAGATATGGTAGAAATGAGGAAATTAAACAGACTGCATATAATGCTCCAGATAGACAGGTAATTCAGAGAAGCACAAAAGCGGTCGACTTGTGGGTAATAATGACCAAGGATGCCAAATTCGAGACACAAAATCAGATAGCAATAAACAAAGCAAAAAGAGTCGCGGGACAGGTACTAAGAACGTTCAGAAGGAGGGACAAGACAGTAATGATTCCCCTGCTGAGAACACTGATCATACCAAAACTTGAATACTGCTCAGTTTTGACGTCCCCATATAAAAAGGAAGAAATTAATAAACTAGAAGAAACGCAGAGACATTTCACAGCCAAGATTGATGGCTGCAAAGAACTCAACTATTGAGATAGACTCCGTAAACTAAATCTGTACTCCCTGGAAAGAAGAAGAGAAAGGTATACCATAATCTACATATGGAAAATGATCGAAAAACTGGTACCAAACCTCAAACTAAACCCAATTACCATCCAAACAACGCTGAAAAGTAGGAAAGGCAGAATGTGTAGTGTTCCCAAATTAAAGGCCCAACAAGGGGCCTCCTCAACATTGAAGGAAAATAGCTTGGTTGTCAGGGGGCCAAAGCTTTTTAACCAGCTTCCTAAGGACCTCAGAAACGTTACAGGGGTCAAAGTTGAAGTCTTCAAGAGAAGACTAGATGCCTGGCTCAGGACGGTACCAGATGAACCGGGTGTACCTGACTGTGTGCGTGGAGAGCGCAAGAGAGAAACTCGCTCCTCCACCAAACCAGGCCTAGAGGCGGGGCCACCAGCTTGACCTTTGTGTGAAGAGAGACCAACGCACGAAACCGCAACGAGGTTAACGAGGTATTATATATATATATATATATATATATCAGTGGCGTTCAGTCTATGGAAGCAATGGAAGCATTGCTTTCCCACTTAAATGATTAGAAGCTCTGTTAAACAATATTAATGACAATAAAATTATGATAAATTACCACTAGGTAATTCTCCTTTCAAATATTTTTGTTAATAAAAAAAAGCTCGAAATCCAAATCAGTGCATTGAAAAAGGAGGGAGAGAGAGAGAGCAATAATTTGGTTGCGTCGAGACGGGCGCCAGTGGAAGCAACCTTGAGAATTGCTTCTTTTGTTTGACTTACTATATTTGTGTTTTATAAAAAATTTATCAATTCGCCGATAATTTCACTGCTTATACGATAGTATAAATGTAATAAATGATATACAATAAAATTAATGATCGCTATACTTGAGGATGAATTAATATTATGTCTTAAAAGAATAAAAAATATTCACCGATGGAAACACAGACCCATAACGCATTCATTTCTTTAGACAAAACGTGGATCGTGAAGCAACTGAGAGATTTGCTTATTCCTGCTAGTATGCTAATGGAATCCTTTTAAAGCGCTTAATTAATGAACTTATAGCATTAAATGACTAAATAACTGGCACTTATTACCAAATATATTTTTAAAAGAAGAAATACAAGCTAATACAAGCTTAATTATGAGTAAATCAAAGTGAAGTTGTTATATTGAGGTTAATGTCGTTCGTCAACTGCCCATCCCTTTCCTCCCCCGCCTTCCCCCTCCCCCTTAGAAATTCACAGGGGCAAGATCGCCTTTCCTCTTTATCGCTCCTTTCTATTGAAAAGAAATTTCTAACTCAATTAATTAAAGGAGAAAAACCAATTTTCACGATAAAGTAATCGACGCATTTGCAAAGAATAGGAGGACAGAGCTGGTGTATAAATAAAAGAGGTTGGTATATATATATATATATATATATATAGTAAACCCACAAGGAAAAAGAAAAATGATTCCAAGGCCTTTCGTGTATTCAAAAGTACACCTCGTCAGGGAATGACGTCATTCCCTGACGAGGTGTACTTCTGAATACACGAAAGGCCTTGGAATCATTTTTCTTTTTCCTTGTGATTTACATCATTCATTCATTTCACGTGTTTAATTGTGAAATTCATCCCATATAATATATATATCTATACAATGGGCTATGCATGCTTCCCTATACATAATTGTCACCGATCGCCACTGATATAGTATATATATATATATATATATATATATATATATACAGTGGTGTAGTGCTAAATAAAGAAGTGAGGGAACGCATTTTGAAAGTGTTACTCAGATGCGGGGGGGGACAATGGCGAGCGCGGCGAGTCCATACAGCTGGGGTTCCGGGGGCACTGTAATCCCCCCGGGAAATCTTTTGAAATCTGACCAATTTCAGGGATATTTTGAGGTCATATGCATTGGATATTAGGATATATTCCAAGGTTGAAGATGTAGTATTTCCAGTGTCATTAGCTATACGACATCCAGTACGATCAATAAAAATAGCTAACAACTGGAATGATTAACTAAAAAAAGTTAACAACTGGTACGCCGTGGTGACTGTTTCACCAGATCTTTATAGGCTAGCATTGCCTCAGTCGAAGCTAAAAGAAATGAAACAGTTAATGATTCTTTCTCATATTTCTTCTAGGGGTGGGAATTAAAATTTCATGACGTTAGAGATTTGTAAGTTCGGATTTATTTGAAATAGTGAGGGAACGCCGTTCCGTCTACCAAAAAAAGTAAGGGAACGCCGTTCCCACGCGTTCCCACAGCACTACACCACTGTGTATATATATATATATATATATATATATAAAATTCGTATTAGTATTTTTTTCTTCTTTCACTGACGAGGTATAGCTAATATACGAAAGATCTGGGAACAATTTTTATTTTCACCCGTGGATGTATAGCACTCATTTACATTTAAACGATCAAGCTCTGTATGCAGACTGTAGAACATTGAGGATAACCTCGTTAAACTCGTTGC
The DNA here is from genome assembly GCA_023014485.1 of Bathynomus jamesi. Taxonomy (NCBI): domain Eukaryota; kingdom Metazoa; phylum Arthropoda; class Malacostraca; order Isopoda; family Cirolanidae; genus Bathynomus; species Bathynomus jamesi. The sequence continues at coordinate 187,469 of JAJOZX010000047.1, read as the reverse complement.
TGTTCCGTGCGTTGGTCTCTCTTCACACGAAGGTCAAGCTGGTGGCCCCGCCTCTAGGTCTGGCTTGGTGGAGGAGCGAGTTGCTTTCTTGCGCTCTTCAACGTACATAGCCAGGTACACCCGGCTCATCTGATACCGTCCTGAGCCAGGCATCTAGTCTTCTCTTGAAGACTTCAACTTTGACCCCTGTAACGTTTCTGAGGTCCTTTAGAAGCTGGTTAATTAAAAAGTCTTGGCCCCCTGACAACCAAGCTATTTTCCCTCAGTGTTGAGGAGGTCCCTTGTCGGGCCTTCAATTTGGAAACACTGCACATTCTGTCTTTCCTATTTTCCAGTGTTGTTTGAATGGTAATTGGGTTTAGTTTGAGGTTTGGTACCAGTTTTTCGATAATTTTCGACATGTAGATTATGGTGTACCTCTCTCTTCTTCTTTCCAGGGAGTACAGATTTAGTTTACGTAGTTTTTCTAATAGTTGAGTTCTTTGCAGTTCTTTGCATATATATATATATATATATATATATATATATATATATATATATATATATATATATATATGTTACAGGAATCTGTGTAACTAGGAATTTCATGAAATCCCTAAAATGTTCAGGGATTTCATGTAAGGTTAAGTTGTGATATTTTCGTTAGTTTTAACGAAAATATCACGACTTAACCTAACCAATTGTCAAGGGCGTATAGTTGACCTAACCGGGCATTCAATTAACCTAACCTAACCTTGCACCCAAGTAATTCAACTGAGCATGTCAAAGTGTCAATGTTAAAAAGTGTTCAAATCATAGCGATATGTTTAGCTATCGATCGCGCAAGTTAATTTTGTTCATCGTCTGCGCAGCGATCGATCGATGTGTGCGCGAACGATGAATCCATCGATTGTGCAGCGCGATCGATCATTTGCGCGCAACATATATATATATTTGAAGATAATAATTAAGGTAATAAATTAAAGTTAATGTTTTACTCAGCGTTCAAGGACGTACCAAAATAAAATCAGAATTATATCACACGAGATATCAACAAATAATACTAAAAATTATAATTTAAAATGAAATTAACGGACAATATTGCTAGTCAAAATAATCGTCCAGGGTGTTCGAGAAGTTCCTATCTCTTATGCAGAAATAATGATATTGTGAATAGCTAGGGACTTCTCGTACACCTTGCGCAGTATATTAAAAAATAGTTTTGCTCTTTGGAAGACATTTGAAATACATCTTAAATTTTTGTATGGAAAAAAACAACTTATCGTGAATTTCTAGTATGGGTAACTGAGCTATAATTTGAAGTATTTCAATTTTAAAATAATGTGAATTTTAATAATAAAATAATGGTAGTATCAGAAATTTCAGTATTATTTATTTAAAATAATATTAGAAAGAAGTTTAAAAATTTAAAATAATTAATATTAGTATATTTAAATACTTTCTTCACCACTGATCGAATCGAAGAAAGTTATAAACTCAATAAACTCGAGCCTTATAATTAAAAAATATTTTTTCAGATTTTGTTTATATTATATGCAAAATAGAGCAACAAGCTGTTAATAATTTAATTAATATTTGAAATAGTGAAAGACGAATATTGATATAGAAAACTTTAAATTATCTATTACATAAAATGTAAATTATATTACCAAAAAAATGTATTCAAGCAGGGTGTTCCATTTATCTTGCCCTTTTTCCGGTTAAGATACTATTTACACGGGCTCATGATAAATGGAACACCCTGTTCATCAGAATAGAAGAGGTTGTCAAACGCCCCAAATTTCTTGATACGATAAACTTCCCGACTGAATTCCTCGACACAAGGGATACGACTCCGGACCAATTACGTCACCACTCTTCAGCTTCGTACCAGTGGTCGATGATCGATGTGACCAAGAAAGGGGGACACTAAAGAACAGAAACTTAAACGGAAGAAGGGATGGTAAAAACGAGTAGAAAAGGGAGGAAGAAAAATGAGAGCGTGAGTAGAAAGGGACAGATGCTCGGACTCAACTAGGCACGCGTTAAGGAGTTAAGAGCAAGCTCTTTTTGCAGGTTTGGGGATCCGAACCCGGAGGCCTACTAACCCCATAAGGGGCCAGCAGGCCCACTAAAAGGTGATAACAGATGCCGGTGGGGGAACCACCGACACATTTCCGGAAGATAGAAAAGATCTCTGTACTTCCATCGAGGCCACGCAACCATCGACTAATGAATGGTATCACGTATCAGTGAATTTTTTGTATTTTTAAAGCTCGAATTTTAGATTTTGTATCAATGAATGACTTTGGTTTTCAAATATATGTTATTTAAAGGTCTTATCTTGTGTTACTGATTATACCATATTAATTACTTAAGTTGTTGTTGTTGTTTAGCCGATCAGCCCACCCTGATCGAGCAAGCCGGCGGCACGCAGGTAACCGATCGCCCTCTCCGGAGTGGACCAGAAGTTCAGCGCACTAGTGATGTTGTGTTGTGTTCGTTGTTGTGCTAGAGCGGTACAGTCCGTCATAATGTGTTTAATTGTTTGTGGTGTGTCTTGGCACAGGTGGCAGGTGTCGTCTATGGAGTTGTCTAGTCTGTGTTTATATGTCCGTAAGTTGGGGTGATGTCCACATCGGAATCGTGCTAAGTTAACTCGATCCGATCTGCTCAGGTTGATCTCTGACCTGTTAATGGGTGGCGGCTTCGCACCTAGGACCGCATTCGGACCGAGTCGTGTCAGTGCTTTGTGGGTTAGGTGTGTGTGTATGTGTTTTCTGTACTGTGTGATGTCTGTGAGGCGTGGTATGGAATGGAGTATTTGGTTATAATGTCTCTCTGGTGTTACCTTAATGGTGCGAGGTGTTGGGGCATGATTGTACATGTAGTGGCAAGGGTGTTGTGGGTTAGTTGTCGCTGCTGCCATGAATTGTGTTCCCCTCATGTCTAAATGTTCCCTAACTTTTAGTATTTTTGTTTCTGTGTGCAGGTGTTCTATTGGTGTTGTTTGAGTGCATCCTGTAATGATACGAAGTGCGTTGTTTTGTATTGTTTGTAAGGTGTTTATGTGTGTGTTTGAGATAATGGGTGCCCAGCATGGGCTAGCATAGTCCATAACTGAGCGAATATATTGTTTGTATATGAGTGATGTTGTTTCCTGCTGGTGTCCAAAGTTTGTGCATGTTAGTACCCTAAGCGTGTTAAGTCTTGACGTACATTTGGTTTTAATGTCCTGAATGTGGTTTGCAAAAGATAATGATGTGTTGTATGTGACACCAAGTATTTTGGTTCTGTGAGTGTGTGGAATGTTGATGTTGTTTAGTGTAAGCTGTGGAATTACCTGGTGTTCTTTTGTGTTGCTTGTAAGCAAGGTGATGGTTGATTTTGTGGGCGCTACTTTGAGTCTATTGTGTGTGAGCCAGTCATGTATACTGTTTATGTATGTTTGTAGGTTATTTGTAGCGGTGTTGATGTTGTTGTGGGTGGATGTTAGAGTGATATCATCTGCATATGATGATAAGGTAAGCCTGTTATCTATGGGGTTGGAATGTCATGCATGTATAAGTTGAAGAGTGTTGGTGAGAGAACAGAGCCTTGAGGGACCCCGTTCGGAAAAAGCTTGTTTTTGGATGACTTGCCATTAAATGTGACATGTGAGTATCTTCCTGAGAGATAGTTGCTCAGCCACCTTTTGGTGTTATTGTGCATGTTTGTGTTGAGTATTTTGTTTATGAGAGGGAAGCGTGGGATAGCATCAAATGCTTTACTAATGTCTATTGTTGCTAATAGTGTACGTTGAGCTGGTCGTCTGGAGTTGATGCCATCCATGATGTGCTGCGTGAGGTTAGTGAGTAATGTCGTGGTTGAGTGATGAGGTCTGAATCCATGCTGAGTAGGCGATAGTGGTATGTGTGGGTTGGTGATTTGTAAGATTAGTCTTTCTGTTACTTTGGAAGGTGTGCATAGTAAAGTAATGGGTCTATAGGAAGCTGGTTATGTTGGATTTTTGTTTGGTTTGAGTAGTGTAATAATTTTACCTTGTTTCCATATGTCAGGAATAATACAGTGTTGGTATGAATATGTGCTGATATTTGTGAGAGCAAGTATTCCTTGAGGGCCCAAGTGTTTAAGGTGTATGTTAGATATGTTGTCTGGTCCAGTAGCCTTCGAATTCTTAATGTTTTTGATGATCTTGGTGGTCTAAGGGTATGGTGCCAACGAAGTCCAAAATTTAGGGTGGTTTTGGAATTTTAAAAATTCTTAGTTTTCATTTGCTTTCTGGTTAAATTAATAATTTCTTATTTCAAGTCCCTGAAAAAATATTTTTCCTTTATTAAATTTAATGTCGATTGAAACCGATGCATGAAAACTGCCATTAATTAATTATCAGAAACAGAGATTTTAGATAGATAGGGAAATATTCGTTTACTATCTTAACATTATAATCCCTCTAAATCTGAACATTTACTGTATATGTAATCTTGTTCTAGAAATGATACAAACTTAACCTTACAAATGCATTTGATAGGTTATACCATGGTCCAAATTTCCAGGTTCCTTCAGTTTCCGAATGAGTTCGTTCATAACGAATATACATTCCTTTATTCCTATTCTTAATAATAACGTCGTGTCAATCTATCAATGTCATCGGTTAGGGCATATGCTGATTTCTCCCTTCTTAGATGGCTTAAACTACATATCCCATACCTTCCTATCCCTCCATCTAACATAAATCTGCATAACTGCGTCGCTCGATTGCGAGCTCAGAATTCCCTCGTCAGTATCGTGCCACTGACACCTGTTCGTCTCGAAGAAATACATTCTATTTAATAGAAGTTAAATTTTATAATGTATTTTTCGCAACTTTATTTGTTGCTTCTGTATTGTATTGATAAATAAGAATGTGTTTAAATATAATTTCAATCCCTAAATCTTTGGGATTGAAATCAATCTCTAAATTTTGCTCTTCGAAGTGAAATAAAGTTCAACCAAAAATAGTTATATTTAACCCTTTAAAGACGACCGTTACAAATTGGTAGCGTTTCAAATACACGCATTCATGACTTAACACTACAAAAAATTCACGCCTTAAACGGTTAAATCTAAATAATTTAATGAAAAATAATCCTCCTCGACCATACAATTCGACCTTGTTTTTCCGTGTATCAGCACCCCTTGAAAGAAATACCAATTCCACGATCTTGCCGACAATCTGACGCCTGTCGAATTTGAAATTCCGCATCTTTGTTTAATTTACTGCCAAAGTATATGATTTTTCCATTAAGCCTTTTATGGGTCATTCCCCAAAACCCCTTCTCAACCTTATCTTAATGGCGACTCGTAATCGCTTAACTCCCCTCGCTAGTTCAACGAAATGCATTTTTATGGGCGCATGGTGGCGAAAATAGGTTGGTCTTAATTTAACTCAAAACCCCCACCCTCCGACATTTTAAAAGGTCGAAGAACAAATTTGATTTTCTCTTTGCCTACTATCGCTGTCACACGATGTGGTGAAATGTCATTAATTTTTATTTACTTTTCTTTAATTTTATGTTATCTACTCCCTTTCTACTACTTTACACTGACTGGTTTTTGTATTGTACGAGGGCCACTCAATATATTTTGCCCCACCTTTTTTTTTCTTTCCAAGTTTCCTCGTAAGTTCTAGAAATTTTGTACACGAGTAGTTACATACCTTTTTTACAAGTTTTTATTTTTCCACATAGTCTCCATCCTTTTCTACGGCTTTCCTCCACCTCGAAACGAGGGCCTTTATTCCTTACTGATAAAAGTCCGCTGGTTCCGCTGGAGCCACCTCTTAACCTCATCAACAACCTCATCGTCACTCTGAAACTTTCTTCCACGAATAGCATCCTTCATTGGCACAAACAAATGGAAGTCTGAAGGTGCCAGATCCGGGCTGTATGGAGGGTGGGGTAACGCAGTGAAGCGCATTTTTGTGATGGCCCCTCTTGTTTGCAAACTGTTGTGTGGTGTTGCGTTATCGTGCAAAAGAAGGACGTCTTCCAGTTTTCTCTCCAGTCGAACTCGCTTTATACGTCTTTGGAGTCTCTGCAGGGTAGCAATATATGCCTCTGAGTTGATTGTTTGTCCTTTCTACATAATGTCCGTATAAATAAATGTTTTGTATTAGTCCGATCGTTATACTATAATATTAAAGTAAGGAACGGGTGTCTCCCAATACCTAAAAAAATTGGTTACTTAAAGTGTGTGACATTTAAAAGCGCATCAGTGCTCTTAAGCATTTGCGAGGTACTGTAGTTTATTCATTCACTCTCAATGCCTAATACTATTAACAATGTAGCTGAATTACGTCGGGTAGTTTTGTAAAACTCGCATCATTTGCGGTAAGATCGTTAGTCTTTTATTCACTCTACAGTATATCTGTTACAGTCAAAGCCGAAATCAGTCTGAAAGAGTAATGACTGATCAATGCGAGTACTGACCAGTCATTACTCGGAGTGACTGATTTCGGCTTTTGACTGTGACATACTGTATAATGTATATACACCTTTAGAATTATCATATTTAATAATTAATGTGCATTCACAATTTTCTAACTGTTTTTATGTTAATTTTATGATTTTATAATTTTCCTTTTACCACTGATCATGATAGTAGTAGTAGTAGTAGTAGTAGTAGATAGTGAAAGATCCACATTAAATGGTTGTATTCGGCTTCGTCTCATATATATATATATATATATATATATATATATATATATATATATATATATATATATATATATATATATATATATATGCACTAAAATCACAAAATAACACGAGATCTTATTAATAAGCAAACAACCACAGGGAAAAGGAAACACAAAGTCCGAGCGCTTTCGTGATATATTCACATTATCAAGGAGGAACAGAAAATAGACAGAGATTACAAAGTAAATGAGTTAAATAGACAAGCAAAAATTCACAATCGGCACCTCAAATTAAAGGCCTTAAAGCCCTCTAAAGATTTTTTCAATTGATAACATAATCTGTAGGCTGCTAAATTACTAAATATAAAAGAAGTATATAGATGAAATTAGACAAAAAAACGAATACAGAGAACAAAATTATTATAATGGTTATTAACACTAATATTTAATTAAAGCAGGCAATTAATTGGCAAGAATTTAATGAAAAACAAATAGATAACGTAGATAACAAATAGATAACATAATCTGTAGGCTGCTAAATTACTAAATATAAAAGGACTATATAGATGAAATTAGACAAAACACCAGTACAGAAAACAAAAATTATTATAATGGTTATTAACACTAATATTTAATTAAAGCAGGAAATTAAGTGGCCAGAAATTAATGAAAACAAAGGGAATGGTGCCATCGTCTTACAGAATATTACAAAATTTTGTTTTCCCAAAAGCAACCCAGTTGAAAAGTCCAATAAACCCCCCAGCAATCTAACGCCATTTTCATTCACGTAAGAGATACTAATCATCCCATTGATTGGAAAAATGCTTCCAAATTAAGGTTTAGTAAATCTATTGTTAGCAGAAATATACTGGAATCAAGTGTGATCAAGAATAATGCGGATTTGGTCCTTAATATTAGTCCTGGGTTGTATAAATTAGATTCGTGCATTGTCAGAAAGCTGGCGAAGGGCCTACTGTTTTCTTGACTGCATTCTTGCTCCTTAATGGTTTGCCCTGGTTAAATAAATAAATATTATTGTAAGAACTGTTAACATTCTTATGTGTCTATTTTAATTGTAATATTTCTTTCGTGTATAATCTTTGGTTGCTGGGGGGTTTATTGGATTTTTCAACTGGGTTGCTTTTGGGAAAACCAAAATTTTGTAATATTCTGTAAGACGATGGCACCATTCCCTTTGTTTTCATTAATTTCTGGCCACTTAATTTCCTGCTTTAATTAAATATTAGTGTTAATAACCATTATAATAATTTTTGTTTTCTGTACTGGTGTGTTGTCTAATTTCATCTATATAGTCCTTTTATATTTAGTAATTTAGCAGCCTAGAGATTATGTTATCTATTTGTTATCTACGTTATCTATTTGTTTTTCATTAAATTCTTGCCAATTAATTGCCTGCTTTAATTAAATATTAGTGTTAATAACCATTATAATAATTTTTGTTCTCTGTATTGGTTTTTTGTCTAATTTCATCTATATACTTCTTTTATATTTAGCAATTTAGCAGCATACAGATTATGTTATCAATTGAAAAAATCTTTAGAGGGCTTTAAGGCCTTTAATTTGAGGTGCCGATTGTGAATTTTTTGCTTGTCTATTTAACTCATTTACTTTGTAATCTCTGTCTATTTTCTGTTCCTCCTTGATAATGTGAATATATCACGAAAGCGCTCGGACTTTGTGTTTCTTTTTCCCTGTGGATGGTCCCCAAAAAGCTTTATTTCGAATTTTATGTGGGCGAGTCTGGCATTTGGTGCCTTTCGACTAACCAAAATTTCATGCAAAATTTCAGCTTGACTGAAGAAAGTTTAGGGGTGCGCCCCCGGGACTGGAAGTTTTTACTCTTTTTATTTCGATGGGAAAGGGGGATGACATAGTTCACCTCCTTTATTCGTCGTGAGAACTCTTAAAGAAACTGGATTCCTACTTCGTTATCCATTCGCAAATCACAGAATCGGCAACCAAGAAATTCCTTCGACCAATTTGGTACACGAGCGAGGAAGTCGTTGGATTTAACTTCTTTGCTGATGAAGAGGAAACGTCTGTTCCCACGAAGCATCGAATGGTCGTGATTCTGAAGAAGAAAGGAGTTAAAAAGGGTTCCACCCAAACGAATAGACCAGTGGAAGCGTTTTCCGGATTCGGAAAAGGTCACTCTGGTTAAGGAACTTGGAAAATGAAGATATTTGTGATCATCATTTTGGGTTGTTAAAAATCTTGCTTTTGAGTGAAAACGAGCTTTGTAGAATAAATTTTGACAAAAAACGCCGATGTTGGAAGAACGTAAAGACATATCGGAGAATTTATACCGAGATTCGTAAGTTTCATAACCATAAAAGTGCTCACGTATTCTTGCTAGATCGGATCTGGGGTTGGCCCACAGCCTGGCCTCCGCGTTTTCCACAACCACTTTCCATCGAAAAAAGAAAAATTGGGTAGCTTCCGCTAATTTTTCTCCCGTGACTTAAATAGTGAAAACTTCAAGTGCTCGGGGGCAGGGAGCAACTCCAAACCTTTTTCAATCAAGCTGAAATTTTGCAAGAATTCTTTAGTAGTCGAAAGGCACCAAATGCCAGACTCGCTCACATAAAATTCGAAAACCTTTTCTTCGTTACCAGTATTAGGTATTCCTCAATAGTTTGTAACGTCGCATTAGCAAAAATGGTGATATAATAATATTAAAGGACCGAAGAACCAGTCTTAATTTCGTTTTAAGAAAAGGAAATTTGAACTTTAAATAAAAGGAAATTTTAACCGTTCAATGCATATTATACGAGTCAAGTGAAGTGAAGCGCGTAGATCGATGGAAGAAGTTGTCATCCTGTCTTCATGATAGATTTCCGTTGGGAATAAATGAAGTTTTGATATTTAGCGCTACTCGAGAACAATGTTAAAATATTAAATAACTTTCGACAATTTATAAAGCGTTGCGGGTTCGGGGAGTGTTCCTCAAAAGCCAAAGTTGTGAATGATAATCAGGATGGAATGTCCAATGTCAACAACTTCAAAACCGATGCGAATCACATTTGTACCTCGTCAGCTTCTGGAGGATGACTTAAAGTAAAGGTATATTCAATAGGAGGAAATTTTCTACTCGTGAAATACTGAAAAATTCTACTCTAAGACTTCAGTGAAGTAATTTAATTAAATCAGAATTAAAAATAATTTTATTTCTAGTTTAACTCTTTATTGTCCTGAAACTCTCTCTCTCTCTCTCTCTCTCTCTCTCTCTCTCTCTCTCTCTCTCTCTCTCTCTCTCTCTCTCTCTCTCTCTCTCTCTCACACACACACATTTGAAGAACTTTCTTCTTACGGAGGTCGAATATGGACTTTTCCTGAAAATGTGCAGATTACCCCATAACTGTTTTATTTCTGGATCCCTAACAGTATGCATCACTCTATCTAAGACAGACAAAGCTTCTCTCAGAGTACAGGGTCTTCCTGGTGTTGACTTCAGCTCATGAGTGCTCATGTTCGTCTTTTTATGTTTTCATGTTCATCCTTCTCATGTCTGGATAATTACGAGCTTTCTCGTGAGATGTGATACAATTCCTTCGCTTATTTTCGATACAAACATTATCAGACAACTCTTATTTTTCTTTCTTCTACTTTTCACTGAATATAACTCTAATTCTTGACTTTAGTCACTTTAATTTGGTTGTAAAATGTTTCTGCAGTACACTCACTAAACTATGTATACTTTGTTGTTAAAGAGTCCGTAAGCACTGGGCAGAATTCAGTTTTGGTATTATTATTATTATTATTATTATTATTATTATTATTATTATTATTATTATAACCGTATATACCCTACGACGTACTGTAATCTTCTTTAAGTTATATTCCGTTTGAGTTTACAAATACTGCGTTTTCAGTGTTGATTCTACAAATATATATATATAAAAAATATTATTCTAAACTAAATATAGGCCTGTATACGGACAGTTTGCGATTACGGATATTTGTGGTTTTTAGTTCAGTTTGTGAAGAGCGGTGGTATTTAACCTGGGAGTAATTCGGCCTTTTTCGGGAGGTAACGAACTGGCGCCACTGTCCCAAAAAAAAGCTGAGCTATGGTTCCACTAAAATTTTGTTATTCGTTCCTAATTTTCCTTTTATCATATTTGCCATTTATAAAGGGGAAAAGGGGGGGGGGGTAATTACGGTTTTGTTGGCTAAAAAGGTTAAATAGCACGGGTGTAGAGCGACCCTGAGGTAGGACGAGTATGACTGTGATTGATACAGGTAAATTTGTGCTGCCTTAGGGAGGAAACACAAACTTGCGGTGCATCTTGCGCCTAAAGAATCATGCACTAGGACCGATAATAACTGGGGGTGTATGCAATACAAACTAACGAAAATTGTAATCAAATGAATACGGATATGCCTGTGCTTTGGACTAGACTACACAGAGCATTGTTGCTTTTAGTGGTGATGAACCACGTCAGCACTTTCACTCCCTATTTGCTTGCCAATGCTGCTGCCAGCTGCTCGTATCGTACCCTGAAATGGGTGTATGTGCGGAATGGTGCTTCATGTGAAAAGATGTTTAACTCTTCATACTTCCACTTAAAGTATGAATGCATCGATGAATAAATAATAATAATAATAATAATAAAATATATATACATATAAAGTTTCACGGAAACCAGATTACCATAGGTTAGGTGGTCGTTTTAGACTGGTAAGTTATTTCCAACGCGACCAATTTCCGCCAATCATGATCTTTGTAATAAATTTCGACTTTTGTCATAAACACTGGTTTCCGCGAAACTTAATATTTACCATATATATATATATAAGAGAGAGAGAGAGAGAGAGAGAGAGAGAGAGAGAGAGAGAGAGAGAGAGAGAGAGAGAGAGAGAGAGAGAGAGAGAGAGAGAGAGAGAGAGAGATTGGGGAATTGTAGACATCTTTTTACACGAGTATTACCTATTTAGCTCAAAATTAGATTCAAAGAAAACTTGTACATTCTTTTTATAGGGTAACCATTTTTTAAAAGGATTTGTTATCTTGTTAAAGTACAATAGTTTGGGTGGATTAAACTATTATTTTGGTTTATTTTTATCTTGTAGTCACCTTTTTAAAGTCACAACATTTCTTTTGTAACTTCTCAGTTTCGCCGCTCTCATACTTTGAATTATTATGAGAAATTTGGCAGAAATGATGTACAAATTGTAAAAAGAGGGGAGTGAAGTGACTTCAAAATGTCAATGAAGTAACCCCAAGTCTGTAGAATGTAGTAATAGTACTATCACTTAAAAAAATTACTCCATCATATTTGAAACTAGTATTTTATTTTGAAAAGTGACGAACCAGATCTGGTAAACTTTTGCCAAACTTCTCAATTTGGCGGCTGAGTTCGAACTCCCGTCCATTCTTCTGTCACGATGAGGCCAAAGTTGAAATCTTCCCTCGCTGCAAATATATTTGTTAATTTAACAGACTGTCAGTATATTGGGATCACCTGAAGATCAGGGCCCCCAGCCTTCTTTAGTTAGCCTTATAAGGCTAACTAACGAAAATATCACCACCTAACCTAACCAATCGTTAGGTCAACTGTACGCCCTTCACGATTGATTAGGTTAAGTCGTGATATTTCGCTAGTTAGCTTTATAAAGCTAACTAAAGAATGCTGGGGGCCCTGATTTTCAGGTGATCCGTATATTGAACCTTCGAAGAATTTACGTGTGTCCTTTCCACATTCGACGATTGCCAATGACGCAAAAGAAAAGAAAATTCTTAAATTTACAACGACAAGAAAAGGGAGAAAAATCACGGGCTAACGCCATCTGATGGACGTGACATAAAATCAACGATTACTGTGAGTTAAATTAAGTTGTTAAGTTTCAGAAACATGCTTACCACATTTCGGCAACAAGCATAGGCGTACGGCACCTAATCTTTTTGGGGGGACTGATACAAATTTGCCCGGATATTTAAGTTACTGTACAACAAGAATGCCCGAAATTAAATAGTTAATGTAATTAACTGTGTGTGTATATATATATATATATATATATATATATATATATATATATGAAATTATGATCATCACAGGCTCAGGCTCCCTCACTCCAACAGGCCATTAGAAGCACTGACATTATCAAAGGATACATGTCATGCTTTGCAAAATTAATTGTATAATTTTTCTTTATTTATGCAACTTCCATGATGTATTGTAATCCCTACCGGTACTTAGTTAATTTCGATTAATAGGGCATAAGACTATATGAAATATTTTATTCATGCCTAAGAAAGATAATAAAAACTTGTGAGCGAACACAACTTAAATAAATTTAGTAGCACCTACTCTGCTCACAATGTAAAATGAAAGTTGAAATAACATAACTAAATAATAATATCCAGCGTGTCATTTATAAGGTTAGACTTAATTTACTCGAGTTTGATAAAAGTTTGACCTAGCCTGAATGAAATTATACTAGCAAGTTTAAAGGAATAGACCTAGGGGGCTAGGGCTTTACCTATTTAATTTGGCTAATAAGGTATTAGTACCTTACCTAATTATAAAAATTTCAACTTACCAAGTAATTCAATATTTATGATAAGCTTAGAAAGCAATTAACTCACGACAAGGATTAGATATTCTTTTGAATTTTTAAGCAAAGTCTATTAGGTGCTACTGTAGTATGCGGTCTACCGTTAAGTTTCTACTGTAGTATGCGGTCTACCGTTCAAAATATTTAAAAGGAATTGAAAATGAATTGAAAGGAATTATAATTTAATTTACACAATTAAGGAATTATTAAAGAAGTTAAACATACTACTACCGCATACTTAACGGTAGACCGCATACTACAGTACGCCCTTGATGATTGGTTAGGTTAAGTCGTGATATTTTGGTTAGTTTTAACGAAAATATCACGACTTAACCTAACCAATCGTCAAGGGCGTACAATTAACCTAATAATAAAATAATAAGAAGATAAGAAGCTATAATTAAAAGGTAGACCGCCGAATCGTAGGTAGACCGCATACTACAGTAGCACCGTCTATTATAGCCCTTATTTGGTCTAAATACCATGGTAAAATCTAGATTAAACCTGGAATAAAATATAGGCTATAAGTATTAATAACAGCTTAATAAGTACCTAATAACGGCTAATAAATAAAAATATGAAATTATCTTATAACTTTCTGATCCTGAATTATAATATGATATAAGGCTAGCATTTCTCCAACTTCTACGAGCTATTATTTTTTTCATTTTGCCCGAATGCAGAGCCAGTTTGCCCGAATTCAGCCCCCCTCAGCCCCCCAGCCCCTCCCCAGCTCGTACGCCTATGGTAACAAGACATTCTAGTGACAAGTTTTAAAAGTTGTATTAAGTTACGTTTGTTAGAAAATCTAGAAGAGAAAGAGCCATTGTTATCCCAAAGCGATATGATCACTAGGTTGATTAATACAACACTGCTTGCCTATATACAGTATATTAGGTTAACATATATATATATATGATGTAAACCCACTCACCTCCCTGACGAGGTGTACTTCTGAATACACGAAAGACCTTGGAATCATTTTTCTTTTTCCTTGTGGATTTACATCATTCATTCATTTCACGTGTTTAATTGTGAAATTCATCCCATATATATATAATATATATATATATACAAACTCAGAATGATCCCCTGAGACGCTTATATGTTAATTAAACACAAGACCGTGCATGGAACAAGGAACTCTTCTGGGAAATTACATCCACTATAGTTCGTGATAAATGACAAATACTATAGTTTTTTTTCTTTTTCATGATGGAAAGCCCAACGTGGGCACCGGGTTACTCGCAAAGAGGCCCCCAAAATATAGCTTCCCTCACCAGCTATCTGCAAAGCAGATAGGATCCAGCTTTGGGACAGGATCTAGGGTTTACAGCTTACACCTAGCCTACTACATTTAGAACCTCAATATACGCAAGAAACTCGTTGCATTCACGTCGGATTGAATACATCAAAGAAAAAGGGGTAATTATTGTATTTTTAGCCAAAAAACAAAACTTAAACCTCAACTGGGACATTGAGCGTCCATTTTTCAAGGCACATAACACGTCCGTTTAATATACACAAAGCTGGATCCTATCTGCTTTGCAGATAGCTGGTGAGGGAAACTATATTTTGGGGCCTCTTTGCGAGTAATCCGGTGCCCACGTTGGGCTTTCCATCATGAAAAAGAAAAAAATCATAGTATTTGTCATTTATCATTACTTATTCGAACTATAGTGGATATAATTTCTCAGAAGGGTTCCTTGTTCCATGCACGGTCTGTGTTTATATATATATATATATATATATATATATATATATATATATATATATATATATATATATATATATATTAGAAGTATAAGGGAAATGAAAAATTGTCATTTATGATGGAACCAAAGTTTTTGGTTTCTTGTAGCATCGATTTTGAATACCGGCAGCTCCCTTCCGCTCTCCTTTGTTGAAAGTGGTACGGTCAAATTGTGGTTATATGTATAGAGAGCTCTCTTTTGTAGGTTGAATCGGTAGCAGTCGAGTTACGGACATGATTGTTGCATCGTTCAATGGTGCAAGGTTGTTACTGATGCAAATTGGGTCTGCTTAGAAAGAAAAGACCACAAAAATGGTTGTTTTCATTTATGCTATCTCAAGCTTAAAGTAGGCCCGCTTCAGTTGACTACTCTAAGGTAAAGACTGAGTAGGACCAAAGGGTCCCCGATCTAGGCTGGAATTCCGAACCCCTTAAGAGAAATAATAACGTTCACATAAGTTGAGTCAGGTTAGGTTAAGTTCAATTAGGCTAGGTCAGATTAGGTTACGTCAACCGAAAGCTGATGAAATTTCCTTTCGACGAAATGTGTCGAGGTCCTTTTTCTTAATTGGATATTATTTGTCAAAAAATTTACGGAACAGAATATCTGTTTGCTGATAATTCACACTTTATACTTTGCTTCACCCTTGAAATATTCATACACAAATTTAAATAGGTTTTTGGTACTAATGTTTCAATGTAAAACTGATCAAAGAACTCCCATCTGTTTAAATGGCGCTTGGAAAGAAGACAATTATGGATGCGAGGATGTCGTTGTTGCAATTGTCGCCTAAAATATTATTTGCAACAATATTTATTAAACAATAATAGTTACGAGGATCTCACGCTTAACACTGATTAATAGAGTTAATAGACGCAACAGTTTTTTTTATTATATAATCTTTGGGTAAATAGGGTAAAAAAGAGAGTGAGTAAGTTCCTGGTTAGTGTTTATGCGGTCCACCTCATTTTGACACGTAATAGGGAATCAAAAGGTTTACATTTTCGTGTTTTATGCAACTTTACTCTTTTATATGTTTTTTTTTTATGCAGGAAAGATGAGTCAGTAAAAACGCTTCCCTGACCATAGAGTTAGAAGAGAGCCAAAATCAAGGTCCAGGGTTTACAGTGCGAGTATGAGAGCAGTTTGTATAAGTCTATTTTTCTAGTAGCGACTCCCGCAGGCGGGTTCTAGAATCTTCTAATCTCAATTCAAATCCATTACTGTCCCCTTTCAATCTTATCTAGAACCTCTTTCTCGTAAAGCGTCGGATACGTTCAATAATCAGTAACCGTCCTCCGCGTCCAGATGATGTATTGACCCGTAAATGGTTCGGATCCCACGTAAATATGTAGGTCCGCTCCGTCACATGATCTTTGCCGTTACGAAGAGAGTTAAATAACCCAAACATTATTATTATTCCTCCCTCTTCGAGGCTTTCATCCCCGTGAAGTAACAAATATTGTTAAGAGTTTGCAAAAAACGATTTTGCCCGAATTGTTAATTCTGACGAAGGTCAAGTTTGTTGCTCACCTTAGACCTACAGTTTAACGTGGAATCCGAACCACGACCCACCACGGGTAGTCAGAAATTACAAAGTCATCGCTCGGGCTCGATCTCCCAAAGTGTATCATCACAGATTAAATGAAAACGCATCTTTGAACGAACAAACAGTTTTTCGTTTGTCCAAAACTTTATTGTAAGGAAAAAGCGACAGTTGGACGGGATCTTTTCCGTTCTGTGGGCACCATTGAAACGAGAGAAATTAATATTTTTTAAACTTATTTTAACTTTTTATTAATAATTAATAAGTACATTTTGAATAGGAGAAATTTAATTTATTTAATTTAACAGCTAGGAACATAAATAAAAACAAAAAATATTTGTCGTTTCTTCAGAAATCTGACGATAATTTACGTTGAAAATTGAACGTAGGCTGTAGGGCCAGTGATGGCGAACCACTGACCCGCGGGTCAAGTACTGACCCACGAGGCAATTTTTAGTGACCCACGTGCTCTTTATTTCAATAAAATATGACTAATTTTTAATATTTTCTGTTTTACAGTTTTAAAATTATTTTATTCTCCCACCGACATAAAACAGCTGATACACATTGAAACGTTTTTAAACGTATAGTTTACATTTAAAAACGTGCTAACAATGTTTGGCTCATCTTATTCACGCGAACAGTTGTTTTCCTTCATAAATTTCGTCAAATCCACCACTAGGAATCGGCTTGGCACAGATATGAGTGCCGCGTGTGTGAGACTAAAGACGACTAAATATAAACCTCGGATCAAAACATTAGCAGCTAAAATCCAACAACAAGTTTCTCACTAAAAATAATATGTAAATAAATTGAGGGGTCCCGTGTCTTAAGGTACCTAAGCGCCAAATTTAAAATTCGCCACAATTCGCCTCCAAAGTTCAGCAATATTCTGGCAATAGTATCTCTGTTATTAATTGAGCTAGAACGTTCATTTTTGGCTAAACTAGAGTTCGAAGTATGCTAATGAAGATGTTGATGAGTTTTTGGAATAGATTTTCATATTTTATATATATTTTTATATTTTTTAAATTTTTTTATTTTCTTATTATTCCGAACTTTGGGTGCGATTTCTGGCACAGAATGAGGTGAAAAAAGTAGTTCGCTTCATAAGGTTTTCAACCATACTTCTAGTGTCGTAAGGTCATTATAACCCAAACCACGCGATAGAGGAAGGGTGAAAATAGTGATATCCATCAAAAACACGTTTTCGCCTGTGGTGGCGCCTAGGTACCTTAAGACGCGCGACCCCTCAATTACAGTATTGTGACCCAATTTCGTTTTTTAAAAAATCAAAAGTAACAAAAATGACCCTCCAGCAAAAAAGGTTCGCCACCACTCAGTATAGGCCATCTTATTTTTAGTTCGTGCAAAGACCCTAGGATATATATATATATATATATATATATATATATATATATATAATATATCAGTGGCGGCCGCTCATTATGTGCTTACGTGCTACAGCACATCAGTTTTTAAAATACTAAATAGCTAAATAATAAATCAATAAAATTACTTATAATATCTTCTGGAATTTCCAATTTGATCTAAATTGTTTTCCGAATTACGAAAAAACGAATTAACTGCGCATTCTTTGTATTTCTATTTTTGTACTTATGTGCTGTCATCAGTATAGCACCCAAATCGAGTGAAATCAGACAAAGCGCATGCGCAGACGTGTCTTTCGGTCCAGTTCCGGATAAGGCGTGAATGTGCTACCAGTCGCTGCAGCACTTGTCAATGTGATGGACGTTCGATCGATTGCGTTTGATTTTTAAACTTTTTATGCGTGTGTATGTGTTTTTGTTTACTCAAGTGTTGCATATAATTTATTAATTTTTATACAAATATGAATTCAGTGGACAATTTATAAAAAGTACCTTTTTCATCTGGAACATTAAATGAAAAAGCTCAAATAAAACAGTTAGGTAGGCCAACTCCCGATTTAAATTTATTTAAGTCAGAAAGCCAAGGGAAGCAACAATCGAGAATATTTAAGACAATTTCACAGAAAGATTTATGATGATTATAGTTGGATTTGTGGTTGTGATGTTCGGGATGCTCTTTTCTGCTTTCCATGCCTTCTTTTTGGTAACAGTGATTCATTCAGTAACACGGGAGTGAAAGCATAATGAAAACAAAAAAACATATAAACAATGTGTTGGAACTTAGTGTTCTCGGTAGTGTGAATATTGCAACACAGTTAAGTCGGGCCTACCATGACGCCATCAAAAAAACCAATCAAGAAGTAGAAAAGAACAGATATACATATATTATCAAAGGTAATTAACTGCATTAAGTTTTGCGGTGCCTTTGAACTTACCTAATTAAGAGGCCATGATGGGTATTTTCTTGGGACTCGTTGATTTTGTTAGTAGTTTAGATAGTGCGGTAAAAGAACACAGACTCGAATCATGTTTTCAAGGGAACTTCTAAAACCATCCAGAATGAACTGCTAGAATGTATGTCGGAAGTTTGCCGTGAAAAGATAAATAATCGAAGAAATGAAAGAGGCTGATTTTGTCTCTTTAATGGCAGATGAAACTGCAGACATTTTTGAACATTCACAGTTGGTAATAGTATTTCGTTATGTAATCAATGGCGTGCCTACTGAAAGATTTTGGGGATTTTTCAACCCGGAAGGTCAAAGGCGATTGACAAGTTCTGCAGTAAGAAAGAGCGTCGCATGAATTTCATTTTTCATAAATAAGTAAGTACTATATCTATCTATCTATCTACCGTTAGTTGCGCAGAACATTTACTATAATTCACGATGAATTAGTTCTATTTTATAATTTATCAGTTGTTTATATATAATATATAAAATTTTTTGTTGTAGCACACAACTGTTTTAAGTCACGAGCCGCCACTGATATATATATATATATATATGCACAGTGGTGTAGTGCTAAATAAAGAAGTGAGGGAACGCATTTTGAAAATGTTACTCAGATGCGGGGGGGGACAATGGCGAGCGCGGCGAGCCCATACAGCTGGGGGTCCGGGGGCACTGTAAGCCCCCCGGGAAATCTTTTGAAATCTGACCAATTTCAGGGATATTTTGAGGTCATATGCATTGGATATTAGGATATATTCCAAGGTTGAAGATGTAGTATTTCCAGTGTCATTAGCTATACGACATCCAGTACGATCAATAAAAATAGCTAACAACTGGAATGATTAACTAAAAAAAAGTTAACAACTGGTACGCCGTGGTGACTGTTTCACCAGATCTTTATAGGCTAGCATTGCCTCAGTCGAAGCTAAAAGAAATGAAACAGTTAATGATTCTTTCTCATATTTCTTCTAGGGGTGGGAATTAAAATTTCATGACGTTAGAGATTTGTAAGTTCGGATTTATTTGAAATAGTGAGGGAACGCCGTTCTATCTACCAAAAAAAGTAAGGGAACGCCGTTCCCACGCGTTCCCACAGCACTACACCACTGTATATATATATGCCTTGTTAGGTCAACTGAATGCCCGATTAGATTAATTGAATGCCTTGTTAGGTTAACTATACGCCCTTGAATATTGGTTAGTTTAAGTCGTGATATTTTTGTTAGTTTTAACGAAAATATCACGACTTAATCTAACCAATCGTCAAGGGCGTACAGTTGACCTAACTGGGCATTCAATTAACCAAACCGGGCATTCAATAATTATACCGTAGGTTTCGGTGTTTTATATATATATATATATATGTTTCAAAAATATTAATTTCTCTCATTTCAATGGTGGCCATAAAACGGAAAAGGTCCGTTGGACGCGTTACACGAACCAAATCGAATTTAATTTTAGTTTCAATAAAAATGACTGACCTAACCTAACCAGATCTAACCAACCTAGCGTAACCTAACAGAGCATAATGTAACCTAACGTAACCCAAACCGAGCCTAACCTGATTTAATTTAAACTAACTTTTTAGTATGAACATTACGCGTGTGAACATTGTGGCGATCGACTTTGTTCCGCTACCCGGATTGGACCCTTTCATATAAAGGAGATTCACTTCCCCACTACTGAATACCGTCTTTCATCATTTGTCAGAAGAAAATAGGGCGCTTTTTCCTTATTTACCCGCATTATTAAGCCAAACATTTATTAGCAAATATAAAAAAGTTCAAGCACGAGGATAATCCTCGCGAATATGTTCTAACAAATGCTGAAAAGGATCAAAAAAATTCACGCGCAAGTATAAACCGAACATTTATTAGCAGTATGTGTCCGTAAATAGCGAAAAAGAATATATTTTTTTGGTGAATAGTAGCCCATGCTTCTTGAGCCAATCAATAGTGTCCTTTGTAGTAGCCGTTAAACGACGTAGTTCTCGTAAATTTAAGGGCGTACAGTTAAGAACTAGTCGTGATATTTTCGTTAAATAACGAAAATATCGCAACTTAACCAATTGTCAAGGGCATACAGTTGACCTAACTGGGCATTTAATTAACCTAACCGGGCACTCAATTAACCTCGTAATTATATCGAGAAAAAGATATATACAATAGCGGAAAATAAAAAAAATTGTGGATAAATAACGAAAAAGTGCCGAAAATAGTAATTAGGTGACTCTTTACGCACTTAAAATATTAGCCTATTCACTTTCCATGAAAAAATGAAACCCATATTTTGTCATTTTCCCCCTAAGGGGACACTATTCCGTAGTTTTAAACAAAAGGTTTAGTATGATATGGAAAGGTTTCTTTATAGGAACAAAGATACCGTAATTTCCCGGTTGGGTTCCATAAAAATTTTCCCAATAAATTAATTAAATATCCCCGACCAGGGGGCGTTACCCCTTTGGAGACTATTAAAAATTTTTTGGTCGAGGGTTTTGGTGCGTAAGATTTTATTTAAATATGACGATGAAGACTTATTTTTATTCGCTTTCTTTACCTAAAACCCTCCTCACCGAAAATGGTCAAACCCAAAAAAGTCCAACAACTTCTCCAACTCTCCCAGTCTACGTCGAGACCATCCCGTAACAGCGCTTCCCGCTAGATCAGCGAAGTTAAGCGACGATGGGTCTGGGTAGTAGTAGTAGTAGTAGTAGTAGTTGGGTGGGAGACCATCCTCCGCGTCCAGATGATGTACCGACCCGTGGTTCGTTATCCCCTTCGTTATATGACCTTAGATACTGCGATGGAGTTTAAACAACCCCCAAACAACAACAACACAACATCCGTCCCTTTCCAACACTCAGCTTCGAGTGAATTTTGCTATAGCATACTACTGTACTGTACTACTACCACTTTATATATATATATATATCTATATATTAAACGCGTACAAAGAAACCAAGGTATAATTAATTTTTAATTTAATGTTAAATTAATTAATCCTCTATGGTGAAGTTTTAAAAATTGTGAATATTTTTTTTGTTCATTGTTCTATAAGTATTTCGTATTGCGTGTTCTTACTTTCCACAATATTCATTGCTGCAAATGCGCCGAAAAGCCCGAGAAGAAGCGCAATTAAAACGGCAATTATACACAATACCTTTTTACTCTTCTTCTTTTTTTGTTTTTCTCCCCCAGAAAAAGAGGAGGATGAAGCTGAACTTTCAGTTAGTTCTTCCTCCATTTCTTCATTTTCGGGATTGACTTCCATGACATCTTTTCTCCACTAGTTCAAACTGCTTTTTAATTAATTTTACAACTCATACGTAGAGAGAGATTTAACTTCTAAACTGTCAGATCTGTCAACCACGTTGGAATCGTACTGATTTAGTGAGTCTTCAAGTTCTTACGACTTAGGTTAAGAAAAGTATAAATTTAGGCTGACATCTGAGGGGATTTTCTAGGGTTCTTCGGACAGATATTGTTTACTGTCAGAGAGTTCTTCATTGCTCGATTTAGAAGTAAATGGATGGGGGTTGTTCAGTGACAGCTACTCTTAAATCGATATCGTCTGTGAATTCATATCTTAAAGATGCATTTCATTCGAAACTGGGGTACTGTTATTTTTTAAGAGTACTTATAGATGTTGTTCCTTTGCCTAAGAGGGAGGAGCGTTCATGATATTAGATTCGTTTCCTTTATCAATGATGCGTCGTTTTTTTTGTAACTCGCGTTTCATTAGCTTTTTACAGCTGGATTTATGGTTTGTTTTCTAATTTCTTTGCTACATAGATTTAATTCTTAATACAAGATTATCCCTGGAAACGTTTCTATTTATCCTTTGTCTTGACCCGCTAGAATGTTTTTTACTAAAAATATCTTAACTACTTCCCTCAAAATTAGGCTTATTAACACTGAAAAGATGTTGTTTATCGTGAGTGGAAGCTGGAACTACTTATTTGTCTTGGGAAACACTGCAGTTTGTTGTACGGAAGTCCTAGACTTATTTTTATGCTTTTTTTTTGCTTCCATTTGAATATTAAAGCACTTTTTCTCGCAGATCTACCTGACATGTATTATTTTTCTAATTTATATATCTTGGATATACACTAGGATTTGTTTTACAATTTTTTTCAGATAAAAGGTAAACATTTTCATTCAAAGTACAACTGCCAATTTTCTTATATTTCTGTTTATCTCGGCATATAGCAAATACTTTTCTTGGCCATCTCGCAAAGCGTTTCCATCTCTTGTCTTCTCCCAAAGACTAAATATTTGCCTATTCGATATCATTTATCTATTCCGGTACTTTTTCATCCGTTTATTCCATTTGTTTGTGCCGCCATTTTCCTTCTGAGCAGTTATGGTACCATACCTCCTTTTCATCCAGATGCAAAACTACATCGGTTTTGTTCTTTACTACTACTGTCTCTTTATTATGTACCCGAAGCGATCTTCTTTCTTCGCAATCGCTAGGACTATTTGTAGTTTTGTTTCGCTTTTTTGAACTTGTATCTTCTCGAGGAATAGACTCTTCTTCTAAGGGAAATTGACGTAAATCGAACGATGGTGTAGAAAATGAACTCGAGGTAGAAGAATTGGAATTGTTATCGAAATTTTAATGATGCTAACGAACACTTGAATGTAAGTGTTTTTCAACAGGGACTAAACTGATACTCATCCTATGACAAAGGCGAGTTCAAAATTTTATATGCTAACCGAGGACATGTAAGCTTTTACCGCATATTACGATGGTTTCCAGATTGTTTTAGAAAAAGAACGGATTATTAATATTTAAAGCCAGTTAAGAAAAGGTAATTTTATCGAAGAATTTAATGAAATTCTCGGAAACTTAACACCTTAACACCACAACGTTAAAATATAATTGAGAATATGGTACGCGAACGACTGTTTTAAATGCTTTGTTGAAACAAAACTTGTTATCTTGCTGATGGGATGTCAGTATGCATACCTATATTATGACTGGTTTACTGTGGTTCAAAAATAGTTTTTTTTAACATATAGAGTTAGGAACGTAACGAAGTGAAAAAAAAAAGGTTTTGAATCATCACAATCATCATCATCAATATGAAAAGTAAAAATATTTAGCCTATAAACTTCTACTGAATAAAACCAAAGTATTTGAATTTGTAAACAACATTTATGTCAAAGTGTACAAATTAATGCAGTGTCTCCGTACTTCTAAAAAGTTTCATACACTTTTGTGAAATGCACAAAAGTCAGTTGATAAAAAAAAATAAATAAATAAATAAACAAATGAAACCACAGTCATCAAAATTTTGAGCCTCACAAATTTTGACTCAGTGATAAATTTAGGGTGTGAAGTTGCATTTAAAATTTAATTTCTTGATTGATTGATTGATTTAAAGTAATAGCTTTGGTGTTGTAACATGGAAGTGAATGAACGTCGATTGACATATATAGGAAAGAGACGTTGAGCTAAGGATGAGCCCAAAGTCGACCTACAGTAATATTGGAGTTTGGAAATAAATTAACAAAAAATTTAAGCATAAATTTTCAAGCCGGTGAGAGGTAATATGACGAGTAACCTTTTATTTTGAATGTAACATCGCGGATGCTGACCAATGAGTTTGAATTCATTGACCTCATTCAATGATTTCCTTTCTCTGTGTCACATAAATATATGTGAAATTTTGATCTGTAAAGGAAGGAAACACGAAGAAATGCTTCGCCAAGTACTTGAAGCTGTAAATTTATTAGTGAATTTACTGTTGTTAATTGCTTTTCATGGCTTGTCTCGAAACAGTATCAATTTTTTTTAGAGTGACATCTTCACACCCATTCCAAAGACGAGAGCGATACTCCGTCTGAAAGAGCGCGTGCTTTTATAAATGTGTCTCAGAAAAAGGAATATAACCGCGATGGTTTGGCCTGAAATAGCAGACTAATATTTTTGGCTGCCATTTTTAAAGATAATTAACATACGAAGTTCATGAGAGAGTGGATGTGAGAGTGAGGCCTAAAATCTCAGTGCAAGGAGAAAGGAGAACGTTTGTAGTTAAAAAATTATGTCAGAAGGCAAATGATACGTTCCACTCTGCACTGAATATATATATATATATATATATATATATATATATTATATATATATATATATACACACACAACTCTTTCTGATTTTCTTCGTAATTACATTTCACTCTCGCGACGTTTGGATCACATCTTCTCCGATTACCCAGAAAACAGTGACGTATGTGGAGTATTAAAATATTATAATGTAGCTATATTGCTCTTTTTGGATATTGTAACAAATTTCTCATTTATGTTTTCTTCACTGTGATTCTTGTTCTTAATAATTTGTATATGACGTTTTCTCTGATCCGTCGACACGCGTAGAATATTATGATTTTCTAAATTCTTTCGGATATACAGCAGTATACTACATAATTTTATTGATTCTGACACGTTGAAAGGAATTATTTGTTAGAAAAATGTATTTGCAAAGAAATATTTATCTAAAATAAAATTCTGAATGTTTCGCAAAACGGGTACAATTTTGAATGTTTGACAAAACGGGTAACATCCTTTAAGTTTTTTACCATTTTTTAAATAGTTCTACATTCTATAAAATTGTTAAGCTTTAGCGATCGTTCCCTAATGAGGTTATGTGTGATGAGAGTATGATGAGGGGTCTTTGAGGATATGATGAAACTCCGTAAACATTCTCGTCTTTATTGCGACCAAACCAACAAAATGTATGAAAATAAATCGTTTAACATCTCCATAAATTAATGGTAAATTAACGTAACAAAATTACGAGTGAAGTTAAAATTCTTTAACAAAAATTTAGTTACCAACAAAAATAAATATTTACAACAGAAGCAAAATTTAATTACAGTCATCTACAGGAGACTCAGTCTTAGGTCTCTTGAAGGATTTTTATCTTTATCATAATATCACTTTCGGAAGTTTTTAGTAAAACAAAAGATTCAGTTAGTATTTTGAAGGGTTAATTTGCGGTAAAATACACAACCCAACATACTACTCAAATCTATACTTTTCTCGCGTATTCTAATGTGTTTTGTTCAAATCTGAACGTCATTTCTCACGCAAACTTAATAAAAGGATGCGAGATTCTTTTTAAAGTATGCCTAAAACTTTTTAAGGAATCGCCATAGTTTCCATGGAAACACTGTCCCGAATGTGTTCCAATACTCAAAGTGTGACTATCTTTTGTTTTTTCTAGCCAATCATAGCACTTCATTTGGACCCAGTCGATCAGACTGTTATGTACAGTATCTTAAGACTTATTCTTAGTTTTATTGATTTATTATGGTACATCTAGGATAGATTAGCTTATGCAAAATATGTTAAGAACGAATAGGATTAATAATATGTAAGGTTAGGTTACGTTAGGTTAGTTTTTGGCAATTTTGCGCAAGAAATGAAGGTCAGATTTTAACAAAACGCACTAAATTACACTAGTAAAGCGTACATTTGACTAAAATCTTGGGCCATATATTTTACTGCATAATTACCTTTTATAGTTATAATTATAAACTTGAGACTAGCTTTTGTTCAACTTTTCATACACTTCAAAATATTTGAAGATCACATACACGAATTTTGCTAAAAGCTCTCCTCATGTCCGAGTATTGGCCTAATGGTGGAACTGACAATATGCAGGGTTATACCGCTATTTTCCTTCCTTTTTTCAAATATCCATAAACTTTTAGAGAAAACTGAAGTTTCTTAATTTTCATCAGAAACTCAACGGGAGTCATCAGATTAATTCATAAGTAGACTGCTGACCTATATAACTTACGACGAATAGAAATAAAACAGGTCCTCAAATTTTAGGTAGAACCAAAGTGGTTATAATAACGAGTGTCTAAAGAAAAACATTCTATAACATGAGCCACATTTCTTTATACCTAAGCTTTAAAATCTCGACAAACTGTGGGAGCCGCTTCCGAACGGATTTTTTTTTTTTAAACCTTTGGTAGGAAGAAATAAAAGATCCTATTACAGAAACAAGAGCATTTTTGCGAGACACCCGTTCTTATAAATTCTTTGGCTAGAACTTATTCGTAAAAGTAAAAAACCAGTGTCAAAAATACATTTCTGTATTTGTAATGAAACGCGAAAATATAAGTCTTTGTAGATAAGTTGAATAATGAATGACGAGAGAAGAATAAGAGAAAAAGAAATTGAGGCCAAAAGCCTAAAAGAAGCGAAATTATCATTATGAAAAGAAGAAAATTGTGTATAACTCGAAGGGTAAGATGCGTTGGTTCAACTAGACGCTTTCCATCTGTGTTTGGGAGTAGTTGCAGTTAAGTTAACGTTTGAAGGTGACGATTAAACAGGTGATCCAGCTATGAAAGTATTTGTTGAGCCTGCTATGAATAATAGCCGTTTGTCCAACGAGTACTGCAATGAGCTTTTGAAAATATTCTACGCGAGTAAACAATTAGAAAGAAGTAACTTACACTATGAGCTAATAACATAGTTCTTTTGTTTTAGTAAAATTGTAGAGTCTGATCTACGTGTCACATTTTCATTGTGACTTTGCTAAAGAGAGAATACATTAAAAGAGGTACTAATAAATGGGAAGAAATTACCATATTCCTAGTTGTCATACTGGATTATTTGTTTTGGATGTAGATAAACCAGAATGTTTTGCGAGCAATGAACCTTTCACCCGTAAATAATTATTCCTTATACACTGACATTTAATAAGTACGTTGCTTGGAAAAATAACCTTCCTGCGGTAGCAGAAAGTCTAGACTCTAGACAATTATTTCCACGTAAATGCAAATTGCAATAACAAATGAAACAAAACATGAATAATCTTGTGAGTAATGACAACGAGTCCGATGCCACTGTTCGCTACTTAAAGAATTACGATACTGTTTTAACAATTCTACACATTTATAGCACTTTCTCCGGCAACTATAAAAGCTTTTATAATTTGTTATCATCACAATTTGAAGTTTAGAATTATTCTAGAAAAAATAAAATAAATTCTTTTCATAAAATCAGAAAAAAACAACGTCACTTTTAATATTTTCCATAACTTCGTATTAGGTTTATGAAATCTGTTCATAAGCTAGGCTAAAATCTAATCCAAAGCACCTTTCTGTAACTATGTCAAGAAAACAATAGACGTAAGGTTGTGTCATGCGTTTACTGCCTATGTTCATTTTAAACATATATTCGTTTCTCTCTTCGTAATACATTATATGATAAATTAAAATGACTAATGTAGTATCTAAAATTGATTGTTGCAATGCAATTAAAAGGATAAAATGAAGGCCTAAATTTAAAGGTACTATAATGAAATGTAATTACTAGTAATATACTTACGTCATTTCGTATTCTTATCTTAATTATTTGAATTCATTTTAACACACTACTAATGCCCTTACCCTTCCTTACCCTTTTACCCTTATACAAGTCTTTATACGAGTGATTTAAATTAGTACTTATGTTAGTCCGTTTCTGATTTAAAGTATATTCTTTTTATAAAAAATATAATTATTAATTTATATAAATTTCGAAAATATATTTTTTAACATAATTATAATTTAACCCTTTCTATATAAAGTTAAATCTTACCACAATATATGGATGGTTCTTCTCCATTAATTTTATTATTATTATTATTTTATTATTATTATTATTATTATTACTGAGTGTCCAACTCCAGTTTCTTGGAAATCAGCTTATTAGTTAAAGATATTTTATGAAAGAAAGCTGCTGAGTAAAACAATGTTATGATTTTCTTTGTACATAAGCTGACGTTTGGTCCTTTACTACAGACATTTTAAAGCCTTGAAAATGTCTGCAGTAATAAGACGAAACGTCAGTTTATGTACAAACAAAGTCATAACTGTTTTACTTAACAGTTGTCTTTCATTAAGTTTCTTTAATTGGTAAGGTAATATGCCCGAAATTGGAGAACGATACTCAGCTATACATTAAAATTTTGTAGCTGATATTATTATTATTATTATTATTATTATTATTATTATTATTATATAATTTAATTTAAAAGCATTTTCTTTTCATTAAACTTTTAAAAGACCGCAGTCAATGATCGTAATTTCTTTACTTGGTCGATAAACTTCTGCTGAATTTCCTAATCTGGATAATCTGAAAAACATTATTATTATTATTATTATTATTAAAGATAGAACAGAACTATACTTCCTACAAAAAGTTTTGGGATGTAAATTCAAATACCCTGACTTTCCAATTGTCGTACGTCTGGTTAATGCCAGCGCCCGTAGTTCAGAGGGTAACACCGTTTCCTTATACATGATATTCTTTTTAATGTTACAAAAACTAAGGTTATGCAATTTTATCCTAAAAGCTGTAATCAGCCAGCTGATATAAGGTTTAAAATGAATGGTGAAGTAATTGAGGAAGTACAAGAGTTTAAGTATTTGGGTCAAACTATTACCAGCTCCTTGAGTGATGACTCGGATATAAGAAAACAATCTCGAAGCCTGTGTGCTAACGCGAATATGACCATAAGGAACTTTCGTTTCTGTACGAGTGAAGCTAAAGACACACTCTTTCGTACTTTCTGCAGTAATATATACGGTCAGCGACTCTGGGTGAATTATAAAAAAGGTTCTGGCAGAACCCTAAATTTGCTGTACAACGGGTCTTTTAGACTCTTACATAAATTACCCCCGAGATGCTCAGCTTCGCAAATGTTTGCTACCCGCAATGTCCCGAGCTTCCCGGAGGTAACAAGACGCGCTCAACACAGTCTAATGCAAAGAATTAAAAAATCAACCAACCCGATCATCCAAGCTATCCATGAGTCCTGCCATTTATCCTCTAAGGCCTAAGCTATGGACTTCTTGGTACGAAAACGTCTGTCTGTAGCTCCACTTAACTTCGACAGTGCAGTATTATCTCTAATAAATTGTATATATTTCTATCCTTAGTATATGAACTGTCATTGTATTAATAATATTTGTCATATGGACTATAGTCTGCCAATAAACCTTTTCATTTTCATTATATAAAGCGAAATGAAGACACCGCGGTCGGGGGGTTCAACTGAGGTCGGAGGTTCAATAACCCAGGAGTTAGCGGAATGGACTGCATTCGTTGGTCTAAACGCTGTGTTAATTAACGCACAAAAAATGGGAAAGATAATTTATCTCTGACATTTACATTCCTATACACGAATTAATATGACAAGTTCAAGCTCTAACGACAAATATTACGGAAAGACGTTTTTCATTTTAAGTAGTAGTAGTAGTACTACTATAGAGCCGA
This sequence comes from Bathynomus jamesi, assembly GCA_023014485.1. Taxonomy (NCBI): domain Eukaryota; kingdom Metazoa; phylum Arthropoda; class Malacostraca; order Isopoda; family Cirolanidae; genus Bathynomus; species Bathynomus jamesi. Next base: position 157,309 of record JAJOZX010000047.1, on the reverse strand, counting down.
TTTACTGGTTTCTCGACTCATTCTATCCTTATATATACAGGGTCTGTCAAAAAAAAACTAAGCCAATTTGAAATCTCTATAAAATGCACAATTTGATAGAGATTTCAAATATGTTTTTACACTAAATAAATAAAAGGCTCATAAATAATCTGTGATAATTTTATAACTTTATTTTAAATATTTTAGGAGTTATGCGGTTATTTCTACAGATTGCGAAAATTTCAGTTTTTCTCATTATGTAATATCTTCTTTTTTCTCTTTTTTCAGAATTTGTTTAGATTTAAAATTGTTCGTGAATACCTCTAAATATTCCATTCTCACATGAAGATAAAATAATTATAAAGCATTATAGAGTTGAAAAAGGTTATAGTGCAAGGAAATTACTTTCTGAATTAGATTATAAAGGATGGACTAGATCAGGTTTAGATTACTTATTGAGAACTATCGATGAAACAGGAAGCATTGAAAGGAAGGTTGGTAGTGGGCGACCAAAATCAGTTAGAGTAGATGAAAATATTCAGAAAGTGGAGGAACGTATCCTTAGTCAAGAGGATCGACCTGGTAGCCACATGACACCTGCTCAAATATCAAAAGAACTAGAAATATCAGAATCAAGCGTAAGAAGGATTATTAAATCTGATCTGCAATTTAAACCATTTAAAAGAGTGCATGGGCAAAGATTGTCAGAAGTAAACTGTCAGAAAAGAGTTGAGAAATCCAAACGTATTTTACGTATAATAACTGAAGATAAACTTTCCAAGACATTTTTTACGGATGAAAAACGTTTTACGGTAGAGCCACCAAGAAACTCACAGAATGACCGGGTTTATTCTGATGTTGCGAAGAAAAATGAAATCCAAGATGAAAGACTGTACGCAACAAGGAGTCACTTTTCTTCTAGCGTCATGGTTTCTGTTGGAGTGTCCAAGTTGGGAAAAACTTCAATATTTTTTATTGAGCTAGGAGTGAAAATTAATGCTCAATATTATTCAAATACCCTGCTTGAGAAAATGCTTCCAGAAATGAGAAACTTGGCTAGTCAAGGTTACTATATTTTTCAACAAGATGGTGCAACATCACATACTGCCAAAACAACCATCGAATATTTGAAAAAGAATGTGCCTGAATTTCTGGAACCGAATAATTGGCCACCTAACAGCCCTGACCTAAACCCTGTAGACTACGGAATATGGGAAAACTTGGCAGAGAGAGTGTATTGGAACAGAATAAGGGATGTCAATCATTTGCGTGAGTTGATTATCGCAAAATGGGCAGAGCTCCCCCAAGAGCAAATAAATCGAGCAATAGACGAATTCAGACCAAGATTAAAAAAAGTGATAGAAATGCAAGGGAATCATATTGAACAGTTCTTTTAATTTTATTAAACTAAAAATTATCTACAGTATATCGTAAAAAAAAAAAATTTCATGTTAAGTAGGAGAATCTCGCCTTTTAGTTAATTATTAATAAAATTAACAATTCTGAAGATATCGTCATAAAAATTTAAAGGATAATAGGTGATTACCTATACTTTATTATGTAAAAAATTCAACTTAATTAGATAAATGGTTTTGTTTTAATAAAGGTTTGAATTTGGCTTAGTTTTTTTTGACAGACCCTGTATATATATATATAGATATATATATATATATATATATATATATATACATTATAACTGCAAACACGCAGTATAATTAACGTAAAGAACGACGCTTTGTATAGGAGACTTATCCGCGCAAGATGAGAGCGAAAGAACGAAACAATTGAAAAAATGAGGTACCCACCCGGGAATCGAACCCGGGATCTTCCGATTGCCGGTCAGACATGCTAACCACTACACCATAGGCCTCACCCAAACAAATGCTCGTAATCCCTCTACATACGCGCAGAAACCAATGCCCCAAAGGGCACCTCCCGCATGCCGTAACATCTTGCGCGGATAAGTCTCCTATACAAAGCGTCGTTCTTTACGTTATATATATATATATATATATATATATATATATATATATATATATATATATATATGTTCGCAATGGAATTGGAGGGAGAATAATAATAATCATAAATAAATAAATAAATAAAATTTGGTGAGATTAACAACACGCTCTCGCTGTATAAAGTTTTCCCCGTCTTTTTTTAAAGTGTTATCAAGATCAAATTTCATACTGTCAACTTTAATGACCTGTTTAGTTCACATCTACTGATAACAGAGCTATTTTAGATCAATGGATTGATAACAAGGAGCGCTTTTCATTCTACCTTCGTCGACGTTTACCATTTCCCCTCTTTTACTCTCATCGCCGTTGACCATTTCCCCTCTTCCGATTTTTCCGTCTCACGCCGTTTCCCCCTGGTTTCCCTTCACTTAGCCTCTGTCTACCTGGGCGCTCATATGGCGCCACCCCCTTCCCCCTTTAAACCCCGACTCGACAGGCCTGCCACTACACTACTAATGTCATCAATTAGAGGACTTTCTCTCCTATTTCTTGTCTTGCCAAATTAAGCTGACAAAATTTAATGAATAATAAAGCAACACGCCACTCATTTTCTGTTCTTCTATCCTTGTAAGGTATAGTTAGAACGAGGGAGGGACGTAACTGAAAGGGGAGTGCTCCCTATGTCAATTACACTGATGAGGTTTTTTTTTTTAACTGCACCATATAAATTCGCATACGGTTGTCAGCACAGTTCATTCCATTTATGTATTTACACGGTGATATGTTCCATGAATGTTGACTATAATGATGCGGGAACAAGAATGTTGACAACCGCTTACTTGGTTGGTAACGGCAGAGGAAGACTGAATATTGACATTGTTCAAAGATTAAAGCCAGCTTCCATTTGAGAAAGCGCAGTAAGACGGAATGGAAACCGCATTTATTTTTTTCTTTCAAATGGGATACAATTTTAAACATTTCGTGAAAATTACCTCGATATATATATATATATATATATATATATATATATATTTTTTTTTTTTTCTTTTATCACTATTTGTCACATATCCCATTTCATGCTGAAATCATAAAAAAACCAGATTAACAAAGTCTCGATTATAGGTTAACACGCAGCTCACCACTACTAGTTCAGACATTATGTTTAAAGGAAATGAAAGTACCTGTGTCATGAATAATGTAAACTGTTCTATATCTCAGGTTTTGCGCGAATGTTTTGTCAATAAATCTCATTATTTTAGTCGTGAAAAGAGAACGAATTTGGTAAAATTTGGTTTTACTCGTGAAATGTTTAAGAGTGTACGACAGATTTTAAGAAGCAAATAAAATTTGCTGAAAACTCCTTGGTATTGTTTGTAAAGAAAACAAAATCATAAATGGTAGACAACGTGTGAATGCATAAAAGAAATAAAAAATATTACTGTGAATTTTTACCCTGAAACGATAGCTATTTTCAATATAAATTCAACGTTCCTAAGTGCCGCGGTTTCAAAGTTTTATTCTATCTGATACGATTGTGTTTACATTTTAATTCGAGGCTGAACCATCATGGCCAGCTCCAAACGCTCTCCATTTGTTTCCGCTTTAAGATCGAAGCCAGTTTGGGTTTCGGACTGAAATGGACCAGTATATGAAACCGATTCCATTACATTGCTTCGGGCTACGTCGTGGTCACGTTGCAACACCGCTTCCTGTTAGATCAGCGAGGTTAAACAACGTTGGGTCTGTTAAGTAGTTAGGTGGGTGACCGTCCTTCGCGTTCGGATGAAGTAGCGACTTAGATGTTCCAAATATCACGTAAAGCTGTAGATTCCCTCCGTTACACGACGTTTGGGGTTACGAAGAATGTTAAACAACCCCAAATATTAATATTAATTCGTTGCTTCGCCAAATAGAAGACTTTTGAGAGTGAACCATCGTTTCATTTACCTTTCGATCAAATCAAGACCATCCAAGACGTATCCGAATACATGCGTATAACTGTATTTTTTTACGTGAATGAAAAACTGGGAACCGACCATTAATCCTCCTTTCCCATTGGTTGACACGCAGAGCATTTCCAGAGCACCAGGACGGGGTTCTAGATCTGAAATATAAATGTATCTATTAAGATGCCTTCCGACTCTCTACATAATCCTTAATGCATCACCTAACTAGTCAAAGAGACAAAAGACAATCGGAGGCGATGAGACCTTTGAAAAACGAACCTTTCGAAAAACTGGTTCAGTTCTCGAAACGTATAACAAATTTTCTCGAATAAAGAATTTTCGACCAAAATGTGTGGATCCGCTCTAACAAAGAGGACGAAAAATAGAATGATCTAACGTAACCTAACCAAATTTTTATCTAATCTATCCAAATTTAACTTAACCTAGCGTAAGGAGATTTAACCAAATTTAAGGTGACCTAAATTAACTTAAGTTTATCTAACCTAACTAAGTTTTATCTACTCCAACCTAACCAGACTTGGCATAATCTGGAGTAACTTACCAAAGCTAATGTAACTTAACCTATCGTAACCAGACCTGACTGACCTAGCGTAGAACAACCAAATATAACAACGTAGCTTAACTTAAATTTACCTACTCTAACCTAACCTATGTATACACCCAACCTTTATTTACGGAAATATTCGAAGTTTTATAGCCAGTAAAAATCTAACAAAGTGTTTATGGAGCACCATTTCGAAAACTTTGTCTAACACTAAATTAATTCCATAATTAATTTAAACAAAGAATTTGTTTAAATTTTAGACGATCAAAAATACTGTTTAAAATTATAAATCCCAATTTTTGTTAAAATTGAAGTAAATAAATGATGTTACTTCAAAATGGTTTACATTAAACGCGTATAAATTTATATTTACTCGGAATTGGGCTTAACTTCACGTGGGAAATTTGAAATTGATCGATTTCGAGTAAATATAATTTCATGCGTGTTTAATCTAAACTAAATTTATTTTCAAATAACCATTTATTTACAGTAGTTCAGTTTTACCGAGAGTGAGACTCGTAATTTTAAACATATTCCTCTCTTGGTCTGAAATTCAAACAAAGTTTTTGTTTAATTTAAATAAATAATGAAAATAAACAATGTCGCTCAAAGCGAAAAAGGACCGTTCTAAAATTTGGATATATTAGTACGTGTTGTCTATTCATATTATAAGTTAAATTTCAATGGCGTCCAGTGAACAAATAAAAAGGATCACCTGAAGATCAGGGCCCCCAGCCTTTTTTAGTTAGCCTTATAAGGCTAACTAACGAAAATATCACGATTTAACCTAATCAGTCGTCAAGGGCGTACAGTTGACCTAACGACTGGTTAGGTTAAGTCGTGATATTTTCGTTGGTTAGCCTTATAAGGCTAACTAACGAAGGCTGGGGGCCCTGATCTTCGGGTGATCCAATAAAAATAATTATTAAGCTTATATCTTTTCATAAAGAGATTCTATCGCCCATTTAGAATTTAGCAACTTTTGTTTAAACTCCGTAAACAGTCCCAATAATATTGATGTAGATTCTGCTATAGGAGACATTACAGTGATTTTGCAAATTATAGGTATCTTCACTAACCTGACACTAGCTTAATTTAATCTTGTTTAAGTTAACAACATCCACAGGAACCCACACACATTTCGTCACGCGAGATTTCATCGATATTTTAATAATTTAACCCAACTTAACTAAGTCTAATCTAATCTAACTTTCCCCCAAAATTTGTCTCACAGGCGGTTCGTATACGACAAATTTTAGTGACTCAAATTTTACTAATTATCTTTTTGATCGTTCGGAAAAGTATATTTTGGAAGGACGAACCTGGTGTTTCGGCTGGAATAAGCTCGGACTCCATGGCAGATTTTCCTCCATCTCCATTGTTGCTTTCGAAATCTCCCCCTTGTACCCACCACCCAGGAAGACAACGGAATATTTGACTGCCTTTGAACCCAAAGTTACTTTTACCTGTACACAATCGGACGAAATTTTCGCACAGATTAGGAGCTTTATCCGGACGCAGTTCGCACACGACGCGACAAGTTTGCTGCGGAAACGAAAGTGGGCGTGGTTTACTCGAAAAACATAATCTCAAGTTACAAACATAACATTTTTACGCTTAGTTTTTTACGTATATTTTTAATATATTTTACCATTATCCCTTCGATGCTGAAATCCAAGTATACTCTCGGAGATGGCAGGACATAACTGGGTGGAGCTTCCAAGCTAAAGGCGGGACGAAGCTGTCTGCCCCTCCCATTATTTAGTAAGCGACTAGCGAGTCCCTTGGAACGCCTTTCCGCCCCATGAATAGGACTAGATGGGGACCTTAAAAATTAAGAATAATAAACTGATAGTATGCCATAAAGAACATCGTAAATTGCACACGGGTAACAAAGACCTCTACGACTCAGTACTTCTTTCCCCTTTTCTACTAACCAACTAACTAGTTGTTAAATGCGTGATATTAGTTATATTCGATTTCAACTTACCCACTGCCCATCGACCTGATATCCCCCGTCGCATCCAGGTCATCCATTGACCTATTAAGCTTACCCAATGTGAGAAGCTTTTCCGTTACAATTGCTTTAGCAGAAGCAAACTCCTGCGCCGAAACCATGCGCAGTTGGCCAGCTTTTTCAACAGTTTGTTGAAGGACCAAAATCGACGAACTCTCGAAAAGGTCAGCTTCTATTTTTTCAAGAGATTTTCCCTTAAAAAGAGAACGATGCTACGAATAAAAAAGTAAATAAAAAGAAATTCATGAATGTTTTTGTAACTTTTACAAAATTACAACAGGTTGTTTATGTAATATTAAATAACTTAAAAACCAGTCAATGGCAATTTGCACTTCACAAAACAAATTGTATTAAAAATATTTAAGTAAAAACTGAGTCACTTCATTTTAAATAGTGTCATAACTTATTTTTAATAATTAGAATAAATTTTTAATAATTGGAATAAATGTTGCTGCTATATAATTATGATGTACATCTGAATTTTGCATTATTTCAATTTTTGTAGATTAATTTTACTGTTTTGATTATAAACAGTTTAGTTTTTAATGTAACAAAAAAAGAAAGGTTTTTGTTCCTTTTTTTTTTTTTTGTACTTTTTCTCGCTATATAATAGAAAACCAGTTTACCTAATAAATAAATAAATAGTTTCAATAAATTACGGTATTTGTTATATGTTGTAAAAACAAAAGATTTTTCGGAGCAAGTGTAGTTTACGTTCCCCTGACGGAAAAGGGGACACAAACGACACTAGGTCAAAGTTGGGGAACGTAAACTATACTAAGATCTTTAGGAGACTTTTTTTAAATGATTCCATCAAATAAAACGTTAAAACTAACGAAAATATTACGACTTAACCTAACCAATCGTCAATTTATATATAATGTTATAATGTTTTAGACCAACAAAGACCCTAGGATCCACTCATGGCTGGTCTACCTAACTGTGTTCGTAATTGTGTATTGTGCATGTCCTCCGTGGTGGCGGAGGGGACCTACAATTTTACGTGGGTTCCGAACCACAAAGCCTTAATTTTACAACCTTAAACTATACCCAATCTATCAACATATGCATCTAATCGATTTTTAAACATGTTTATAGACGTGCTGCTAATTACTTCTACCGGCAAACTATTCCAGCGTAAAAAAGTTTTTGGCAACTGCTGTCTCGAACCTTCTACTTGTCAACTTACACCCGTGGTACTTGTAGGTTATCTCCCCCCCCCCCACCAATTTTGACACAATATTTTCGTTAAAACTAACGAAAATATTACAACTTAACCTAACCAATTATCAAGGGTGTACAGTTGATCTATTATTAATTATAACATTGTTTGTTTCTGGAATAGTATTTACTATTTACTAATAGATCAACTTTACGCCATTGATAATTGGTTAGGTTAAGTCGTGATATTTTCGTTAGTTTTAACGAAAATATTCTGTCAAAATTGGTAGGGGGAAGATAACCTACAAGTACCACACCCGTTATTTCTAGTCCTATTATACTGAGATATCTCGAAAAAGCTATCTCTGTCTACGTTATCGAACCCATTCATAATTTTGAAAACCTGGATTAGATCACCCCTTAGCCTCCTAGTCTCGAGTGTAGTCAATTTTAACTCCTTAAGCCTATCCTCGTACGACTTCGACCTAAGCGACGGAATCATCTTAGTTGCTCGTCTTTGAACTCTTTGGATTTTGTCTATATCTTTTCGCATATGCGGATTCCAAAATTGGGTCGCGTACTCCAAATGGGGTCTAACTAATGATTTATAAAGAGGAACAATAATATCGCCCGATTTGTACTCAAAATTCCGAGCCATAAAAACTAGCACTTTGTTCGATTTATTGACCGCTGCTGTACTTTGTTTCGCTACTTTTAAATCACCAGTGACTATAACTCCTAAATCTTTTTTCCTGCTCTACGCTTGCTAACTCCTTCTCCGACATACTATACGCAAAATTACCGTTACGCGAACCTATATGTAAAATTTTGCACTTATCGACGTTAAATCTCATTTGCCATGTTACTACCACCCAACTTCGTGTTGGGTGGTAGGGCGCTCGCTACATTAGCCCAAGACGATTCCGCTCCATCAACGACCACTCTCTGTTTCCTACCTCGCAACCACTCTTCTATGCAATCTATTACTACACCCCTGATTCCATGAGCCTTAGTTTTTCAATGAGTCTTTTGTGCGGTACGGTGTCAAACGCTTTTTGAAAATCTAAATACACTACATCTACCGCCCGATGACTATCGTAAATTTCAACTACGCTTTGAAAAAATTCTAAAAGATTAGTTAAGCAAGATTTGTTTCGTCTAAAACCGTGCTGCGTATTTCTAACCAAGTCGAACTAAGTGTTCGACTATACGATCCTTAATTATTGATTCCAGTAGCTTACCTACAACAGACGTTAAACTGATTGGCCTATAATTTCCCGCCGCACCTTTATCGCCTTTCTTAAAGATAGGTGTTACATTTGCTAACTTGAAATAATCTGGTACGCACCCCTCAGAAATAGACGCATTAAAAATCTTTGTTAGCGGCACAACGATGCTTTCTTTTAATTCTTTTAGTTGTATGGAATATATGGAATCCGGCCCTGGTGATTTAAGCATTTTCATTTTATCAATATAGAGCATTACCTCCCTTCACTAACCACAATATTATCCAAAATATTACCATTATCAAAAGGTATTATGTCTATGACCGTAGGGATATTCGTTACATCTTCCATAGTAAAAACTGACGTAAAAAATTCGTTTCGCACGGTAGCCATTTCCTTGTTTTCAGAAACTAGCTCTCCGTTAACATTTTTCAACGGCCCTAAAACACTTTTTACTGGGTTCTATTGTTGACGTACTGAAAGAATCGCTTGGGGTTTTCTTTACCGTCACGAGCTATGGAGATTGGTTAGGTTAAGTCGTAATATTTTCGTTAGTTTTAACGTTTTATTTGATTAGGTATATGCGGATAAAGTTGGGGAACTCAAACTACACTAGGCACCACAGGGGGACGTAAACTACACTTCCTCCGATTTTTCTGTATGTTTAGTTTAAATGTATAAAATATATTTTCTTTGAATTAAAATTAGACATACTGTCTAAGGATAGGCATACTAACTATTTTGAACTTCTATATTTCAAATAAAAAATAGAGAGAGTATAGTCAATAAAATATTTGATAAATTTTATAAAAACGAAGAGAATTTTCGACCATACGTGGAAAAATTAGAAAAGATTTTAAATTAATTAATGTTAGGTCTAGGCCAAGGGGCTGGGGTCACCAGTTACTTTCTATGTGGTAGGCATAGGTGTTTCTGTAGCCCTACCAAGGACCACTAGCCACACTTTTTTTCCGGAGTGTTTTCGTAATATGGCTGACATTATTTTATCGAAATTAAATTAAAAATCACCATTTTTAATCCCACAGATGAACCAAAATTAAATTTACAAAATGAAAAGAAAAATTTATTTATAATCAGCTTATTCCCAACGGTGCATATAAAATCTGTTGGCAGCCCTGGTTCGAACTGCGGTCCACCTATTGATGGTCTTTGACCAAGAGGATATCTAATATTTTCAATTGTTTTCTACATTTTTAATAGTTACGAGAGATGAAGGAGATGAAAGTATGCCATGTTCATCTCCCAAAACCATCATCATTGAATATATTAAAATATTTATTAATATGTAATTAATATTATAAGTTAAACTAATAAATTACTTTTAATCATCATCCAGTGGAGTTAATATGATCGTATGACCGAGGAAAGTTTTAAGCATTATTTGATCCCTTTCAGGTTAGGGATCACCCGAAGATCAGGGCCTCCCCAGCCTTTTCTAGTTAGCTTTATAAGGCTAACTAACGAAAATATCACAACCTAACCTAACCAATCATTAGGTCAACTGTACACCCTTGACAATTGGTTAGGTTAGATCGTGATATTTTCGTTAGTTAGCCTTATAAAGCTAACTAAAGAAGGCTGGGGGCCCTGATCTTCGGGTGATCCCGGGTTAGTATTTTATTACGTATTTAATTAAATTACATCGAATATAATTTTAAAGATCTTGAAAATGTACACTAAAAATTAAATACAATCCTATATACTATTGAGCTAAAATGTGTCTGTGTGTCTGTCTGTCCGCTTTCTTCGGAACCGTGCACAGCCTAAACGGCACATCGGAAAATTCTGCAACCACCACCAACTGATAGCACATGAGCTGCCGATGTGCTCTGTCAAGTTTCCCCGTCCTAGGTCACAATTACTGGGTCCGAAGGCCCCAGCACCGCGATAAAACTACAGAAAAGAACGCAGCCGTGAAAATCTTGAGCTTCACATTGTGTCGAGATACTGCTACATATACTGTGACATATACTGCTACCGGGTAGCAGTATATGTCACAGTGCTACCCGCCCGGGGGTAGTGGGGGAGGGGGTGGGATAATTGGGGGAGTGGGGTGGGGGTAATCCGTATCAGAATATACAGCTAGCTGTGACATATATTGCTACATATACTGTGACATATACTGCTACCTACTTGGAGGGCGATAGCGAGCTACCGCTTGTAAATTACTATTAATATTCAGCAGTAAGATTTAATATGACTTTAAAACATGACAAAAGAAGGTTGTTTTGTTTGAATGATTATTCTTAACACGAATATGAAAAGGGATCTCGCATAAAATCACTTAAAAACCAACCACGCAATTCTTCATGGCTTATGTTTATTTTAAATTTTTAAAAAGTTAGACAAGTAAACGGTTAAACTGACAAAAGTAAAAACAAAATGTAATATACAGAAGACGACCGAATCTACGCGCAGTTATTTTATGCGGTCCGGTTCTACGCGGAAAAAATTGGGACAAAATATTCTAAACGGTAAAATTTCAAATCTATGTGGTTTGTCACGGAGTACCGAAATTCACCCTCGTTCATAGCACAACCAATCAGAAGACTAAAGTTGCAGCCGAAGCCGAGGGACATGATGATGATGATGATGATGACGTAGAAACGCCTCCAACCGAGATGCCTTTTTCAGTAATAAAGAAGTATGTAGAGCTCATAAACTCGGCTCTTGAAATTACTGACACTGACCCTAATTTCGAATGGGCATCTGAGGCTATCCTTCTCGCCAGAAGAAAATCACAGACTTCTTCTGCAGCTCAGTTTAGTTTAATAAAAGTTCTTTGTCATCACTCGTGTTCATTATTTTGATTCAGCTGTGCAGTACTTGTGATAAAAAGAAACACTTTCGGTTCTTTTTATGATTTTATTATTTTATGTACAAATTTCGTCGTCTTGGAACGTATTTATTTTTTCCCCGTGGAAATGTTAACAAAATTCTAAGCGGTAGAAACCTACGCGGGGTTTCGGTCGTCTGCTGTATAGGCAAAATGTAATGCGAGAGAAGTCTTAATTTAATCAAACTGTAAAATGTAAACGAAATATAATGCGAGTAAAATCTTATGGAAGTAAAATGTAATATAAGCAAAATCCTATATATAGGCAAAATGTAATACAACACTGAAATTGAAAGACGCCTGATTTTATCAATTTAGAGTGGTTTTACTGGTGACGCTTGGACCTTTAAACCGAAAGACGGTTTGTCAACCCACTTTAAACTATGATTCAACCATCTTTAGACATCAGCAACTTTTTTAACTAGTCAAAAACCTAATAATATCTCGAAAAACCTGGTTCAAGTACCATAACCGGGTTGAAATTGTTCAATATGACCATCTTTGGTCTAATTTTAACTACCTTTCATTTTCAGTGAAGCCAAAGTTAAACATCCTAAAAATGTAATGTAAAGAAATTATGATGTGGGCAGAAATGTATGTTGAAAAAATAGAAGTGAATCAAACTGCAACGAAAATGTAATTTCAGGAAATCCTTCTAATTTCACTCAAATTTAATGCAAACAAAATGTGTAAAATAAAAATTTAAATTTAAAGAAAAATGTAATTTTACTAAAACATAATTTTAGCAAAATATATAAGTAAATAAATGTATAATTAAAATGAAATTGAAAGAGGCCGTGATGTAAATAAAACAAATTACATTTTAGTAAAATTCTACAATAAATAAATAAATAAAGGCACAAACTTCCTCCTTCTTATCGTTGTCAATTGCTTTCAAATCCGATTTTATTTGCTTTTCAAAAGCTCTACACGCGTCGAGTTGTCGCACGAGATATTTGCGGTGGTCTTGCCGCAAGCGACGCGTTTCCTGTTGCAATGTGCGAGCATCCGCCAGCGCCTGCCGCACCTCGGCTTTAAGCGCGGCAATCGCTTCGTCGTGGTCTCGAACCTGGGATTTGAAAAGAAGAAAAAATTTATAGATACATTCGGAAATTCGATATGAATTTCCCGCTTTTGATCAATACAAAACATAAATAGTATTTTCCGATATTTACGAGAGATAGTATTTATACAGAATTACTACAAAGGACTTGAAAAGATTTAAAATTTAATAACATTTTGCCTATTTTAGAGAAAATAAATTACTAAAAGGAAATGGCTTCAGAAAGATAAAAATGATTAACATGAGTAAATCCAAAATGTAGCTTTCATATTTTTCGCGTTTTTTAAATAATACTTTACATTTCAATACAACCATCATCATCATCATCATCATCTGTAGTTTGCATGGTATGACTGTGAGTTAAGACTGTGTTTGCATGGTTTGTAAGCGTTCTTATTTTACTTCTTTTCATCTTTCACCCCTCTCCTATTCTCTTCGACTATTTTTCCGACTTGTTGGCAGTGGCCGGCGGATGATGATGGTGAGTCTTTTTTATCTTTTTCTGAATGAATGTTAACCCATGAGTGATAGGTGTTGCTACTTACTTAACCCCTTATTTTCTTCTCTTAACCCCCTACTCTTTCCTTTCTCTCGGGTATCTCAAAACGAAAGTCAACGAGAACAATCCTCAGACAGTGGACGAGCTGAAGATTAACATTAGAAGGGAGACGAGACGCATCCCAGCAGATATTCCTCGCAAAGTGTTTGAGAACTTTAGTATCCGCGTCGCCTCTGTCATCCAGAACCGGGTTGCTTGGATCGAGCACGTCATGAACTATTGACAATTTCCGCCTTTTTTCATGGGAACGAATTGTTTTTCTTTGGAAACAAAACATTGATCTTTTCTCTTATTTAAGCCAAGAATGAAGAGAATCGATCCAAAAAAATAAAAATTTGATGTCCAAATCAAACTCAGTGGCGGATCCAGGGGGGCTGAGGGGGATCCAGCCCTCCCACCCCCATTGATAGAGAGGTTTCGCATTCCCAATGATGTTTTCTGTTTCAGTCAACCACATTCTCTCTGAGTAGACAAGCGTGCAGGAGGTAAATATGACGTTCAGTGCGTATCATTTTTGGGTGGGTACATGTGTATACATTTCTATTTCTATAGTTGCGTGAGATTGTGCGCGTACTGTGTCTGCGTGTGAGTGCTCGTGCCTGTACTGTGACTTGCATTCACGCAAACCAGCGCGATTGGCCTTGTTTTTTCACAAGTTTTTGGATTTCTAACGGATAACCGTCACTTTAGGTGTCCACCGTTGTGCATTGTCCTCTTAATTAAGTCTGACCGCGTGAATTCGGGATTGTTTCGTCCGATTTGTTCGTCGGCTACCCAACTTACGAGGCCTAGAAATGCCATTTTTCACATTTACCGCATGAAATGAGTTATCACGCATTCTTAGTGATTCTTCGGCATCCCCGAGCCAGGGTTCGAAATGAGATAAGAAGCTCTGGGCTATATTTGACAAATTGACGAAAATATCAATCTGAAAGTTGTCGAAATTTACGTGTCCCCTTGTGCGGCTATCTTGAATCTGTCGCGGTCGTGTTCAGTCGATTGATGTCATTTCATGTCATGGAGGTGATGCCGGAAAAAGTTGTTGACACTTTTGCCAACAAAAAAAAATCGCCAAACAAAGATTTGTTTGGCGGTCTTATGAGATGGAACGATCCATTGGCACATATTTTCGTAATTCATTCTTCATCAAAATTATATAATTCCCTTTAAAGTAATTTTACAGCATTTCACAGACTTACAGAACGGCATCAAGCTAAAGACTGGCAGTTGTAAATGCAATTTTAGTTATCTTATTAACAAACAAGAGGAGTCGAGTCTTTTTTTTGGACTTGGTTGGACAGTAGGATAAAAATTGGCTATTCATTATTCTTAATGTCAAGTAAGTGTGTTTTGGATTCGGTTGAATATTAAAAGAATTCTAGATCATCTTTTCTTCTAATAAATTAGTAATCATTGAACATTAAACTTATTACCGAGTGTTTTTGGGGGTTGACTGCATATTTTTCAGATTGAGTTCAGACCCGCCTCCCAACCCAACCAGACCCCACTAAACCAAAATTCTAGATTCTCCACTATATATATATATATATATATTAGGGTGATGCACAAATCATGACCATCGTGGATTTTTAGGGATACCCCCTCATTTGTTCCAATTTGTCACAAAAACACCCTGTGAGAAATTCCAGGTCAAACAAATAACATTCAGAGGTCGCGCCCGCCAATTGAAAATTTGAAAATTACAAAAAATTAGAGTAAAATCAAATTTTTTGAATTTGTTCTTATTTTTGTTGCAGGTTTGTTGCAGGTTGCAGGTTTTGTGCAGGTTTGCTGCAGGCAAAGTGGTAGGTGATGCGTATATGAGCAAATAGCGTTCAAGGAAATCGGTATCGCAGTGTGCTTGTGGCAGTGTCCAGGAGAGGTGCTATATCAGTGAGTCTCTCCGCCTCAATTTCTCTTCTATTTCCTCTATCTTAATTGTGACAAAAATGAGATCAAGAAGCTCAACAGATATCTGGCTGATCGGTCAACAAATAGATAAATTGAATCAAAGTAAGCTTCCATCAAAGAAAGAAGTAATTTCCTTATTCATGAATTATAAACATATCAAGAATGAAACTGTCAGAGAAGCATTAACTTCAACCGTTAATGATGTATTGGAAGTGTGGCAGAGAGCAGGAATACCAACAACCCAGAAATGTAATGTTGTGAAGAAATTAAATAAACTGTATGATGAGTGGCAAGGGCTGAAGAAGAGCAAAGGAAAAAATCGAAGTTTTCAATAGAGAAAGAGAATACATGGAAAGAAAAATTGGATGGACTCTTTGATATTGCGCATGCAAATGCTAACGAGTTAATAACTATTGAGGAAGATAGAGAGTTTCTACGGCTTCAAAGGGAAGGTCGAAAGGGTAAAATGATGGCAGTTGATAAGGATGAAGAAAAACGTCGAAAGGAAGCTGCGAAGAGACATGAAAAAATGGATAAGAAAAGGTTACATGAATCAAGTGCATTTGATGAAACAGTTGTTCTTGCAAGCAGCAGCAGTTCCTGCAGTGATTCACCTGCATCTACGAAGAAGAAGTAGATCTGGAAGTGCCCTCAACATCCAAAAGAGGCCTTCCAAGAAAAAAATTCAAGATTATGAATGAAAATCTGCTTTCCTCATTGGATGTTGCTAAGATCAGCGACCGATCAGCCTCTTTAATAATTATTCCAACGATCGCAAATGTTGGAAAAGATCCAGAGAATTACAATGTTAGCTACTCATCGATTCGCAGGGCAAGACAGAAATCAAGAAAGAAGTTCAGTGAAAACTTGAAAGAAGAATTTCAAGCTGACAAACCCTTGATTGTTCATTGGGATGGCAAACTCCTCGAAGACATTACCGGGAATGAGGTTGTTGATCGGTTGCCAGTCCTAATCTCTGGCAGTGGAGAAGATCAACTGCTTGGAGTGCCAAATATAGATCATGGCACAGGAAAGGATACTGCAAATGCAGTACATCAGGCGATCATTGATTGGAATCTAATAGATAAGGTAAAAGGCATGTGTTTCGATACAACTGCATCGAACACAGGTCGTAAAAACGGAGCTTGTGTCCTAATTGAACAGAAAATGGAGAAAGATTTGTTGTGGTGTCCTTGTCGACACCATATCCTTGAAATCATGTTGGAAGCAGTGGTATCCCCTGCATTACAGGCTTCATCAGGCCCTGACATTCAGTTATTCAAAAGATTCAAAACAAACTGGAATAAGATTAATCTAACTTCATACGATAAATTAGAAAATTATCCACAAAAGGAAAAAGAGGAAATCATCAACTTTGCAGCAAGAAAAATCAATGAAGATCAACCTCGCGACGATTACAGAGAGTTATTGGAACTGACAATCATCTTGCTTGGCGGTACTCCAACGACTGGAATAAAATTCAGGAAGCCTGGGGCTTATCATAGAGCCCGTTGGATGGCGAAAGTCATTTATTCAATGAAAATCTTTATGTTCAAAAGTCAGTTCAAAATAACAGCAATAGAAGAAAGAAATCTAAAAGAAATTTGTTGGTTTTCTGTTTCAATTTATATTAAGCATTGGTTTTCAGCACCCTGCGCAGCAAGTGCTCCACGAAATGATCTGAGTCTTCTCAAGAATCTTCACAGCTACAAAAGCACAAATGAACAACTAGCAAATGCTGCTTTAGAAAAATTCCAGAATCATGTGTGGTATCTCTCAGAAGAGTTGATCGCATTGGCTTTCTTTGATGATAAAATCAGCTTTGACACCAAAAGAAAAATGAAGGAGGCTCTTACAAAATCTTCGGAGCCAGATCCTCCAAAGAAGACACAAATAGACATCAAAACTATTGACAATAAGCAGCTTGAAGATTTTGTAACTGCTAACACAAAGTCCTTCTTCAGTATACTCGGATTGTCTTCAACGTTCTTGAGCAAACCAGTAGAAGATTGGCTTCTCGATGAGAGTTATTGGGTTGCAAAGAACGTAGTGAATCACATGAAAGTTGTTAATGATATTGCTGAAAGAGGAGTGAAATTGATTGAAGATTATAACAAATTAATTACCAATGATGAACAACAGAAGCAATATCTACTGCAAGTTGTATCAAATTATCGGAAGAAGCTTCCGGACAAAACTAAGAAAACTCTCGTATCTTTGACGCAACAGTAAAATTTACGAGTATATCCATTCTATGTATCTATTATAAATATCTATTGTATTGTATCTGTTTTATGAACAAATGGAAAAGAGGAAGGTGGTATGATAGGCCTCGTGGGGAACTTCCACTCAAAAAAAAAGTAACGTGACGCTTGCTGTACCTCCTGGGTGTCATGGAAATCAGCAAATTTTCAAATGGCGGGCGCGACCTCCAAATATTCGAATTTTGACCCGAAATTTCCCCAGGATCATTTCTCCACCAAATTAAACCAAATGAGAGGGTATCTCAAAAATTTGAAACAAAAAAATTTTACTTCTCCACTTTTGCATCACCCTAAATTATATATATATATATACACACACACACACACACAAGGAACGAGAATCCCTTTTGTGTTTGGAATTTTTATTTATTTATTTTTAAGTTGAGTAAAAAGGATTTTGGAAAGTTTACAAATTTTCTTCGAGACTTTTCAGTGTTTGGACCAAATTTAAGATTGGAAAAAGGATTTGCATTTTAAAGGAAAACAAAAATCTTGGTCTCAGGAAATTATTTTTAGTCACTTTTCTTTTTCTGTTTATCTGTTTCCCAATATTCTTCTCTCTCTCTCTCTCTCTCTCTCTCTCTCTCTCTCTCTCTCTCTCTCTCTCTCTCATTTATGTGCTATCATCCGTGTTTCTCTGTTTTGCTACACTTAATTTTAGGAATTTCGCGAGTTTAGAGTAAAACAGTCTAACAAGTATTCTGTTAACCTAACCTAACCTAATCAACGAGAAGTAAATCCACAGGATTTCTACCGATTACTGTTTAGGCGTTTATTAAATTCTTCAAATGACTAAACAGCTTTGCCTGTAATGTACCCTCAGTGTGTAACCAAATCATTTTGTTCTTCTATTGAGCTAAACCTAAATTGACCTGTCCTTATGTACAGTTTTGAAAATAAGTTCGCCTAAAAGCTTGAAATTTCTAAAAAAAAAAAAATCATAAAAAGTATTAATGATTTTACATTTTGTTTTTGAAATGTTATTTGTCACCGAAAAGAACAATCCAAAGGCAAACACAATATTTCCAATTGGTAACTTTTTAAACTTTTTACGAGTTTTATGTTTGTAGGCGAACTTTTTTTTCGAAACTGTACCTTAACCTAACCTTCGTACCTTGTGTCCGGCGCTCTGCCGGTGAGCCAAGACGGTGCAATCTCTACACAAAGGAAGCCGACAGGTGTCACACCAAAAGTTGATCCTGGCGGCGTGAGCTGGGCAGGTGTCTCGCATGGGGGCGGGGCTGTCGTGAAGATTCAGCGAAGACATATTGAGCAGAATTGTGCAAATCTGAGTATTATCCGCGAGAGAGGCAGCGCTGATACCCTCTGTCACGTGCCCGCATGTTGGGCAGGACACCTATTTGAGCAGGAACGCGACATCGATTAGTGGTTAAAGGATAACATTCGTTGCAATACAAAAAAAGTCACCATCGTATCTTAAACAAAAAGTATTCCCATGTCCGATAATATAATTAATGACAACGAGTCGGGGTTACCATGCGCACATGCCGCAAGTCCAATATGGCTAATGGAGTACGGTTAAGACAATAAGAATTAGATATCGCCTAATAATGGTTGATAAATAACGGTTATAAATAAATAATGGACGATAAATAATGGCCGTCACAAAGTGTGTGGTGAAATACGAACAGTAAATAATGGATGGTGGACAATGGACGATAAATGATGGGTGATGGATTATGTACAACAAATAATGGATGCTGAATTATGGGACATATTTATATAATAATAATAATAATAGTTGACAGATACTAAATTATGGATGATAAATAATGGATAATTAATGGACGATAAAAACTGAACGCTTGATAATGGGCAATAAGTAATAGCTGAAGGATAATGAACAATAAATAATGGGGTAGATAATGGATGATAAATAACTGGTGGTAGATAATGGACGAAAAGTTTTAGCCAACGGATAAAGGAGAGTCAATAATGGACGATAGACAATATGAAATAAATAATAATAGGCCCTAAAACGAACTCTTCGTTCAGCAAATATTTATATTTGATTAATTTTGAAAGCATTTTTAAGCCTATTTTTCTTTGAAACATTTTCTGTTACATTTAAGGAAGAGATATATTTTCACAGCAGTTCGGAAGTCTGAAAAACAGCTTCAGTGAAACAGTGATGGATAATGGACGAAAAATAATGAATGAGTCATAAAAGGCGATAAAAAATAAGTGACGGATAATAAGCAATAATAATGGTGATAAATAATAGGCAATACATAATTGACAATAAATAATGGGTGATAAATAATGGACAATAAATAATAAGAAAGAGATAATGGGTGTAGGTAATAGGCGATAAATAATGTGTAGTTGATAATAAACAAAAAATTAATGGATGATGGATAATGGGTGATAAATAATGCGCGATAATTATAGCCGTAAATATTGGGCGATGGATGATGTGATAGAAAACAGGCAGTAAATAATGAGCGATAAATATGCAATAAATAATGGATAATGGGTAATAGACGATAAATAATGGGTGAGAGATGATGACCGATAAATAATAAGTAGTAGATGAATGGTGAAGGGTAATGGACGAATAATGGATGGTAAGTACCTGCAGATAAATAGTGGGTGGGAAATAATGGCCGGTAAACAACGGGTGATGGATAATGGGCGAAAAGTGACGAGCTATAAATAATGGGTAGTATGTAATGAGAAACAAATAATGAATTGTTGATAGTAAGTAATGGGGATGGATAGTGACCGATAAATAATGGGTGCTGGATAATGGGTGATAAATGATAATAATGAATCATAGTTAATCGTAAATAATGGGTGGTAGATAACGTGCAACGGACAACATGAATAATGGAATGATCAGCGTACAGCGCAAAATGGTAAAAAGAATTTGATGCTTCATTAACGGGAGAATGTTTATTTTTTTTGACGGAATTGTTTAATCTTCGCAACATCTAAGGTCATTTGACGGAGAAAACCTACATCTTTACGTGAGATCCAAGCGACTGGTCGCTACATCATCTGGACACGGAGGACGATCTCCCATCCACCTACTACCCAGATCCAATGTCGTCGCTCAACTTCACTGATTGACGGGAAGTGGTGATACGACACTGACCACGACGTGTCGATAAATGTTGCATGAATTAGTTTTAGGTTAGATTAAGTGGGATGAAGTTTATAATAAAGGTGTGGATAAAAGGTGATGTCGCCGTTTGGGGTGTGTGATTTTAGTAAGTAAAATAAAGGCGAAATAACGAAGAAGAACTCAAGGTTTTCTTGGAATTAAGACTCCTTTTCAAAATTTACCTTTAATTAACCTTTGACATATAAAATAATCAGTAATCTGGTCACGTGATATTTGTTATTTACAATATAGCGACGATAAGAGAAAAATACTTAAATACTTTATTTTTAATTCAAAGTAATATATACTGTGTGTATATATGTATATATATATATATTATATATATATATATATATAAGTATCAAGGAACGTTTCTGCACACGAGGAAGAGAAATCACGAATAAATGAAAAATGAGGCGAACCGCCCGGGAATCGAACCCAGGGCCTTCCAATTGCCGGTTGGATGCGCTACCATTACACTACGGACCTCGATCATTCACAAATCGAAATTCTCCTACATAGGGCAGAAACCAATGCCCTGAGAGGGCACCCTCGCAAATCGTGAATATGTGCATTTAACTGCAATGACCACGCAGTATATAAATGAATAGAAACGACATAAGTATCAAGGAACGTTTCTGCACACGAGGAAGAGAAATCACGAATAAATGAAAAATGAGGCGAACCGCCCGGGAATCGAACCCAGGGCCTTCCAATTGCCGGTTGGATGCGCTACCATTACACTACGGATCATTTTTCATTTATTCGTGATTTCTCTTCCTCGTGTGCAGAAACGTTCCTTGATACTTATGTCGTTTCTATTCATTTATATACTGCGTGGTCATTGTAGTTAAATGCACATATTCACGATTTGCGAGGGTGCCCTCTCAGGGCATTGGTTTCTGCCCTATGTAGGAGAATTTCGATTTGTGAATGATCGAGGTCCGTAGTGTAATGGTAGCGCATCCAACCGGCAATTGGAGGCCCTGGGTTCGATTCCCGGCCGGTTCGCCTCATTTTTCATTTATTCGTGATTTCTCTTCCTCGTGTGCAGAAACGTTCCTTGATACTTATGTCGTTTCTATTCATTTATATACTGCGTGGTCATTGCAGTTAAATGCACATATTCACGATTTGCGAGGGTGCCCTCTCAGGGCATTGGTTTCTGCCCTATGTAGGAGAATTTCGATTTGTGAATGATCGAGGTCCGTAGTGTAATGGTAGCGCATCCAACCGGCAATTGGAAGCCCCTGGGTTCGATTCCCGGCCGGTTCGCCTCATTTTTCATTTATTCGTGATTTCTCTTCCTCGTGTGCAGAAACGTTCCTTGATACTTATGTCGTTTCTATTCATTTATATACTGCGTGGTCATTGCAGTTAAATGCATATATATATATATATATATATATATATATATATATAATTTGAGTTTATGATAGTAGAATTATAATTAGAATAGATAACATTTCAAATCTCATAACAAGACCAGCCCACGACCAATTTTACTGTAATTTTTCAAAAGATATCTATTTATTTATTTAAGAGAGAGTGACAAGGAGTTACAAGGAAAAGAAGTACCTCAAAAGGCCTTCCGGCCCATACCGAGGAGGTACCAATGGCAACGGGTGCCAGGGAAAATTTTCTACACCCTCAAATAGTGTGCAAGATTTGGTCTAACCTTTTCTTGAAGTGATCCACAGAGGAACTGTTCATAACTTCTGAAGGTAACCTGCTCCACGTGTCACAGATCTTATACGTAAAGTAATTCCCACACACACTAGTCCTAAACCGTTTCAAATCCAACTTCCAACCATTGTTACGAGTTGGGTTATCATTTAAACTAAACATGCTTCTAAAATCGACATCGTTGAACCCGCGTAAGAGCTTGAAAACCTCGATTAGTTGACCGCGCAGCCTCCGAGTTTCCAGCGAAAACAAGTTCAGGGCGCGTAACCGTCGATTGTAGCCCATATGCCAAACGGAAGGGATTAACTTTGTGGCCCTCGTCTGTACTCGCTCCAGCCTCTCAATATCTTTCCTGAGGGTGGGTGACCAGAACTGCACAGTATACTCCAGGTGCGGCCGAACCAGGGAATTGTACAGAGAGAGCACAATCTCCTTGTTCCGAAACTGAAATTGCCTCCTGATATAACCCAACAGCTTCTGGGCTTTTTTTTCCACCTCTACGCACTGTTTGGTAAACTTAAGGTCGCTGCTAATTATCACACCCAAGTCCTTTTCCAAATCAGTCGCCTCGATATTACTCCCCAACATCGAGTAGTCCGACTTGGGATTGGCGTAGCCAATGTGCATGACCTTGCATTTACCCAAGTTAAACGGCATTTGCCATTTTTCGGACCACTCTCCTATCCTACCTAGGTCCGCACGCAGTTGCTCGATCGCCTCCGGCGTCCCAACATTGGCCACAAGCTTGGTGTCATCAGCGAATTTGGCGATCCGACTGACGATGCCACCGTATATATCATTTATGTAAATGATAAACAACATCGGCCCCAAAACGGAACCCTGAGGAACCCCACTAGTGACCGAGGCCCAACCCGAACTAGCCCCTTTAATTACAACCCTCTGCCGCCTATTCTTCAGCCAGTTTTCAATCCACCTACCTACTTCCCCACCGATACCCAGCGCGCGCACTTTCGCCATTAGCCGGCGGTGAGGTACCTTATCAAAGGCTTTCTGAAAGTCGAGATAAAGTATATCAATCGCCCTACTCTTATCATACTCACTCATCATGACGTGGGAAAACTCGATCAAGTTGGTGAGACACGACCTATGCCATCTAAACCCATGTTGGGAGTCCCCAAGCAGCTTGTACGAATCCAAATGGTCAACGATCCTATCCGCTATTATCCCCTCTAATAATTTACCTACAACTGGAGTGAGACTAATGGGACGATAGTTCCCTGGACTTTCGTGATCCCCTTTCTTAAAGATAGGGGTCACGTTGGCTTCCCTCCAGTCACCAGGCACCTGGCCCGTCTCCAACGATTTGTTGAAGACTGTAGCCAGGTGGGGAGTGACCTGGTCGCGCACCTCCCGCAACACTCTGGGGAGAAACTGGTCTGGCCCAGGAGCCTTAAACGCGCTCAGTTTGTCTATTCTATCGGCAACGACTGTCGCGGTACATCGAACACTATCCAGGCCAGCACCTTCGTACCTCACACCTGGCTCGGGGATGATGCGGGTGTCCTCCCTGGTGAACACTCCCGCAAAGTACTCATTAAGCACATTGGCACTATTAACATAACTGAAGAACTCCTTAGGGTTCCCCTTGCAGAGGCTTGCCACCCGTAGTTCTTCGTTACGTTTCGCTAGTCTAACCTTCGCCTTCACTTCCCTACACAGGCGGACATACGCTTCAGTGTTCTCATGGGAACGATTGGCCTTCGTCCTCCTATACGTTATTTTCCTATTTCGGATAGCCGAAGCGATGTCACGATTGAACCACTTAGGCTGCGTTGAAGCAGGGGTGACCGGTTTTGAGGGTATGGCAGCAGACTGCAGCACCATAAACTCGTCCCGGAATGCACTCCACACTCCCTCAACATCGCCGCCGACCTCTAACCCCATCTCACCTACGCTATCCCTGAGGCTAACAAAGTCCGCCCGCCGTAGATCGAGTTTACTGCCTCTCGAGTTACTACGCTTCACCCGAAGGACGCACACACGGAACCTAATCAGACCGTGATCACTCCCGCCCATCGATTCGTCAACGGTGAGGCCAGTGACGAGGTTGTCTTCGGTCGTGAATACTAAGTCTGGAACACTTTCGCCTCGTGTAGGCTCATTGACCCACTGAGTGAGGAAGTTCTCCTCAGCAAAGTCAACTAGCCTCCTCCCTTCAGCATCAGCAGTCCTGTTTTCCCACTTTATGCCGCGACAGTTGAAGTCTCCTAAAACTACACACACCCTATCCCCTAGCAGGCTACTGAGTTCGGTGTACAGGGCTGTATCCTCCTCGAGGAGGAGATGCGGAGGTCTTTACACCAAGAGAGAGAGAGAGAGAGAGAGAGAATTGGTGTAGGAGTGAACTCTGTCTCGCCTCTTTTCTTCAATAAGTTTGGGGGTAAAAACGGAGAACCAAAAATTGGCGGACGAGAGAGACCGAACCTGCCCTTCCTTCCTCTTCTCAAATTTTCCTTCGCGTACCGCAATCAGACATTAATATTATTAATATCAATGCGTATTTTGCGCCTCAAGTTTACGCTGCAGACAAAGTATGTTCTCCGTCGAAAGACTGTAAATCGTGAAAGATGCATCGTACGGATGGTGCTCGTCAGACCTCATCATTCACCCGTCATCGCGTGATTGGACAATCAGACTGTGAGTAAAGTGATAGTTACATGAATCAAATCTTGGTTTTCTAAATGGGATATCGAAATGCTCGTCAAACGCGTAAAGAAGAAGTCAACCATTGATCAGAAAGGGCACCACCACTAGTTACGGAAGAAAGAAGACGAATAACCTTGGTTGCCAAATGAGGAGGTTTTATCCACGCGCAATGATTGCGTA
The DNA here is from genome assembly GCA_023014485.1 of Bathynomus jamesi. Classification (NCBI taxonomy): domain Eukaryota; kingdom Metazoa; phylum Arthropoda; class Malacostraca; order Isopoda; family Cirolanidae; genus Bathynomus; species Bathynomus jamesi. The sequence goes on along the minus strand of JAJOZX010000047.1, from coordinate 132,140 downwards.
CATCACTGATAACGAGCGGCTGAATCTATTTGCATAAACTTGCTACAATGGAAGTGGGGGCTTAGCAACAACCCCTTTACAGTCTCCAGTATAAAACTAAAGATTAACAACGGCAAATTAGATGATACGCGGATTCGTGGCATTTTAGAAGTCTGTTCCGCTCTTCGATGAGTCTCATTTTAATCACCTTAAGTCGAATGGATGCACGTGAGTATGAAGAATGGGTATTCAAACATTTCCAAACCCATTTGCGTGCCAATATTGTAGTTTTAATGTAATGGTTTTTGGCGTCGATTTGGGATGCTGCAAAGATTGACCTTCTGTTCATAAAGGGACGTCTTAATTCTTCAAAACACGCGTTTCACTTAACTACACGTATTCTACAAGTGTGTTTAAGTGCCACTAATCATACCCAAACAATCACTCATTGGAAGAGAGAAAAGGGGCTTCAAGTCTCTCCCTAAGCACTAGGGTATTTCATAAATACAAAAATATAACATTTTTGTGTTCTGTACATTTTCTGGTTTCGTTTGGTATCATAAAATACTTGAAAAGTTTCAGAGCTCTACGTTGGGTGCAAGTGCTGACTTTAAACATTGATAAATTCCCTATATACACACAGTATATATTATGTAATATATATATATATATATATAATATACATATATATATATATATATATATATATATATATATGGAATTTATCAATGTTTAAAGTTAGCACTTGCACTTAACGTAGAGCTCTGAAACTTTTTCAAGTATTTTATGATACCAAACGAAAACAGAAAATGTACAGAACACATAAAAATTTGATACTTTTGTGTTTATTAAATACGTTACAGTGACTACCTCTAAGTATATTTATAGGTTATATTGAACGTATTGTCATTTAACTGCAAAACTCATCGCTTCTTTGCCAACAGCCAAACTAAAAAACTTCATTAAAAAAATAATATATATTACATATAATAGTAATCAGACAGGTGGGCCAGAAACTGGCACAGCGCTCAGGCCAGACGAACGCGGCCCATTGCACTAAATCCTGTATTATTAGACTATTATATTAATATTATTAACGAGCATTACATTGGGGAACAAATTTCAAATTTTTGTCTATTGAATTAGATTTGACAGTTAGTTCTAGGTAATTTGGGTGCGCTGAGCACGAATGTTTACTCGGTTTTGCTCTATCAGGTCCTGATTTTGCTCAACACCCCTCCTCTTTCGTCGTATTCATAAAAAGGTTTTTTCTCAATACTCGCTGTCTTTTTGCAGTTACACATTATGCAACTAGGTTTTTATCTAGGTATTTGTACCTATTGTTATGGTATTGTTGTATTATGTATATTTTTATATGTAACACCCTAAAAATATTTTTAATTTTGTCATTTTTAACCCATTTTAATATTAGTAAATTAAGCTAAAAATATCATAGAATTCTAAAATTTTCTCGAGCGTTCCTGTTCTCTGTAGAGTATTCTAGAGGGACAACTAAAATATATAAAAGCGACTCGTTTCCAGAGTTAATCAGTCAATTCAATCAGTCAGTCAGTCAGTCAGTTTGAGTTAGTTAATTAAGTTTGGGCATTAACATAATTTTGAATTGGCATATGATTTAGTGAGTAATTTTGTCATCGTGATTTAATATAGTTGATTTAATTAGACGTAATTTATATTGTACCTACTCATCCGTGTTTCTAGTTTAATTTCATAGATTGTAAGTACCTATTTCATAATAAGTACCTATTTAAACTAATTTTTGTGTTTATATTTCAGATTTTCTTAAATTTATATGAATTAAGGGCTTTAAATACCTTTACAAATTGGCAGAACAATCAAGCAATATGTCATCAAGCACTAGAAAGTTCAAATGCAAAAACAACCCTGATTCCTTCTGTTATATATGTGGAAATTTTACACTTCCACATCAACGAGCAAATATAACTGACTTCGTAAAAAGAGCTTACTTAGCTTATTTTGGCATAAAACTGGGGGACCAAGATAAATCGTGGGCTCCACATAAAGCCTGCACTATATGCATTGAAAGACTGCGACATTGGACGAAGGGTTCGGATTCAAAAATACCTTTTGGAGTTCCGATGGTAAGTTTATGATTTCATAAAACTACGTAATTTAATCACTAGTATACTGTAACTTACCTAAATGTAATTGTAACTTAGGTACATAAACAAAAATTTACAGAAAATGTTTATAAGAATCTCAAATATTGCATAAGGTTGAAACACATAGAAATGTTAAATGTTTGGGTGATAACTTTTGATAAAATTCATAAAAACAAGTCTCTCGTCGCTTTTGTTAACGCTTTACAATTGTTTTTCCATATCAGGTGTGGGGAGAGCCTACTAACCACGAGACCGATTGCTACCTTTGCTTTGTCAAGACTTCGGGCTTCACTAAGAAAAATAAACATTGTATCGAGTACCAAAATTTCGACACCGCGATACGACCTGTGCTACATTCAAATGAGATCCCCATTCCAAAATTTAAGGGTCTGCCAACTCAAGAATTAGTTGAAGATGTTCCTGAAAATATTGTTATGCACTTTGAGGAGTCAGACACCGATTTTGACCCCAGCGTATTTGAAAGTCAAAACGATCCGCAAAAGTTTAACCAGGCCGAGTTGAATGATCTTGTAAGGGATCTAAATTTGCCAAAAAGGCTGCGGAAATTTTAGCTTCAAGACTTAAAGAGAAAAACTTGCTTACTTCAAACACATACATTTCATTTTACAGAAAAAGAGAAGAAGAACTTGTTAAATATTTTAGAACAGAGGATAGTTTAGTATATTGCTGCGACATAGTTGGTTTGTTAAAGAAGATGGGGGTTGAGTCTTACGATGCAAATGATTGGCGCTTGTTTTTAGACAGTTCGAAAAGAAGTCTTAAGTGTGTGTTGTTGCATAATGGCAATCTATACGGCTCGATACCGATTGGGCACTCAACAAAATTAAAAGAAAAGTATGAACATATAGAAAAGGTTTTAAATCTTATCAAATATAGGGAGCACGAGTGGATCATACAGTATGTGTTGACTTAAAAATGGTTAATTTTCTGCTAGGACAACAAGGAGGGTATACTAAATATCCCTGCTTCCTTTGCTTATGGGACAGCAGAGCCATGGAAGAACATTATTTCAAACAAATCTGGCCAGCACGAACATCACTTACTGTCGGAGAAAAAAACGTAATTAATCCACCTTTTGTGAGCAGAGATAAAATCATATTTCATCCTCTGCATATAAAACTAGGCCTCATTAAACAATATGTAAAAGCTTTAGATACGAACGGCGAGTGTTTCAAATACATAACTTCAAAATTTCCAAGTTTAAGTTATGAAAAAATCAAGGCGGGAATTTTCGACGGTCCACAAATAAGAACAATGATTAAAGACAGCAATTTTCCTAATGTCATGAATGAACGCGAAAAAAATGGCTGGTTCTCATTCGTGGACTTGATAGAAAACTTTTTAGGCAATTATAGGGCAGATAACTACGAAGAAATCGTAAAAAAACTTTTAAGGGACTACAAAGAGTTAGGTTGCAATATGAGCATAAAAATGCATTTTTAATAGCCATCTTGACAATTTCCAAGTAATTTAGGTGAGTAAGTGACGAACAGGGGAGAGATTCCACCAAGATATAAAATTATGGAGGAACGGTACCAAGGCCGCTGGGATTCCCACATGATGGCTGATTACTGCTGGTGCTTGAAAAGACCTGCCATCAACAAGCAAATACGCTAGAAAGTCTTACAAAAGAACATTTTTGCCACAGTGAAAGCTTCATATCTGTTTGTTTTTTTATTTTAAGTCATTTCTATCGTTATAATGTAATTTTACTGTAGTTTGAACTGCTTGTATTCATGAAACTTGAAAAAAAAATTTAACACATGACTTAATTTTTTAGTCCTAATTTGAAAAATCTGGAAAATGGCACATAGGCTGTCGACAAGAATCAGGACCTGATAGAGCCAAACCGAGTTGAAATTCGTATTCAGCGCACCCAAATTACCTAGAATCATGTGTCAGATATCATTCAATAAAATACGTGTTGCCCAGTGTTATCGGCATTCGAACCCGCGCCCTTAGTCTCTTCACTTCGCTTAAGTGGAAGCGGTGTTACGTAACTTGTACAGGGTGTCCCGAAAATTAGAACACATAGGGATAATTGATTTATATCAATACTGTTTGTTTTCTCTGTCGCGGGTATGAGGATATCGCGCGGAAGAAAAACTGAAAAGCGTACCGAAGTTAATGGCTCAGAGTTTGAGCATTTATTATTATGAATAATTTAACATAATATCTCCCCCCCCCTAATGCCTCCTGACTGTTGGGTCACCCTGTACAATATATTCAAAGATGCAAATGGCTTCTTTCTAAACAAATAATTTAGGTAAGTCGTATAAAAGTGATATTACTGAGGGTGTTGTTCTGATCTAAATGTTCCATGAATGAGGAAGCCCCAAACGTTTCCACGCAAACCTCCATATTACGTTAATCTTATTTACTGTCCTTCGTAAAAAACGATCGAAAAGATTCGATACTCATTGACTCGTTTTAGCCTATTTCGTCTAAATTTTAAGTGCCATTTATTTACATCTTTAAAAAAAAAAAGTTCGACTAGAAAAAATTTCTAAAACGCATAAAAAAATTCCTAATTAGTAATAATTGGATTTTGATTTTGAAATCTTATTAATGCCACTAAAGAGAAAAGCAATATTAACAATTAGTAATTTTTCACGAATTTAAAATTTTTTTGAATTCTAGGCGAACTTTTTACTGAAAATGTGCCTTACACGAAAGGTTAATTATTATTATTATTACTATTATTATTATTATTAATCATTATTATTATTACTATTATTATTATTATTAATCATTATTATTATTATTATTATTTATTTACTCTCACAAGGCAAAGATTCAATGGGATAACTTTGGTATTTGGGTATACCAAACGCCAGCGTGAACCGAATGGATGCCTGCTAACTGGATATATATATATATTATATATATATATATATATATATATATATATAAAAGAAGAGGTGGATAAGTGAAATAGTCACATGCCAATAATTAATTATAATTTTTCAATTAAGAAAAAATAAATTTGATGAAAAACTAATTTTTCAGGATTAAATTGGGAAAAACACGAAAGGAAATTTGATAAAAAATGAATTTTTTTCCAATTTGAAATTAAAACGAAATTTGACGAAAAAATAAAAGAGAATAAATGAAAAATAAAAAGATAATTAAAAGTAAAAACGAATTAAAAGAATAAAAATAAATTATTAAAAGAATGAAAAAGTTCAACGATGAAGATGAGGTTTGAAGATGTTTGTCGCCTTCGTAACGGCGAAGGTCGCCTGACGGGAGGACCTCCTCCTCCTCCTCCTCCTCCTATGGTTTTACGCGGAATCTGAACCATCTACGGGTCGCTACATCATCCGAATGCGGAGGACGATCACCCACCCAACTACTAAACAACTTCAACGTGGCTTAACCTCGCTGATCTAACTGAAAGCGGTGTTGCGACGTGGCCACGACGTAGACCGGAATAGGAAGGAAGGAAGAGGACGCTGCGTTTGAAAGATCGGAGGTCGTAGATGGACTAAGGAAGGTTGTTCCAGAGTTGGATGAACAGTTTAAAAATTAAGCGGGCAGAACAAAGTCGATCCGCGCAATGTCGACACGCGTCAATATAAAAAAAAATTAGTTTAAATTAGGTTAGGTTAGTTTAAGCTGGGTTAGGTTAGGTTACATCATGCCCAGTTAGGTCACGCTAAGTTAGGTTAGGTTAGTCCTTTTCATTGAAAATCTGAACTGTAGTTTGAAATCTGAAATCTCTATGCAGTACTCGCATAAAGTCGGACGTCCATCATTCGATTTTGCTCATAGAACTCAAATTAAGGATTTGTGTCAGACTCCATCAAAAGGTTTTGATTCGTCGAACGCAATAGTGAAGGTTTCGCCAAAATCCCGAAAGGAAGATTATCAAGAGTCAAAGAGATATGCAAGAAGATCGTCAGTAGTGCGTCCCTTGTGGAACCCATACTGACGATCTGAAACATGACTTACTAAACCTATTAATTGTACCATATATATATATATATATATATATATATACACACACACACACACTATATATATATATATATATCGTAAAGAACGACGCTTGTATAGGAGATATTCCGCGCAAGACGAGAAAGAGAAAACAACAAATGAAAAAATGAAGTACCACCTGGGAATCGAACCCGGGATCTTCCGATTGCCGGTCAGACGCGATACCACTACACAATGGTCTTCACTCTTCCAAATGCCGTAATTCCTCTACATACTCGCAGAAACCAATGCCCCAAGGGGGCACCTCTCGCATGCCGTAACATTATATACATTCAACTGCAAAGAACACGCAGTATAAATAACGTAAAGAACGACGCTTGTATAGGAGATATTCCGCGCAAGACGAGAAAGAGAAAACAACAAATGAAAAAATGAAGACCATTGTGTAGTGGTATCGCGTCTGACCGGCAATCGGAAGATCCCGGGTTCGATTCCCAGGTGGTACTTCATTTTTTCATTTGTTGTTTTCTCTTTCTCGTCTTGCGCGGAATATCTCCTATACAAGCGTCGTTCTTTACGTTATTTATACTGCGTGTTCTTTGCAGTTGAATGTATATATATATATATATATATCGAGAGGAGGGGCGACAAGCTTGAGCTTCGTGAAATGAGGAATCCTCGCAGGCAACATTTGAAAGGTTGAAAGGTATCATGTATGAACAGTTGAACACGCACGAATTTCAAACCGACCACCTCTTGAATAGGTGTCAGTCACTATATTACGACGGGATAAAAGTTAACACAACCTGTCATACATTTTAACAACTGAGGAAACGCATAGCGCTTTGGCGTCCAGAGGTATTTTACGTGTTAACCCTCCCGTACTCGAGGTAATGAACAGCATTTGATTCAGATTAACTGGTGCAACGCTGGGGTCCCATAAATGTAGGCTGACCATATTTCCTTGAGACAAAAACGGGACATTGGGATGGCAAAAAAGGGACGGGGTTATGTAATATTCTGTATTCATGAAAAAGTAAGTACATAAACATATTGAGCTTACAATTATTCTTCAGTGACAGAACCTATACAAAAACCCATACAAAACGGTACTGTCCCGTTCAAAACGGTACGTATGGTCAGCCTACATAAATGGAATATCATGTAGAGAAACGTACAATTCCGTCGTAGTGTAGCGGCTAATGCTCTCAAGAGGTAATTTCTTCTATATATATATATATATATATATATATATATATTATATATATATATATTTCAACTGCAAAGAACACGCAGTATAATTAACGTAAAGAACGACGCTTGTATAGGAGAACATTCCGCGCAAGATAAGGAGGGAGAACGAACAAATGGTTAGTGGTTATCATATCTGACCGGCAATCGGAAGATCCCGGGTTCGTTTCCCGGGTGGTTACCTCATTTTTTCATTTGTTCGTTCTCCCTCCTCATCTTGCGCGGAATGTTCTCCTATACAAGCGTCGTTCTTTACGTTGATATATATATATAGCCTTGGCTTAAAAAGTGGCATCACCTTAAATGTATCAATATCTTTTTTGTTGCTTGATTCTGGTCACTTTGAGAGAAGTTTAAATATTAAATTTATATCTAAAAGGTTTCTTCTTTCATTTCCAGCAGAGAATTTAAGAGGAAACACCACGAAAACTAATTACGATATACTCTACATATTTGGCCAAAACAGTTGCACTGTTCACTTCGCGAACTTTTTAAGGTTTGCTCATAAAATGAAATGAAACATGGATATATATATATATATATATATATATATATATATATATATATATATATATATATATATATATCATACCCTTCAGTTTGTGTTTTTGATGTTTGAACGAAAATTTAGTGTTACAGTATGGCTTATATAAAATTCACGTCAGCGTCAGCTGAAAGACCATCATATATATTGATAACACATTAAATCGAGTAAAACTTTCTATTTTTTCATCATGAGTAACAACGACAACTATTACTACCACGTTGGCCTAGGTCTCACCTTGCCCTTGCTGAATCCTTTGGAAAGACAGGCCAAACAAGCCGTGTGGAAACATGACAGGAATTTGGGCCTTCTCTCCGTGTCATTGTATTGCTGGGAGCACCCGCTGCAGGTCAACACCGACCTTAAAGGGGTGACCAACCCCTCTGTCATAGTCGTACCTTGACCTATAACGAGAACAAACGTCCAATTAGAAATTGAAAGGGACTAGAAACGTCTTTATTTATCTACGTTCCACGCTTGAGCGTATGACTCAAACAAGTAGGATAATGAAATAAAGAAGACTACATTTGGGGTTCCCTCCTTGCCTAAAGAAGACTCAAAAATCGGGTGTGAAACATTACTATTTCCGTGACTTCATTAACCTTTGTGTTTTAATATTAGATTTATGATATCCTAAAAAATTTAGAATCTCTCACTTGAAAATAAATTCACAAATTTTACAAATGCTCAGAACGGCAAATAGGTCTCCATCGATGCTCTTTATCCCAAATGAATGCTAAAATGTCCCCGAAAGTACTGCAGAGTGATAGCACGGATTACGGAACAATAGCCAGATAAGACATATATAAGGTAAAGTTTTTTTTTAGCCACCAGACGTTACTAGGGAAATTTCTAAGATATGATCTATCTATAATTCATGCAGAAATAAAATTGTTATACTTATTCTAATGACCTCTGACCATTCTTCAGAAATGTTCTTAGCAAAGACTGTCCACCAAGCATACTACTGACCTTTCTGGTTATAGTTCACCTATGTCAAAGGTTTAGATACAAACAAAGATTATTTATAAGAAGATCCGAAACTCCGCGCATTTGTGCGTTAGCTTTTTACTCTACTGCTATCTAGCGACTGGAAGGAGAACTAAGTTACCAGCGAAAAAATGTCACCAGCTTAAATTCTTTTTTAATATTATTATATAGTTTAATATTTAATGAAATAAAGGACCATTTAATAAATTAAGCTATAGGCTAGTATTTTTTTGACGATGATTGTGATAATCAGATTTTGTTAATATACAGTACTTCTAAATCATGCAAGTCTGCGCTTGTGCAAAAGCTTAGTTCTTACTCCATCCACTAGGTGGCAAGTATCTATCATCCATTTGGCCGGATAACGCGATAAATAATGGAAAATAGCATAGTTTTGTATCTTGTTTTATGTGTAATCTTTGACACAGCTTAACTAAAGCTTATTACCCTGATCGAGCAAGCAGGCGGCACGCAGGTAACCGATCGCCCTCTCCGGAGTGGACCAGAGGTTCAGCGCACTAGTGATGTTGTGTTGTGTTCGTTGTTGTGCTAGAGCGGTACAGTCTGTCATAATGTGTACAATTGTTTGTGGTGTGTCCTGGCACAGGTGGCAGGTGTCGTCTGTGGAGTTGTCTAGTCTGTGTTTATATGTCCGTAAGTTTGGGTGATGTCTACATCGGAATCGTGCTAAGTTAACTCGATCCGATCTGCTCAGGCTGATCTCTTACCTGTTAATGGGTGGCGGCTTCGCACCTAGGACCGCATTCGGACCGAGTCGTATCAGTGCTTTGTGGGTTAGGTGTATATGTGTGTGATGTCTGTGGGGCGTGGTATGGAATGGAGTGTTTGGTTATAATGTCTCTCTGGTGTTACCTTAATGGTGCGAGGTATCGGTGCATGATTGTACATGTAGTGGCAAGGGTGTTGTGGGTTAGTTGTCGCTGCTGCCATGAATTGTGTTCCCCTCATGTCTAAATGTTCCCTAACTTTCAGTATTTTTGTTTCTGTGTGCAGGTGTTCTATTGGTGTTGTTTGAGTGCATCCTGTAATGATACGAAGTGAGTTGTTTTGTATTGTCTGTAAAGTGTTTATGTGTGTTTGAGATAATGGGTGCCCAGCATCATGGGCTAGCATAGTCCATAACTGAGCGAATATATTGTTTGTATATGAGTGATGTTGTTTCCTGCTGGTGTCCAAAGTTTGTGCCCGTTAGTACCCTAAGCGTGTTAAGCCTTGACGTACATTTGTTTTTAATGTCCTGAATGTGGTTTACAAAAGATAATGATGTGTTGTATGTGACCCCAAGTATTTTGGTCCTGTGAGTGTGTGAAATGTTGGTGTTGTTTAGTGTAAGCTGTGGAGCTATCTGGTGTTCTTTTGTATTGCATGTTAGCAAGGTAATGGTTGATTTTGTGGGCGCCACTTTGAGTCTATTGTGTGTGAGCCAGTCTTGTATACTGTCTATGTATGTTTGTAGGTTATTTGTAGCGGTGTCGATGTTGTTGTGGGTGGATGTTGGAGTGATGTCATCTGCATATGATGATAAGGTAAGCTTGTTATCTATGGGTGTTGGAATGTCATGCACGTATAAGTTGAAGAGTGTTAGTGAATGAACAGAGCCTTGAGGGACCCCGTTCGGAAAAAGCTTGTTTTTGGATGATTTGCCATTAAATGTGACATGTGAGTATCTTCCTGAAAGGTAGTTGCTCAGCCATCTTTTAGTGTTATTGTGCATGTTTGTGTTGAGTATTTTGTTTATGAGAGGGAAGCGTGAGATATCATCAAATGCTTTACTAATGTCTATTGTTGCTAATAGTGTACGTTGAGCTGGTCGTCTGGAGTTGATGCCATCCATGATGTGCTGCGTGAGGTTAGTGAGTAATGTCGTGGTTGAGTGGTGAGGTCTGAATCCATGTTGAGTAGGCGATAGTGGTATGCGTGGGTTGGTGATTTGTAAGATTAGTCTTTCTGTTACTTTGGAAGGTGTGCATAGTAAAGTAATGGGTCTAGAGGAAGCTGGTTCTGTTGGATTTTTGTTTGGTTTGAGTAGTTTTAGTAGATATTAAGTGCAGCCTTACAAATTTTGACCCACTCGCTTCACAGGATGTGTAACTTAAAATTTTGATAGGTTTGGTATTTTGAAAATTTAGTGACTGACAGACTCTTCTCGATTTCACAAAAATATATGGAATTCTGTAGAAGCGGTAATAGACTATGGTAATCGGTAGCCTTTGAATTAACCTAGTCCCTCCACTCTTCTACAAAATTTCATACACTTTTGAGAATTCGAGAAAGCAGTCAGTTAGCAAGTTCAGAAAAGAACACAACTAACAAAATTCTGAGCTTTGCATACGAAACCAGTGCGTTAAAGTGTTAGGACGAGTTAAATAATATCATAGTTTTTACGCGAACCTTTTGGGGGCCTTTTGCCATCGGCTACCTCTTAATAAGGGCGTAAGGCTTAGTGTGCATATTGTTGCGTGCAATAAAGGAACATGTAGGAACGTGCGCAATACAAGTAATAATTAATTAGTGTAATCAAAATAAGCATTATTTATCACTCCTTACCGACGCACAAACAATAGTTATACTCGTATATATTATAACTCTACAGTAGTATTGTTATTTAGCCGATCAGCCCACCCTGATCGAGCAAGCCGGCGGCACGCAGGTAACCGATCGCCCTCTGTTCTTTTGTATTGCTTGTTAGCAAGGTGATGGTTGATTTTGTGGGCGCTACTTTGAGTCTATTGTGTGTGAGCCAGTCTTGTATACTGTTTATGTATGTTTGTAGGTTATTTGTAGCGGTGTCGATGTTGTTGTGGGTGGATGTTAGAGTGATGTCATCTGCATATGATGATAAGGTAAGCTTGTTATCTATGAGTTAGAATGTCATGCATGTATAAGTTGAAGAGTGTTGGTGAGAGAACACAGCCTCGAGGGACCCCGTTCGGAAAGAACTCTACAGTAGTTGGTCGATATAACGAACTGTAAACAAATGTCCTACACAACACCCTTCCACAAATCGGAAAGATGTGACAAAAGGTGTCAATATTTATTTATTTAATTTTTGAGCAAAATAGGTCAAAACCTGATGTTCCCTTTCATCTAATTGAAATTTAGGACCTCCGTCACCAAACACATTCATTAATCAGCACTGTCAACAGTATCTTCAGCTTCAGATTTAGCGAAACTGTTCTAAAATAGCAAACATTGTTACGATACCACGAAGATACACTCTCAATAGATGCGACTTATTTAATTATTCAACTATCACATAACACCCATTTAAATTTTTTTTGTGGTACAATATTTACTTCTGAGTTGTATGGCCTCACTTTTTCTCAGCCCAGTAAATGAGGTAGCACCCGTAGCCCAGTAAATAATACCGTTTCCCTATAAGTGAACTATAAGTGAAGCGAAAACACTGAGGTCGGGGATTCGACTCCAAATGGTGCATGGCTAATAATAATCTAAAAGTTAGCACGGGAGGCCGCGTTCTTCTGCCTCAGCGCTGTGCCAATTTCTGTCCCTCCTCACTAATTGCGATAAATGGAAAAACAACCTACGTTGCATAGAAGCTGTTTGGACTATTTCGTTTGTTAATTTCAATCAGCCTTTTTGAGAGGGTGCGTCACTCACTCGCTTTCACTTACAGACCCGTTTAACTCTTTCTTGCTCTACTTAAATAAGTAAAAATACTCGAGAATTTAGCGTATATTCAAGCAAAGAAATTCATAACCATAACGTAATCAATTCGAATGAACTCGGCTTCTTATCCTAATTGTACGACGGACGATTCAATTCATTCTTTACTCGAAATACTCCGTCACACGCAGAAAATTATTTCTCGCGTCGCTCCGTCTCAGACAAGTTGATCCCCACCAAATAAATCTAATTTTATGCTCGAAGCCGCATTTCAGGTTTTGAATTTTTCTGAAGAAGGTTCGTGCAACGAACACATTTTACAAGAAGAAATTCAATAAATAAAATCAAAACAACATTTCGAGGCACCCATTCCTTCAAACTTTTCCTTTCACACTGAAAACCTCCGTTATTATTATTATTATTATTATTATTAGTAGTAGTAGTAGCAGTAGTAGTAGCAAGAAAGTAAATTCATTAGTGGGAGGTACATAATATAATAATTAAAATGGTCTTTTAATGTGAATTATCGAATGTTATGCCCTTAAAATTATTTCCTCGTTCCAAATAGCAATTCCTTCATCGAAGATAGTTTTTCTCTTTTTGAATTCTCTTCAGTTTTCCTTTATTTAACACTCTGTTCCTTTAGTTTTCGCGAAAACTTCACTGTTTGTACGCGGTGCTTACTGTTGTGCGTTTGTTGGGGAGGATTTGACGTTATTCTCACTCCACTGCATCGAAATGGCGAGTGCAACTCGGGAAAAGTTTTCATAGTTGAATTTATTTGCTCTAAAACAACTTCCCGCGCGTAAAGGGCAGTTCTTCCAGTCATTACCGCGAGGAAATTATGTAATTTGCATTAAACAATAAATTATATAAAACAATTTTACATCATTTCGAGTTTCCGGTTGAGGCGTCATCCGAGTACAAAACATTTGTCGAGCTTGGCTGACTTCAAAAATCAATTTCTTAGCATACGAAAGTGTTTAAACCGTAGTTTTATTTCTAGTTTTTATATAAAAGTTGTCCAAGCTATTTATTTTAAATCCCATTTTGAATTTGTAACTTCGATAAAGTTCGCCTACAAATAAAGTTCCTAAAAAGCATAAAAAATTAATAATTAGTAATGATTCGGTTTTGCTCTTTGAAATTTTATTACCTCAACGTAAAATAATAAAATATCGAAAGAAAACACCCATTTAGTAATTTTTTGTACTTTTTGTTTTTCAGACTATTTATAGGCAAACTTTTTTCCGAAACTGTACATTCCTTAATTTCTTGGATTTATTTTGCTCAACTGCGCGTTGTTTACCGTTTGTAGGTATTCAGTTTTGACTATTTAAAGGTTAACAGATAATAACAAGCGGTAGCTCGCTATCGCTCGCGACCGTTGTACAACTTGGCCCTCCGGGCGGGTAGCACTGTGATCCAGCTACAAAATTTAAAAAAACGCCATTACCCCCACTCCCCCAATTAACCCACCTCCTCCCCCACTACCCTCGGGCGGGTAGCACTGTGAAGCTCAAGATTTTCACGGCTGCGTTCTTTTCTGTAGTTTTATCGCGGTGCTGGGGCCTTCGGACCCAGTAATTGTGACCTAGGACCGGAAAACTTGACAGAGCACATCGTCAGCTCATGGGCTATCAGTTGGTGGTGGTTGCAGAATTTTCCGATGCGCCGTTTAGGCTGTGCACGGTTCCGAAGAAGGCGGACAGACAGACACACAGACACATTTTAGCTCAATAGTATATAGGATTAGAAAGCCGTCAAGGCGGGTAGGCCGACTTAGTTTGAACACAAGTTTATAACTAGTCTAAAAAATGCATCCTGCAAAAAGGGCAAATCTTTTCTGTGTGCATAATAATAAACTTTAAAAAGAACATGCCAAGAATAAAAAAATGAAAAAAAATTGGTGTTAAAAATTCAAAGTTCAAAAACAAAAAAATATTTAGCGGCAGCTTTTAACATGTACACTGAGACTAGAATTTTCATAAAGATGTAGGAAGTTCTTTCATCGAACAAGTGCTCTTAGGTGATGACAGTATTTTCATTAAACTTCGATGCTTAATCCCAACATATACACAACGAGCAAACATTTTAGTTAATCGCTACGCAAAGATAAGTCACCTAAAGAGAGACAACAACCAGAAACACGCAGACATACAAACAGCCAGACACGAGAAAACCTACAGACTCGACACGACCATTACACCCTTCAATACAGACCAGACCACCAAGATCATCAAAAACATTAAGAATTCGAAGACTACTGGACCAGACAACATATCTAACATACACCTTAAACACTCGGGCCCACAGGGAATACTAGCTCTCACAAACATCAGCACATATTCATACCAACACTGTATTATTCCTAACATATGGAAACAAGGTAAAATTATTACACTACTCAAACCAAACAAAAATCCAACAGAACCAGCTTCCTATAGACCCATTACTTTACTATGCACACCTTCCAAAGTAACAGAAAGACTAATCTTACAAATCACCAACCCACACATACCACTATCGCCTACTCAACATGGATTCAGACCTCACCACTCAACCACGACATTACTCACTAACCTCGCGCAGCACATCATGGATGGCATCAACTCCAGACGACCAGCTCAACGTACACTATTAGCAACAATAGACATTAGTAAAGCATTTGATGCTATCCCACGCTTCCCTCTCATAAACAAAATACTCAACACAAACATGCACAATAACACCAAAAGGTGGCTGAGCAACTATCTTTCAGGAAGATACTCACACGTCACATTTGATGGCAAGTCATCCAAAAACAAGCTTTTTCCGAACAGGGTCCCTCAAGGCTCTGTTCTCTCACCACCACTGTTCAATTTATACATGCATGACATTCCAACACCCATAGATAACAAGCTTACCTTATCATCATATGCAGATGACATCACTCTAACATTCACTCAAAACAACATCGACACCGCTACAAATAACCTACAAACATACATAAACAGTATACAAGACTGACTCACACACAATAGACTCAAAGTAGCGCCCACAAAATCAACCATCACCTTGCTAACAAGCAATACAAAAGAACACCAGATAACTCCACAGCTTACACTAAACAACACCAACATTCCACACACTCACAGGACCAAAATAAGTGGGGTCACATACAACATATCATTATCTTTTGCAAACCACACTCAGGACATTAAAAACAAATGTATGTCAAGACTTAACACGCTTAGGGTACTAACAGGCACAAACTTTGGACACTAGCAGGAAACAATATCACTCATATACAAACAATACTGTATATTCGCTCAGTTATGAATTATGCTAGCCCATGCTGGGCACCCATTATCTCAAACACACACATAAACACCTTAAAGACAATACAAAACAACGCACTTCGTATCATTACAGGGTGTACTCAAACAACACCAATAGAACACCCGCACACAGAAACAAAAATACTGAAAATTAGGGAACATTTAGACATGAGGGGAACACAATTCATGGCAGCAGCCACAACTAACCCACAACACCCTTGCCAGTACATGTACAATCATGGACCAACACCTCGCACCATTAAGGTAACACCCAACCACTACACTTCACAACCCCAACAGTTAATTTTGTACCTGCTAAATGACGTTAATTTAATGCAAAGTTGTAATTAAATAAAGAATAAAATAAAATAAAGTAAAAATGATTTAAATGAAATGAAAAAGAGTTGAATAAAAGTGAAAAAAAAATTAAAATTTTAAATTTTTGGTTCAAAACTTTCCCTCAGAAATTGACTTCGCAAATGTGAGACGAAAAGTTTAAATAGCCAAAAACGTCACTTTCGATTTTCGTAAGAATTTGAGCATATAATTGAACATCAGTTTGGCTTTCGTTAATTAATAATTATTATTATTATTAGATATAAAAGTAAAAAAGGATCTTTTAAAATTCGGTTACTTCACTTTTGATTGCGAGTGAAAAAATTCCCAAAATCTGAATTGAAAAACTGTAATTACAAAATTTTATTTTTAAAATACTGTACTTAGCATGATATTTGTCCATTACATATTTTTTGAAAATGGAAAAACTAGAATTTATAGATCAAGTATTTAATACGCTTTATCCGCGTAAAACTTACGACAGTGATGACGTCAAAGGTGACAGATAGTTCGCCTAAACTTTGACAGGCTTAAAAAAATGAAACTGGAAAATTCCCAACGAAATCTTAAATTACACAAAAGAAATTTAACGCAAATATTTTTTGAAAATTGCTAAAATTTTACAAAATAAAATCAAATTTTTAATAGTTATTTCTGAATGTGAGTTTCGATAACCATTTTTATTCCATTAAAATATATACTTTGGAATTTATTTTAATGAAAAACATCTGCAATGTCATCACCATTCAGCTCAATTATTTCATTTAAACACGCTCTAAAATTCCGAATAGTTCGTGTTAAAGTAATTCTTAACTGTTACCCAGCGATAATTGGCTACGGCTCGCCTTGGCCCCGTATGCTCCAATATTATTTTAAAGGACAAAGTCTAAAAGAATAATAATTGAAGGACAGTTGATCCGCTATAAAATTGAGTCACAGCTGTAACAAATGGAATTGCGGAAGATATTTTAGAATTTCAGAGCACGTTTAAATCCAGGGTAATTAATGGTGATCATATTGAAGATGTTTTTCATTAAAATAAATTCCAAAGTGTATTTTAGCCGAATAGAAAATGGTTTCTGTAACTCGCATACAAAAATAGTTATTAAAAAATAAAAGTGATCGGATCTTTTCTTCAACGTCCGGTATAATTTTTAGAATTTCACTTATTGCCTGAAAACTGCGAATTTCCACTCAGAACGTTGTGAACTTATTTGAACAGTAGCCAATAGCTTAAAACTTGATCAAACACCTACATTTCAATAATCTAAACAATAATAATCTGGCTTAGTGGATTCCAAACTGTAATCCGCGGACCTCGGAGGTCCGTGGACTGTTAGCGGGGTTTTTAGGAAAATGTTAGGAATATAGCTGATGATTATTCCATGTCAACGTAAAGAAGTGAAAAGTTTCGTATGTTGGTGAGTGGCAAAAGCAGATTCACAAGTTTCCATTTTCTGTATCCGCGATACGCGCGGAACCTGATACGTGTACCCTATTTTAAATGTTTCTAACCTACACCAGTCGACCTAGAAGACAAACATTACCGAATAGAAATGAGCCCCGAAGCACGAAGAGTAGCGAATGTTATTGAATATTAGTAAATGATAATGTTAAAAAAAATCTTTAAGGTTTCTACAGATCATTAAAAAAGTACAATCCCGATTATTTACTTCCCCTTAGATTAGTGAGGTTAAGCGACGTTGGGTTTGCTCATTAGTGTAATGGGCGACCGTCCTTCGCATTCAGACGATGTACTAACCCATAGATGGTTCAAATCCGAGGAAAAGTTGTCGGTTCCTTCCGTCACGCGACTTTTGCCACTACGAAGGAGATTCAACAACTTCGGACATTATTACCATTCCCGATTATTGATCGTTACTTATCTTGGAACGTTGATCAAAATAAACGATCAGTTTGATGAAGTTTGAATTTCACTGTTTACGTGATTATGCTTAAAATGTCAAATTAATAGAGAAGTACGAATTAACTAAACTGACAAATAAAGGACGATTTTGGTAGCGTCATCATTAAATAAATACGTTAACATATTTTCATTATAGGCCATAATCCAAATTCTCCCAATTGAGCGTGATTTTATGTTCTAGATTCGTCGATTAATTATTCCTGGCGAATGGGGACTCGTCGCTTCATTTCTTTATCCATGAAAAATTTTATAACTTCAGCAATGGTCAAATTTTATTTTAAAAGTCTCAATGTTTCCGCGAGACCGCAACTGCTCTTATGAAGAGGCAATATCCTTCTTTGGGCTAACATTTAATTACTGTTATTTCTTCAACACGAAGGGACACGAAACCTAATATGTCACCTAATTTTTCACTCACCAATAAAACCAAACTAAAAAATAGATGAAAAATATAATTAACGCACGCAAGCGCGCGCGCGCGCGCACACACGCACACGCACACACACACACACACACACTCGTCCCACCCGTTTTTAAAATAAGTTTTCAATCCGAAAACTTATTTTTAACAACAATTTAAAAATTTCCATTTCCATTTTGTGAATAAAAGGTGAGAGAATAGCGAGAGAAAAAGGAACATTTCAATAAATCTTGATAATCGACCCTTTATACCAGTGCATGATCATATCTGGCAATCATTTATAGAAATTTAATATCCGCAGACATCTTTATCAATAATATTTTAAATCAATAAATCAAAAAACAATTTCGCATATTTTTGGAGTTAGTGTCGGAAACTATAGATTCATTCGCGATGCTCGAGTTTAGGTTAGGTTAAGTTAGGTTTAGGTTAGGTGTTGAGTTTAGCGTCGGAAACTAAAAATGTGACAAACGCATTAAGATTTAAAATACAAAATAAAAGAAAAAAAACAGTTTCCGACGTTAACTCGGGTATCATCGAATTTCCGACGCTAAACTGAAAGATACGCAAAATTTCCATCAAAACTGTTACAATATAATCTGGGATAAATTTTCTTTTAAATTTCATTACAATAAATTTGACTTTCACATTCTAGTCCAGCGATTTCTCATCAAAAACCGAAAACCTACTGACCAAAGCTTGCATATAATGACAAAAAAAAAGGGCGATATTCGAACATTTTCAGTTATAATTTTACCAAATGATAATGAGTTACATCAAATTGTGAACGTTGCTCAGATAACACTTCGCTGCCATAGAAATGTAGTGGTTTCTTTTATTGTTATGATTTTCATTTTATTAACATGGTTTTTGTCTACTTATAATGATATTTGTTATATCGAACTTATACTGTACTGCAAACTTTAACGACTCTCCTATTTTTACTCGCTTTTAACTGCATTTTATAGGATGTAGCGCGTGTCTGGTTAAGCCTAACGTACGGGAAAGCCGACACTCGAAACAGATTTTATATGATTTTTATTCAATTTAACTTTTGAAATGCGATGATTAAAGGTTAGGCGAATTAAGATGAATATGACATTGAAAGAGAGAGAGGTTAAGTCGGCCTAAACTGACTATAATTAACGGAATTTTACATTAAAACGTACCACGAACCACAACGCGTCTTTCGATCAAAACTTTCAGCGAAAATCTGTTTAAAAATGGGGCACACGATTGCCAACTGTAAATTTTCACACTAACTACTCTCGGCATACCAACTGGGATTTTAAAACTAATTTCTCTCCCCCCTGCAGTTAATATACTGTAAAACAAATTTCGGATCACCTGAAGATCAGGGCCTTTAGTTTACTTTAGTTAGCCTTATAAGGCTAACTAACGAAAATATCACGACGTAACCTAACCAATCGTCAAGGGCGTACAGTTGACCTAACGATTGGTTAGGTTAAGTCGTGATATTTTCGTTAGTTAGCCTTATAAAGCTAACTAACGAAGGCTGGGGGCCCTGATCTGCAGGTGATCCCAAATTTCGGATCACTTTAACATATTGCTTCCCAAAGCATTCGGGAAGCAATATGTTAAAGTGATCCCTCCTGGGAAGCAATATGTTAAAGTGATCCCTCCTGGGAAGCAATATGTTAAAGTGATTAACACTGGGAAGTATTATGTTAAAAAGAGATTATTCTTTTGTTTATTTTACTGAGAGAAGTGTTTTAGTTCCTATGTCAAGTGCCATTATTATTTTGTTTCTTTTACTAAGTGAAGCGTTTTTTTAATACTGTATTGTACGAAAAGGTAAACAATAACTTTTTTTGTGTTTCGCGCTCAAAATAATTGCAGCAACGGTAAGTGAAGCAAAGTTTTATTGTTTTTTAATGTTTATTTTGTTTATTTTGAACATTGTATTAGACTCTCACTAATCAAACTTAAAAGGTTAGAGAGTATTTATACCTCTTTAGGGGTAAATAGGGGGGTAATTAAGGTAATTCGCGATGAGTCGGATTTTTCAATGAGTCGGACTGGCTAGAGCCCTATATAGTCCGACTTATCGAGGGTTTACTTGCATATATATTTGTTCTCACACGAAGAAGGTGAAATAGGTGTGGTGAAAGAGAAAGTCGCGAGGGAAAACGTCCAATGATCATTCTTCGCCTTCGGGTAACAACATTGGCCACGACGTCGACATTCTGCGGATCGTCTTTGTTCCGCTATCCGGTGAAGAGATACCAAATGAGAAACAATGAAACTAGAACACAATCTGTATCATCATCATCAGAATATATATAAAGACAAAATAAACCCAACGACAATTGTATGCCGACACATTTTATACAAAGATAGTGAAATGTGGGTGACATGAACCGTAGAGTTTACAATTATATCGTACTTTCCAAATTTCTGATTTTAGAGTCTTCAAACGAAAAAAAATACCGTGCCGAAATTTTAAGTTCTTGCGATAGACTCTTTGCGTACCCTTGTGGAGTTTGTACGTGTATAGTAGGGAACTGAACAAAGGAGAGGGAGGGGTACCCCGTGTGTAGAGATCGCATTCCGGTTTGGTTTTATTATGATGAAAAGAATTCATGACAGCAGATATAGCCATATATGGATCGATCGAATTTCGTGTTACATTTGGCGCTATCGATTTCAAGTTAAAGAATCACACACGCTCATCGGTACCGAATCGTCCTTTCCTCACTCAAAAGGGGTGAGAGGTGAAGGAAGTTTATACAGTGTCTATCACGGATTGACAGTAAAGAGATGAGTGATTAACAGTTTATCCCCATAATACGCACAAGATGAATCTCTCTCTCTCTCTCTCTCTCTCTCTCTCTCTCTCTCTCTCTCTCTCGGTTCAGCTCATGAATCTTTTATTATTATGGAATAAATCGCGGTAAAACAGTCTGAATGTCAACAAAAAACGTTCCTTTCAAAGAAGCAATTCGCCAGAGCGTCCCATTCGACTCTCGTACAAAAGCAGAAAGATGAAAATCGACTTATCCATCAACTTTTTATTTGAGTTTCACGCAAAATACATCGTTGGATGAGAATAACTTTTAATATTAAAAGTGAAATTTTAGATAATGGGTATATTCCAAAATTTTATTCGTATTAGCAAACTGTACATAATTTTACATTTTTCGAGTTTCCACGCGAAATGGTAACATCTCCTGAAGCATGAATCAAGTGTTGAATTTGAATGTGAAATTTATGTTGACTGAACACTTTCGTGAAGTGTTATTCCAACATGGCGGTGATCAAATATTCCAAGTACCTTCAAAAGGCTCGAGTATTGTATCTGTAAACCTTCGATTTCAGTGTGACGACAGTTTGCGCATCGTATAATAGGAACATTATTGTATCGTTATCGACGGAACATAAGGTAAGAAAGAGAGATTTTTATTATCTATTATTATTAGTATTATCAATGTAGTGAATAAAATTAAAAATTGTGGAATGGAAACTATAAAACGCAGCAATAAATTCTCGTACATCAAACGTAATAGTGCCATAAACTTTCGGTGCCATGATTTCGCTTCGCTTTTAGTATTTATATAACTACCAGATGAACGATAATTCCACAGTTGCAAAAAAAATCTCTTATAATAAACGCTATCGTCAGGCATTTACGGAAACTTGGTAACTCAAATAATTATTTCTTACGCGTTAATTAATTATTTAAGTTGCAATGCACTAATTATGACGCATTAATACGCGTCAAACAAGATTAGTCGAAATCTGTTTTCTCTGCAGAATTTCTGATTATAATTAAAAATCAAGAGAGCTATTTTGCGCGTAAAATGAATCTACTTTGCCCGCAAAATAGATTAATTTAAGGGAGGTTGTTATGTCAAATAGCAAAATGAAGTCTTATGCCATAATAAGTTCATTAAATGTAAGAAAGCTTCTCATGAAATAATTTTCAAATTTTGCTTCAGTGAGGAAAAATGATTATTGAATCACATGAGAAAACTGTAATTATTGAATTACAGTCACTTACGGTTATCATAATGACTGTATTCGCGTAATATAAACAGTTTTTAAACAGAATTATTGACTGTTTGTAATACAAAAAGTTTGTGATTTACAAATAATTTCCACTAATAAACATATGACAAAAACTTTAAATTCAGAGACACGTGGCACTCATGTGACCAAAAAAGTGCCATCAAACATATTAGTCTTCAATGTTAAACATTTACTGAATTTGGATTTTATACCTCTTTAACACTTAAAATACATTTTATATGCTGTACACCCAAGTTCACAAATCAATAAACACACACACACACACACACACACACACAATAAAGGTGGGGCAAAATTAACAATAATAATAATAATGTTTGGGGTTGTTTAAAGCTCGTTCGTAACATCAAAGATCACGTGATGATGGGGACCTACAGCTTTACGTGGGATCTGAACATCTATGGGTTGCTACATCATCCGAATACGAAGGACGGACCCCATGCAACTACTGAACAGACCCACCGTCGCTTAACAACGCGCTGATGTAACGAGAAGCAGTGTTGCGATGTGGCCCCGACGTAGTCCTTTCAATTTACAGTACTTATAAAAAGGTGTTGCTATAGAACTCAAAAGTAAAATAAAATGAAGGGATAATAATCAGTGAGGATGGCCAGAAAATGGCACAGTGCCACAGTGCTCTGGCCAGATGAACGCTGCTAGTATTTTTATTAATAATCAGCACCATCAGCGTTGAACCCCGACCAGTGTCCTCATTTCACTCGCAGGGAAGTGGTATCACCAAATCTTTTTTGTTCTTGTCCTGATCTTTTTAAGGCTTATTATTTTATTATTATGCACACAAAAGAGATTTACCTTTTTGCATTACGCATTTTTCGGACTAGTCCACGATTTTTATAGCAACACCTTTTTGCTTTAAACACAAATTTTGCCCAGAATTAGCGCTCATCCTATCTTTTGAACGGAAGTTTTTAAGCCAGTGAAAATTTAACGTTTACTTTAGGCTCACGAACCACTTACATTTTGAGTGCAGCTTCACACAATTGGTCTCACTCTGGCTTTCGATGTAAGGTTCGAAATTTTTATGGCTGTGGATTCTTGTAAATTTATGGACTGACTCGCTTTTCCTCGCTTTTACAGAGGTATAGACAGAGATGTAGAGAAGTGGAGAATGCGCGTAAAGAAGCAAAGATAAGTTGAATAGAAAGTTTATGTGAGAGCCGTGAAAATAGTTACAGAACTGGTAACCCACACATAATGTATAAACAGTGTAAAAAATGACACAAAAATGGAACATAGAAAATAATAGTGAGAGATGAGAGAGGTCAGAAAACGAGCTTGGTGGAAGAAACAAAGAGGATTTGGAGAGAGCATTACGAGGGAGTTTTACAGGGGGAAAACCCTATGGTAGATGAAAGAGAATACCCAGAATTACGGGTGGAAAATGGAAGCGAAACTACGCCTCACATACTAATAGAAGAAACGGAGCAGCAACTGGCCTCCCTACCAAATGGAAAGGCCTCAGGAATTGACGGCGTGACGGCAGAGTTGCTGAAAGCAGGAAATAAAATAGCTACCTGGCTGAATAGCTTAAATCAGCGAATTCTAGATGGTAAAAGCTTCTGCATTTTACGTGTTAACCCTCCCGCACTCGAGGTAATGACCAGCATTTCCTTCAAATTATCTAGTGCAACGCCGAGGTCCCATAAATGGAATATCGTGCATAAACACGCACGATTTTGCATACTACAAAAATTGCATCCAAAATTGCAAAATCTTATGCGTTCATGTATGATATCCCATATATATATATATATATATATATATATATATATATAATGTAAAGAACGACGCTTGTTTAGAAGAGTGTCCGCACAAGAGGAGGAGAGAAAACGAGCTATGAAAAATGAGGCACCTCCGAGGAATCGAACCCGGGATAATCCGATTGCTGGTCAGATATGATAATTATTACACCAAGGTCCTCCATGAATCAGAACTCGTAATTCTCCTACGTACGAGCGGAATCGAATGCCCTTTGAGGGCACCTTCTCATGCCCTATATATATATATATATATATATATATATATATATATATATATATATAATAACTGCAAATATACGGCATTAGATTGTGCCCCCACAAAGGGCAATCGATTCCGCTCGTACGTAGGAGAATTATGAGTGCTGATTCATGGAGGACCTTGGTGTAATGGTTATCATATCTGACCGGCAATCATGATCCCGGGTTCGATTCCTTGGAGGTGCCTCATTTTTCATAGCTCGTTTTCTCTCCTCCCTTTGTGCGGACACTCTTCTAAACAAACTTCATTCTTTACATTAATTATATTGTGTATCGTTTGCAGTTAAAAAAAAAATATATACATTTCAACTGCAAAGAACACGCAGTATAATTAACGTAAAGAAGGACGCTTGTATAGGAGAACATTCCGCGCAAGATGAGGAGGGAGAACGAACAAATGAAAAAATGAGGCAACCGGGTGGTTACCTCATTTTTTCATTTGTTCGTTCTCCCTCCTCATCTTGCGCGGAATGTTCTCCTATACAAGCGTCGTTCTTTACGTTATATATATATATATATATGTTAACCCCCCCTTTTATGGCCCTGAGTCGGTTCGGATCGACTTCGACTGGGGTTCTAGTTAGGAGGCTGCAACGGATATTTCTTCTATAACATTCTAATTCTTTTCGGTCGCCACTCTGTTAAACTCTTGGCTACAGACTCGCCAGACTGTTATGCCGATATCTTCTATGGTGCTTGGGTTGTCTCTTCATTTGGGCAAAGGGTCGCCAATTTTTAATTCTTCTCTTTTTATAATACTCTGATACTTTCTCTACTAAAATTATTGACTTTTCTTTTATAACTTGTCGACTTAACTGACTGAGTTCCTGAAGAGAACAAGGCTCGAAGGAAAAAGATAAAAAAAACTTCTTTTACTGTGGTTTACTTCTCAAAAATTACAGTTAGTACTCTGAATTTACAGGGGTAGAGGTTCGACCTCTTTCGACCATGGCTCAGGCCGGAATCTAAAAATATTAAGAAGGCAAGGGGCCTCTGCCCCCTCCCCGCAGCGAGGCTGCTAACAAAGGAGTCCTAATGAAATGCTAATCTGAAGTCTAATGCAGAAGTGCAATGAAGAAGTGCCATGTATAATATAAACTTAAATGTTTTGGGGGAGGACAGTTGAAGGTTAAATTTCCCCCCTTTTTAAACACATGATCAGATGTTTTGAAAGATTACAAATAAAAATTTAAAAAAAATAAAAATAAAAATAATTTGTATTTTTCGCCGAGTCTACATTTATGAAGGCGATATCATTTCGTAATAGTACACATAAGTACAAATTAAGTACACGACTGAGTACGTATTAATTTTGGTTCATTACAATTACGATTACAATTATGGATTACTTCACATACGCTTATGATTGTCCATTACAGTTCTATTAAAGTACATTCTTACATTATAAATTAAATCATTACATTTAATTACAGTTTCAATGAAGTACATTACAAGTTATTATTAATTACAGTTTCATTAAAGTACATTACGTTATATTAAATTAAAGTATTACAGTTAATTACAATTAAACAGTTACTATAACTTTGTTTTGGTTTTTACAGTGTTTCATATTAATAGACAATTTAGATGTTAGAAATATAATACAAAGTACATGGCACATACGAGATAATTTATTTACGAAATAATATGCTATAATATGTTATGAATTTGAAATCAGAGCGAACGGAGATATTTTATCTTTGAGGCGCTCGATTCTGTCGTAGTGAGTGGAATTTTATAACTTAACTCAGCATTTTTGAGTTCAATGCGGGAGGTGAAATAATAAAAGAAAATAAAACGTAAAAAGAATACATGTACGTAATCATGATCGTTAATAGACATGTACGACTGCACACAGTAGTGTACACATATCATTCGTCACACAATAGGTTGTGTGCGTAATATAGACACGAGTAAACATAGACTGATAAGTTGATAGGGCATAAGTAGACAATAGGTAGATGAATGAATAAGTAATAAAATTAATAAAGGATAGCGGTCAAGAAAGAACATGAATGTAAGAATGAGTATGGTTGAATAATGATATTTATACTACATAACACCACAACATTATTACTAAAGAATTTACCATACATTGAATACGGAAGATGTCCAAATACTAAGAACGTGATTCAGTGTACAAAGTATGGGAAACGTAAAGAGAATAAAGTTATTTTATGACGTCATAGTGTATAAGTCATTATTAGAAAAGATGAATTAGAGAGATACAGTAATGAATAAAGACGTACAAATCGAAATTCTATCCAAAAACTCGCTTAGGCGATTTTGGTTTCTTATGTAAAAATGGACATTCGAACATAAAACTATACGAACATAAGTTCTGCATGAAGACAATGAATCCATATAATGATGGTGTAGGAATTGTTCATTGTTCACTTTTTACAGTATTTCCCCCTAAATGGTATTAATACAATAATATAATACAATTGATAACTAATTTTATTGACTATTGTAGATAAAAAATCGAATTATGTAATGGATGATGTATAGACCTGTGGTCAAATGTGTATTTATGTTTATTGGGTACAAAGTGTGTATTTTATAATTTCGAGACACAGATTAGCTGATAGGATTGTTAAATTAACTGTATAAATGCATGAGCGAGAATTTATATAAAGTAAGCAATAATTATTATGTATTATGATGATAATGTTTGCATACGCGTTTTAATGCAAAAGTGACTGGAGGGACGGAACGTAAATGAATTCGAATGTGTCAGAAGTAATAAAATTCACTTAGGATTATAGATTTTACATAATTAATCAGTTACACGTATAAGGTAATTAAAAAAAAGACGTACTTAGAAGACCTTACGAGTAATGACAGTAACTCTCACGGTTTTAAAATTGAATTTCGACACACAATTAAATTCGACTACGACAATTACTCAGTATTAATCGAATTAAAAAAAATATAAAAAATATAAAGTTTGGAAATAGAAATCAATGATAAACTATAATAAACTAAGCATATAATATTCTTAAAAATAAAAAAAACACAACTTAACATAAACGGAGGTTATGTTCCATAGTACTAAAGAGGAATTAACCATGGTTGAACCATTTCTCCGGTTGTCACTGGGTTCAACTGGGGTTGGGGGTACGAAAATAAAATAAACTTAAAAGACAAAGTTTGTAGTACGACATTCGGGGGAATTGAGTGACTAAGCGGGGGGTATAAGTCTGAAATTGACAATTACATCTTTCGTGAGCACTTTGCTCTTCTTTTTTTTTAAAAAAGATTGCTTGTCACACTACTTAGAACAAAAATTAAAAAAAGTTGAAACAAAACGGAGGGACGGTATGTTCCTCATATACATTACGATACAACCTTTGCACAAATAATAAATTACATAAGTATATATTTATATACGTAACAATGCATGAAAAGGGAAAGACAAATCGGTGAATTTCCGTCTTACAAACAAAGAAAAGGTTAAAACAAAGCCGCAACCCGGTCAATTCAGGTTGAATTTAATTCTCTTTTACAACACAAAAAAAAGGTTGAATTAAATTCTCTTGAACAACAAAAAAAGGTTGAATTCAATTGACTGCATTGAAAACTTGGGACTTGAAAACTAACTTCGACTTAAAAACTAACTTTGACTTGAACTCTCTAACTTCAAATAAAACTCTCTAACTTCGAATAAAACTCTCTAACTTCGAATAAAACTCTGACTTCGAATATAACTCTGACTTCGAATATAACTCTGACTTCGAATATAACTCTGACTTCGAATATAACTCTGACTTTGAATATAACTCTGACTTCGAATATAACTGAAATCTCTGGGGCGGTTGTCCCTCTTGGATGCAACCTTCTGAAACTTAAAACTGATTTGCAACTAAAACTGACTCGAAACTACTTCGAGTATCCTTATAAATCTCTGGGGTTTGGTTGGTTTGGTTGTCCCTCTTGGATGCAACCAACCAAAACTGAAAACTGATTTGAAATTAAATGAAAATGGAAAATGACCACTTGATCTCTATTCAAGTGGAGACGATTAACCTCTGTTTTGGTTGACCCTCTTGGTGCAACCTTCTGACTTGAAAAACTGACTTGAAAAACTGACTTGAAAAAACGACTTCAAAAAATGACTTCAAAAAATGACTTCAAAAAATGACTTCAAAAAATGACTTCAAAAAAATGAATTAAAAAAAATGACTTCAAGTATCTCTCTAAATCTCTGGGGTTTGGTTGTCCCTTTTGGTTACAACCAACTGAAACTGTCTGAAAACTGAAAATGGAACTTGAAACTGCTTCAAGTAACTCTATAACTCTATAAACTCTCTCTAAACTCTCTGTAAACTCTCTGTAAACTCTCTCTCTCTTAATTTGCAAGTCAATTCAATTCAGTAATTGAAAAAAATTTGCAAACAAAAAAAAAAAAAAAAAAATGTAAACAATATTTCATTCTAATGTACGGGAAGGTACATAAAATAAAATTATTCTATACTGAATATAACAGTGAAAATAACTTGAAATTAACTCTCTTGAAATTAACTCTCTTGAAATTAACTCCCTTTGAAATTAACTCCCTTTGAAATTAACTCTCTTTGAAATTAACTCTTTGAAATTAACTCTCTGTGTTACAATTAACTCTCTTTGAAATTAACTCTCTTTGAAATTAACTCTCTTTGAAATTAACTCTGTGACTTTTAACTTCTGTTACATTTAACTTCTGTGAAAATTACTGTTTCACTAAAAAAATGTATCACTGGTGTCTGAAATGTTCACTGTGTTTCTTGTAAATTCTAACTTGATACTCATTATTAACTGTTAATAATACGGACTTTTCAAGTGTTTATAAATTACTTAAAAAAAACAACTCTGTACTTAACAAAAATTTTCTATGGGCGAAATCCTCAGAGACGTGTCCTGAAGACGTCTTCCTGGCTACTTCTTCTTGGATGAAAACTAGGCGTGGAGAACTTGGAGTCGTGACACACCGGTTCAAGGGTGGATGTTACGAACTAGAAGTCGTGACACGCCGGTCAGCTGGTTTTATCCTGATGCAGGGTAATTTCTATCTTGGCCAAAGAGTGGCCTCTTCTTAAAATCTCCTTGTTTTTAAAATCTTCTTGTTTTTAAAATCTTCTTGTTTTTAAAATATTCTTCTTAAAATATTCTTCTAATCCTGGTTAAGGGTCTGGAAGAATCCTGGAGTCGTGAAGATCCTGGTTAAAGGGTCCAGTCTTGTTATCTTCCTTCTTCTATGTGTTTATCCTGGTATAGGGTCGCCAGTTTGTTAGACCCCATATCTTCTTCTTCTTCTTATCCTGGCTATGGGTCTGGGGTGTCTCGTATAGACGAGGCGTTCTTGTTAAGGGGCAAGGGGCCTCTGCCCCCTCCCCGCAGCGAGGCTGCAGTCCAAAGAAGAGTCTCGTAATGAAGTTCTCTATTGAAGTCTAATGCAGAAGTGCAATGAAGAAGTGCCATGTATAATATAAACTTAAATGTTTTGGGGGAGGACAGTTGAAGGTTAAATTTCCCCCCTTTTTAAACACATGATCAGATGTTTTGAAAGATTACAAATAAAAATTTAAAAAAAATAAAAATAAAAATAATTTGTATTTTTCGCCGAGTCTACATTTATGAAGGCGATATCATTTCGTAATAGTACACATAAGTACAAATTAAGTACACGACTGAGTACGTATAATTTTGGTTCATTACAATTACGATTACAATTATGGATTACTCAATACGTTATGATTGTCCATTACAGTTCTATTAAAGTACATTCTTACATTATAAATTAATCATTACATTTAATTACAGTTTCAATGAAGTACATTACAAGTTATTATTAATTACAGTTATTAAAGTACATTACGTTATATTAATTAAAGTATTACAGTTAATTACAATTAAACAGTTACTATAACTTTGTTTTGGTTTTTTACAGTGTTTCATATTAATAGACAATTTAGATGTTAGAAATATAATACAAAGTACATGGCACATACGAGATAATTTATTTACGAAATAGTATGCTATAATATGTTATGAATTTGAAATCAGAGCGAACGGAGATATTTTATCTTTGAGGCGCTCGATTCTGTCGTAGTGAGTGGAATTTTATAACTTAACTCAGCATTTTTGAGTTCAATGCGGGAGGTGAAATAATAAAGAAAATAAAACGTAAAAAGAATACATGTACGTAATCATGATCGTTAATAGACATGTACGACTGCACACAGTAGTTGTACACATATCATTCGTCACACAATAGGTTGTGTGCGTAATATAGACACGAGTAAACATAGACTGATAAGTTGATAGGGCATAAGTAGACAATAGGTAGATGAATGAATAAGTAATAAAATTAATAAAGGATAGCGGTCAAGAAAGAACATGAATGTAAGAATGAGTATGGTTGAATAATGATATTATACTACATAACACCACAACATTATTACTAAAGAATTTACCATACATTGAATACGGAAGATGTCCAAATACTAAGAACGTGATTCAGTGTACAAAGTATGGGAAACGTAAAGAGAATAAAGTTATTTTATGACGTCATAGTGTATAAGTCATTATTAGAAAAGATGAATTAGAGAGATACAGTAATGAATAAAGACGTACAAATCGAAATTCTATCCAAAAAACTCGCTTAGGCGATTTTGGTTTCTTATGTAAAAATGGACATTCGACATAAAACTATACGAACATAAGTTCTGCATGAAGACAATGAATCCATATAATGATGGTGTAGGAATTGTTCATTTTTACTTTTTACATATATATATATATATATATATATATATATATATTATATATATATAGAGAGAGAGAGAGAGAGAGAGAGAGAGAGAGAGAGAGAGAGGAGAGAGAGAGAAATTAAATTTACAGCGGCCATTGCGTATCACAAATCAATTTTAATCACCATCACATTTCCAGACTTCGCTCTAGCTGTCTGTTTACTCATAAGTCCTGAATTATTCATATTCACTCACCCATTCATTGACTTAATTCACCTTTTTTCATTCATTTTCTCATTTATCTCCTCGCACATTTATTCCCTTATTCGTAAGTCACATTTTCCACTACGTCTTTTTAACATTAAAATTTCCTTATTTGCTTTGTCCAATTCAACTGCTTTAATTAACATATAAGATCCAATTTATGCAATTAGGAATTAACTTTTGCGGGCAATTATACAAAACATGTAAAAAATTCATTTTAATTCAATATCCACTTAATATCTCATCATTTATCATTTATAACTAGAAATCTGTCCTTTGTATCCAGTTTTGTCCTATTTATCTCCCTAAAATTACTCTTTTGTCCCTCCTAATTTAGCCATAAAGGTATTTTATTTATGGGCGTAACCCTATTTATTTCAATTTACCCGCTTCGTTTCATTTACACTATTTATCGTATTTATCCACTTAAAAATATGATATTTAACTTTAATCCCATTTACAGACTTCGATTATTCTATTATTTCCATTTATCTACTCCAGTAATACCATTTATCTACTCCACTGATCCCATTCATCTACTCCATTAATCCTATTGATCTACTCTATTAATCCCATTTATCTACGCTGTTGATCCCGTTGATCCACTCCATTAATCCCATTAATTTAAACTATTTTACTCCCATTATTCCATTGACCGCACTCATTCCCTTAAAAGAAAGCCCTTCCTCCTCCTCCTCCTCATTCTCCACTTCACCCATTCTCATTTAGCCGCCTTTGAACATCTCGCATTTCTCCCTCTTTAGATCTTTCCCTCGGTTCCCATTGGTGTCCCCTCACCTGCAGCGTTGCTCTTGTCGGCTGAGAGTCGGAGAGGGGAAAGGACCCGTGCCACGATCATTTTGGCTTCCTTGCAACACTCAAAGAGTCCTTCACTCTGGAAATACCGGAGACACTCTTGCAGTAACTGCGTTAATGGCATTACATGGGAGAGGGGAGGGGGGAATTATCGGGAAGGGGCATGAAAAATAAAAGAGCTCAAATGTTAAATGAGGGATTTGTTCGTGCGTTTTAATCTGGTTTCATGCTAAATCCGTTACTTTTCTGTTAAAGAGCAAATATGACGTTAAAGTTGGAGTCGAACAATACTGCAAACATTTAATTTCCAAATAATGACAGAGATTCCTTTATAACTATATATATATATATATATATATATATATATATATATATATATATATATATATATATATATATTCTATTCGTATGTGACGGTATCATTTGTTACCATTAAAGCCACGCCCACAACTACGCTCACAGTACTAATTTCTTAGACGTGATTGGTTATATTAAGTCAGAAGTTGTATGTGTATGTGTATGTGCTGCTTCCCCATACATATTTTCCTTGGAAGCGACGAAATATAGTTTTATGCTCAAGAGTTTCAGTAAAAAAAAATAATAACAAATGTCAAAATATTTCATGTGACATTAAATTAAACAAAATTCAGATACCATTTTTTCAAAAACATTTGTCTCGTAGCAGTGGGTCTGAAAGGGATATATATATATATCACAAATATGGAAATAGACCTTTTGAATCCTTGTTAATCTCGTAGGATTTCCATGTTTGTGTATAAGTTCGCTATAGGAGTAGTCGTCAAATTTTCCTTCCTTCTCGTCTTCATCAAAGTATGACCAAATATTAATTCCTTTTAAAATTGTGTGAAAATCATTTCCACTTTTTGCATTTCAATTTAATAATAATAATATCATCATATTTCCTTCAAAACCCTTTTATTTTAAGGTACAACCTCACGTTTTAACTCCAGTCGTAGCACGATTAAATAAATGCTTTGCTCGTACTTCCATTAAGACCTTTATCACATTTATTCCATATTTATTCCTGTTCGTATATATTCATCATATATTATATAATATATATTTTGAATGAGATCTGATTTCACTCATTTGTTGCGTTGATGTCGAGTAGATATTATTGTAATGCGTGACTATACGTTTTATTTTACCATTTTATTATCCAAAGTTTAAATTGTTAACAGTATTTTTATTAATGTTAGATTATCTGATAATCATAGAAAAAAAACTATAAATATTAATTACAAAATTATCATAAAAAATTTACAATTGATTGAAAACATCATAAAAATTTTCATTACGCTTCCAACTTCAATTATCACCATTATCACTCACTTCTAATAATATTAATTATTTATTTTACCCGTACTTATTAACGTAAATTAATCCCAGTTAATCTCCCATATAATCCTAACCTAATCCCCTTTAACTAAATACTCCATCATTGCTCGTAGCATTTATTTCGTATTTAGTTTTTCAACATAATTATATAAAATTATTTAATTATTAACATATTCGAAATATAACATTCCAGATTCATTAATTAAATAGTGATAATTTGTAGATTTCAACATAAACTACGTAGTAATTATTCGTAAGTTTCGCCTGTTGCACCTATTCATTTCGTTAATTAATCCTAGTTGGCAATGATTTGCATCGCCGGCTTTTGCTGATTGTCTCCATGTCCAAAATATGCGCGGTACCGTTTCAGTTAATGTTACTAAGAATACCATCCTAAAATCGACTTTAGTTACGTTTTATGAATTTTTCTACGTTACTGTTACATTCCCGTTGCTTGATTGTTACATCATCGTTATCTACTGTTTTTTCTATTCGTCTTTATCTTACGGTTACCCGAATGGTATTCTTTGGTAATATCGTGTAACGTTATTAATATTGCTTCTTAAATGTTACCTATTAATCGTAATAAGTAACTTACTTTCAAATAAACTTTCTCCCTACCTTCCTCTACATTCATGTACAATTCACGCACACTCACGTACATTCACGTACACTACTTGGTATTCTATCGTTGTGTTCCTCATACTACGTCGTTAATTAATAAGTAGGCTGCAAATTAAAATACTTCTAATTCTAATAATTAACTATGAGATAAGTATGAGCATGAGATAAGTAAATATGAGATTTAAACTGATTCCGTAACTTCGTACACGAATTATATAATTTTGTAAATAATGTAAATTGCAAAACGTTCACTAAATATTATATAAATTATAGAAATCTTATAAATTGTAGGATTGCGAGACACGTTCATAAATATTTTAGTTAATTGTAGTTTTAGTATCGTAATAGGCGTACACTGTACTCACAATGTACTTACTCGTACTTATTTTGTAATGATTTCCTCGACAGTTTTGGCACGAAGCAAAGAAGTGCAAAATTAACAGATTAATGATTTTATGTTAAAGTGTAAATAGTTGGAAAATTTTTCATTAGGAATTTTAACGCTCCAATCCATCCCACGCAATTTAACGCCTATTTATTTCTTTGTTAACAAATTTAAATCATTCGTGGCTGCCCATTAGCGGCATAAAGAGGCTCTTTAACCATATCCCAAGGAAATTTTCTTCTTCTTCACCTTCATTTTGCCCATTTAAGCCTTCGGCAGTGGTCTTTCCTTCTGTAATAATAGTCTCCATTAAAGTCTGAAGACTGAAATAAGATTCAACTCGCGTATCTACATTTTTTTCCACATCTTTACGATAATTAGTGTAACTATTTTTCCCATTTTTATACTCTCGGATCAGTCTTGGCTAAGGCCCTTCTAACAACTAGAGACTAACACATATATATATATATATGGTGCATATATATATAGGCGTCCCTCGCCATCCGTTGATTTGTCGTCCGTGGTTCAGTCCTTCAAGTATCTGCGGGCTGGTGACGCGGTGTGGCGCATGCGCGGATCTTCCGCGCATCTCGTGATGCGTGAACAAATAAATAATGATTGGGGTTGTTTAACCTCCTTCGCAACATCTAAGCCCTAAGGTCATATGACGGAGGGGACCTACAGCTTTACGTGGGATCCGAACCACGGGTCGCTACATAATCTGGACGCGGAGGACGGTCTCCCATCCAACTACTACTACCCAGACCCAATGTCGCTTAATTTCGCTGACCAACGGGAAGCGGTGTTACGACGTAGCCCATAATGCGTGAACAAATAGAAAGTGAATAACATTCTAACATACTAATAATCCCTTCACACAATTATCATCATTTCATCACATCATCATCATCATCATCATCATCATCAACTAACCCACTTTTTGTTATACTCTTCATACTTTTTTTTTGTTCTTTTCTCATCCTCTCTTTACTTGCATGTCTGTAACTTGCACGGTATGACAGTGTTTCTTTGAGTTAGACTGTGTTTGCATGGTTTGTAAGCGTTCTTATTTTACTTCTTTTCATCTTTCACCCCTCTCCTATTCTCTTCGACTATTTTTCCGACTTGTCGGCAGTGGCCGGCGGATGATGATGATGATGAGTCTTTTTTATCTTTTTCTGAATGAATGTTAACCCATGAGTGATAGGTGTTGCTACTTACTTAACCCCTTATTCTCTTCTTTTAACTCCCTATTCTCTTCTTTTAACCCTCTACTCTCTTCTTTCTCTCGGGCTAACCTTAGAGTGGATCTTAGGGTCTTTGTTAGCCTTAGCTTCTGTAGATCTGTAGATCATCATCGTCATCATCATCATCATCATTCAGGTAAGTAAAAATTATTTTTCTTTAATTTTTGTTTAATAAATTCTCAATTTATACATTTTTTACCATTCATTTATTTTTTTAATTGCTTTTATGTTTAATATAAAAATAATATAAAGTCTCTCGCGAATTACGTGATTAATAATAAGTGAAATTTGGGTTTTTAGTCAATTAAATGAACCCTAAACTCCTTAATTACCATTACATTATCGTTTTACCGTCCATGGTACTTTTTAGGAACGTAACCCCGCGTACAGCGAGGGACGACTATATATATATATATATATATACATATATATATACACAGGGTGGCGTAGTATTTCGATACATTTTCTGTATCTTGTATCGTATCGCGATACATTTTTTATTATTTGTATTGTATCGAAAGATACGATACAAATAAATGTCAGTAACGCGATACTTTATCATAGACTCAGTCAGTGATAAATTTGTGAGACTGAGAACAAACCTCGTCAAGAATTATCTAATTATTTAGCGAATAATTCCTCAGACATTCAACAATTACGCATGTATCCTTTGATAAAAGAACTGCTCCTAAAATACAACACTACATTGCCATCAAGCGCTCCGGTGAGAGACTTTTTAGCATAGCTGGAAATCTCTTTCCTTCAAAGAGAAACAGAATGTCTGATCAATTGTTTGAGAAGTCACCGTTTGTAAAATTCAATAAAAATAGAAAGTAATTCACTTGTTTCATAATGTCATATATGATGTGTGTGTGTGTGTGTGTATATATATATATATATATATATATATATATATCGTAACGAGATACATTTTTGCCAATGTATCGAGTATCGTATCGTGTTACTTTTTTTGGCCCCGATACACCACCCTGCATATATATATATATATATTATATATAATTCAGGGAAGCGGAACTGAAAAAAATATCAGTTCGATTTTCGATTTCATTTTCAATGGAAACGAAATATTGGCATCAGTTCCGATTTCGATTTCAGTTTTAGATTTAGGTTTCAGCTTCAATTTTTTTTCGATATCAGTTTTATATCGATATTATGTATGGCTACTCAAATATTTAATATTCGTATAGGCCTTACGAAGGCCTGCATTTATAGATATCATGCGAATATCATAGTGTCACACTTGGCTACGTATATATATATATATATATACACACACATTAGAGAGAGAGAGAGAGAGAGAGAGAGAGATCACTGACTACGAATCCCCCGGCCACGGATTCGATTTCCGGCGATGACAGGCGGCACTCAGCTCAAACAGCCATTCATACTTCTCTCCAAACGCTAATAAATTGTTGATAAATAAATGTATACATTGGGTAGGCCAGTGGTTAAGACGTTGGGCTGCTGATCGGAAGGTCGTGAGAACGAGTCAGGGCGAAGACTTTGCAATATCTGACCACCCACAGTGGGTTGTGGTTCTGGATTCCGGGTAAAAGTGTATGTCTAAGGTGGGGGCAACCACGTTGACCTTCGCTAAAATGAACACTTCGAGTAGAAGTAAGACCAAGATTACAAAATATATATAGGGTGAACCAAATGTAGGTGGACAGTCAATGATAACGTTTATTTTGAGAATACATATTTAATTTTTTTGTATACTATAATACAAAATAAAATTTAAATAAATTTAGTTATAATATTTAATATAATAAAACACAAACACCATAGTTATAATGAACACCATAGTTATAATATAATATAACACAAACCGTATTCAACCTACTGTCCACCTACTTTTGGTTCACCGTGTATATATATATATATATATATATATATATATATATATATATATATATATATATATAGAGAGAGAGAGAGAGAGAAGAGGAGAGAGAGAGAGAGAGAGAGAGAGAGAGAGAGATTAGAGCCGTTTTTAAAAAAATTTCCGCATCAAAGAATTTTCATAAAATGGACCAAAATTGGTTCGAACCCTTTAATGACGTATTTATAATTCCGTCAACATTCATTCCAGAAAAAAATATAGATAAAAATACGCCACGCGTACATAATGTACGTAATTTGCACGTACATCGTGTACGTGCATTAAACGTGTGGCCGTTTTTCCGTTTGTCGCAAAGCGTACGAGGAGTGGCGTCTAACACGATGTTACGGAACGCGTTTTCCCCTCGAAAGACTCCATCCAGTCACACGTCACCATCCGTTAACGCTTAATTTAAGCGACACGTAAATAAATAGAAAAGGGAAATTACCTTTTCTTCACTTAATTATTGTCGCATATTTTAAAGGAAGTTTCACCAATAAACTTCGAAGATAAAAAAATTTAAACTTATTCTCAAAAAA
The DNA here is from genome assembly GCA_023014485.1 of Bathynomus jamesi. Classification (NCBI taxonomy): domain Eukaryota; kingdom Metazoa; phylum Arthropoda; class Malacostraca; order Isopoda; family Cirolanidae; genus Bathynomus; species Bathynomus jamesi. Next base: position 93,663 of record JAJOZX010000047.1, on the reverse strand, counting down.
CGATTCTTAATAATTTATTTATTTCAGTTGTTCTTCTTGTTGATTTAGAGGAAGTTTATTAGCGTTTTTACTTGAGAAATCTCTCTCTCTCTCTCTCACACACACACACACATACACACACACACACCCACACACCCACACACACACACACACACACACATTAAATATCTACTTGAACGTTGTCAAACTTGACCTAACCTAACCTAATTTAACTTAAAATGAACTGTTAAACTAGTAAGTATAGAAGAGTGACAATGGTGTAGGATGAGACAGAGAATAAATATGCGCAATATATATATATATATATATATATATATATATATATATATATATATATATTTTTTTTGTAGCAATTATGTTGTACGTTTCGTAAAAGACATTTGTTGCGAATCACGTAAAAGTCCCTTTTACTCTTACGCCATTTTGCAACGCGTAACTAAACATTGAATCTGGGTCAGTTCGGGTTAAATGACGTCTCTTTAGGTTAGGTTAAGTTATATATATTTCACGAAAAACGAATAAAAAAGATTCTGGGCGCGAGTTCTTTGCGCATTTCACGCGAGTACAATTTTTGGGAAAAATGTTCGACTAGAAACCTAAACTTTCTGAAAAGCATCATAAAAAATTACTAATTAGTTTTTTTTTCTTTATAATTTTGACTCGCAAATATAATTAATGTTTAATTTTCAGAATTATGATTTTTAAAGTTTATATAATAATTAATTTATGGTCTCTCATTTTCAACATTTTCTATCACTCATCTTTTTATACGTAAATATTAAAAACTTTGAATAGTCATCTACGCACTTGTTTTCGTTCTTATTATGTATTATTATTATTATTATTATTATTATTATTATTATTATTATTTATACGAGTATATGCAAAGCATAATGCTGGCGATGTCTGTCTCTCTGTCTGATATTCGTTTATACACGCCTAAACAGCTACGGTAATCTGCACCAAATTTAGCATATACATTAAGGGAGAACCAGTTAAGGTTTTACTAACGCACATATATATATATATGGGCGAACATAGTTCCAATATGTAAAGGAGGAGATCGATCCGAGGCCAAAAAACTATAGTCCAGTGTCGCTTACATCTCATCTCACTAAAATATTTGAAAGAATAGTTAGAGAAAAAATCTGACTTTTTGAAAACTCGGAAAAAATTAAATGATAACCAACATGAATTCCAGTCAGGCGGATCATGCCTATCACAACTAATGGAACACTGCAACAACATTATTGATGCACTGGAAAGTAATGAAAACTATGATATAATATACGCAGACTTTGACGAGGCTTTTGACGAGCGTGACCATGAAATCATACCGCATAAACAAAAATAAATGGAAATCACGGGAAAAGTAGGAAAATGGATATATAATTTTCTTAGTGAGCCTCAGCAAGTAAGTCGTTATAGTTCAAGGAATATCTTCTTCAGAGTCAGAGGTCCTTAGCTCAGTACCACACAGAACAGTATTAGCTCCATTACTCTTCTTAATCATGTTGACTGATTTAGATGAGGAAGATACCAGTGCCAGCACACTGCACACGGTGCACAGTAACATCCTTTGCCGATGACGCAAAAATTAGTAGAAAAACAAGGAACCCAGAGGGTATAGGATCTCTACAAATAGACATGAACAGAATCTACAATTGGTCTGAAGGCAGTAATACGAAACTTAACATTGAGAAATTTCAACTATTAAAGTCTGGAAGAAGGGAGGACCTAAAATCCATGGAATACTATACCCCAAAATAGACGGGAAATTCAAAGAAATTATAAAGCGATAGATTTAGGTATTGTCATGATGAAGCGAAATTTGAAACACAAAATAAGATAGCAGTAAACAGAGCAAAGAGAATAACTGGGCAGATACTGAGAACCTTCAAACGAAGGGATAGGAATATAATGATTCCTCTACGGAAAACAATGATCATACCCAAACTGGAATACTGCTCGGTCCTAACATGCCCATATAAGAAAGAAGACATCAGACAGCTAGAAAGGACTCAGAGAAGCTTCACAGCCAAGATCAAAGGATACAAAGAACTAAATTACTGGGAAAGGCTACGCGAATTAAAGCTATATTCACTGGAAAGGAGAAGAGAGAGATACATCATTATATACACTTGAAAAATAATGGAGACACTAGTCCGTAATCTTACTCTGAACCCTTAACTCCCCAAACAATGGTGGAAAGTAGAAAAGGAAGACTGTGTCGTGTTCCCAAATTAAAGGCGAGACAGGGAACATCCTTAACCCTGAAGGAAAATAGTTTTGTTGTGAGAGGACCAAGACTGTTTTTTCAGCTGCCCAAATGCCTAAGGAACACGAGTGGTGTTGCGGTGGACATCTTGAAAAGAAGATTAGACGCCTGGCTCAGAACAATCCCCGATGAGCCGGGCGTACCTGGCTATGTGAGGTGGAGAGTACAAGAAACCAACTGTCTACTTCACCAGGCCAACTCGAGAGGAGGGGCAACAAGCTTTACCTTCGTGAAATGAGGAATCATCGCACGGAACATTTGGAAGGTTGAAAGGTTGAAAGGTATGCGCGTCATTATTTTCAGTTTGTTGATAAACATCTCTAAAGATTTGTTGTTACGTGAGAAAATGTGTTTCAAAAACTAATAATAACAGACGTCTGTCTGTTCTCAATACAAAATTTATGAAATGGATCTTCTTTTACACAAAACCTTTATTAAATAAACGTTTTTGGTCTTTCTTCTCCGTAGAAGCGGGCGTTCTAGTATATATATATATATATATATATATATATATATATATATATATATATATATATATTATGGGCGAACATTCTCTATTTGATGTGATTCTCATTTCATTCCTCACTCAACATAGAAATCCAAGAGGGAGAATTTCAAAGGAGAAAATTCTCAAATCGTTTTTTTCCCATTTCGGGACATTCATTCTCATCCACGGATTTCGCACTTTCGTCTTGGTTAGGTTAGGTTAGAATAGTGTTAAGCTGGGTTAGGTTAAGTTCACTTAGGTTAGGAAATATAAGTCATTGTCATTCGACGCCTACCGCAGACGCGAATTGGAGTGACATTTTTTCTCAAATGAAGAAACGCTCTTTTTTTTCAAATGTGGGTTTCTCACTTTGTACATTTTTAATTGACGACCGAGAATGGGAAAATGGGAATGACATTGAGTGTGAGGGAATCGACTAATTTTGTTCTATTGAGTCGTATTAGAGATTAGTTCCCATTCTATGCCATTCGCATTCCCATTTTTGGTCCTCAAATGAAAATGACCAAAATTGAAAAATCCATATTTGACAAAAGCGTGTCTCGATTTGGGACACGATGTTTTCGTCGCCGAAACGACGCCAAATGGGAAGGGATAATATTTCCTATCCTAACCTAACCTAACCTAACCCGGACCAAAGTGGGAAAGGCCGTGGATGGGAATGAAAACGACACGAAGTGGGAATGGCATAAATTGGAAATAAACCGATTTGAAAATGTTTCCTCTCAAATTATCACTCTCAGTTTTCTCACTTTTGGGAAAACAATGAAATGGAAATGACGTTCGGCAGCTGTCTTCTTTATATATATATATATATATATATATATATATATATATATATATATATATAACTGCAAACACGCAGTATAATTAACATAAAGAACGACGTTTGTATAGGAGATATTCCGCGCAAGATGAGAGAGAGAGAACGAAACAAATGAAAAAATGAGGTAACCACCCAGGAATCGAACCCTGGATCTTCCGATTGCCGGTCAGATATGATAACCACTACACCATGGGCCTCACTCATTCAAATGCCGTAATTCTTCTACATACGCGCAGAAACCAATGCCCCAAAGGGGGCACCTCCCGCATGCCGTAACATTATATACATTTAACTGCAAACACGCAGTATAATTAATAGTGATGTAGGTCACATCCGCATCCGCATCCGCGGAACATCCGCACATTTTCTCGCATCCGCATCCGCACTTTGGACTGCGGATGTCGTGCGGATGTGGACCGTTGAGATAAAACGTCATTAATAAGCGGAAATTATCAAATTCTACTATAATAATAGAACTAGTTCATTGTGCGCAAAAGTGATGCAAGCGACAAGACGAGAGGCTGTTTTTGTATAAAGTTACTCTCTTGCAACCTACTTAGATCCACGTTACAAAGCTAAGTTATCTTCACCTAGTACATTAGAACGAGTTAAATCATCACTTGGCAAAGCAGTTGAAGAGCTTCAATCTCTTGAATCTGTCGCTTCGCCACCCACCAAAAGAATAAAAGTTTCAGTGACAGAACCAACACCTTCAACAAGCAAATCTATCACAGAATCTCTCTCTCAGTTTCTTGAGTCAAGCAGCGATGACGAGACCTACGCGATGTCAAAAGATGTAGTAAAAATGATCGAGAGCTATCACCAAGAAAAACGCCTGGCTGCATGTGACAATCCTATTAGTTGGTGGAAAAATACGCAGAATATCTATCCATACTTGAGTAAACTTGCAAGGAAACATTTAGCACGTCCTCCAACAAGCGTACCAAGCGAGAGATTATTTAGCAGTGCTGGATTAATATATGATGAAAAGAGAAACAGACTGGCAGCAGAAAAGGCAGAAAAATTAATGTTCCTTAAGCATAACCTTCCTATAATTAAGTTTGAATATTAAACGATGAACATCTTAGTTTACTTTATTTTAATTACTCATTTATAAATATGCCTAATAAAACTTTAAACTTAATATAAATAGTTATCAAGCTAATTAAAGATCTCTTTCTATAAGGGTGGAGGTTGGGGAAAGAGGTCGGGTAACACAATTATGGTTTCTAATTGTGGCTGAAACTCAACAAAATATAACGAATTTATTTGCAGACGAATTCACTAATTGATTTCTATATTAGTTAGATGCTTGCTATTATTTTATATGTTCAGGGAAAAGTACAGCAATTATTGTACAATTAATCAATTATACTACATTATAGCTACAGCTCTCTCTATATAATAACTTATTATATACGTTAAACACAACAAATCTCGAATATATCCTAAAAAATAACGAAAATGTAGACATCCGCATCCGCATCCGCGGATGTTGAAATCAAACATCCGCATCCGCATCCGCGGATGTTGAAATCAAACATCCGCATCCGCATCCGCGGATGTGAAAAAAATGACATCCGCTACATCACTAATAATTAACGTAAAGAACGACGCTTGTATAGGAGATATTCCGCGCAAGATGAGAGAGAGAGAGAACGAAACAAATGAAAAAAATGACGTAACCACCCAGGAATCGAACCCTGGATCTTCCGATTGCCGGTCAGATATGATAACCACTACACCATGGCCCTCACTCATTCAAATGCCGTAATTCTTCTACATACGCGCAGAAACCAATGCCCCAAGGGGGCACCTCCCGCATGCCGTAACATTATATACATTTAACTGCAAACACGCAGTATAATTAACGTAAAGAACGACGCTTGTATAGGAGAATATTCCGCGCAAGATGAGGAGGAAGAACGAAACAAATTAAAAAATGAGGTAACGGAATCGGAATCGGAATCGGAGGCAATCGGAAGATCCCGGGTTCGATTCCCGGGTGGTTACATCATTTTTTCATTTGTTTCGTTCTTCCTCCTCATCTTGCGCGGAATATTCTCCTATACAAGCGTCGTTCTTTACGTTATATATATATATATATGAAAATGAAAAGGTTTATTGGCAGACTATAGTCCATATGACAAATATTATTAATACAATGACAGTTCATACACTAAGGATAAAAATATATACAATTGATTAGAAATAATACTGCACTGTCGAAGTTAAGTGGAGCTACAGACAGACGTTTTCGTACCAAAAAGTCCATAGCTTAGAGGATAAATGGCAGGACTCATGGATAGCTTGGATGATCGGGTTGGTTGATTTTTTAATTCTTTGCATTAGACTGTGTTGAGCAGGTCTTGTTACCTCCGGGAAGCTCGGAACATTGCGGGTTGCAAACATTTGCGAAGCTGAGCATCTCGGGGTAATTTATGTAAGAGTCTAAATGACCTGTTGTACAGCAAATTTAGGGTTCTGCCAGAACCTTTTTTATAATTCACCCAGAGTTGCTGACCGTATATATTACTGCAGAAAGTACGAAAGAGTGTGTCTTTAGCTTCACTTGTACAGAAACGAAAGTTCCTTATGGTCATATTCGCTTTAGCACACAGGCTTCGAGATTGTTTTCTTATATCCGAGTCATCACTCAAGGAGCTGGTAATAGTTTGACCCAAATACTTAAACTCTTGTACTTCCTCAATTACTTCACCATTCATTTTAAACCTTATATCAGCTGGCTGATTACAGCTTTTAGGATGAAATTGCATAACCTTAGTTTTTGTAACATTAAAAAGAATATCATGTTTCTGCGAATACACTTCGCAGACTTTTAGTAGCCGATCCAGACCTTTAACAGAGGGACTTATTAACACCATATCATCGGCATAAACTAAGTTATTTATCCTTGTGTTATCTATACAACATCCTACTGTTGCCTCATTAAGTGAAGCAATTAATCCGTCAATATACACATTAAACAGCATAGGGGAGAGCAAGGAGCCTTGTCTCACCCCACAAGAGGAGCCAAAACACTCGGATAGTACATTGCCCCACCTAACAGTGAAAGATTGGTGGGAATACCAAAATTTCAATAAATTTAATATGTACATGGGAACCTTCCTGTCTTCTAGTTTTGCAAATAAAATATTGTGGTTCACCCTATCATATGCCTTACTTATATCAAGGAAACAGCTATAAATGGTTGAATTACTGTCAATGTATTTAGATATTGTTTCTTTAAGTACATAGATACACAGGTCAGTTGAGTGGGACCTTTTAAAGCCAAACTGATTAGGAGATGTCCATAGGAAATCATTTAATCGGAGTAACAAGAGTTTTTCTAGTAGTTTCGAGAAGCAGGAAGCGACAGCAATAGGCCTGTAATTATTGCTGGACAGAATGTCTCCATACTTATTTTTGACCAGGGGCAAGATATATACCCTCATGAACTCTGCAGGGATATAGCTATGAGCAAGCATGGCTGATAGGAGCAATGATATATGCAGACATACTACGTCATTTGCATATTTTAAGTGCTCATTCGATAAGTCATCTACCCCTGACGCAGAACCAGTCTTTAACTCTTTAATTAACCTCTTTACTTCAGAAAATGATATCAAAATATTTTCCCTTGTCCCTCCCACAATCGTTTCGCTGCAATCTATCTTAAGATTATCCCTACTCACACTATTAAGAATGTTAGAGTAGTGGTTTTTCCACAGCTTTGCAATTTCATCCTTCCCCGACACCCCATCGATTGTCGGAGGGAGGACATTTTTGACACCCGTTTGATTCTTAACAAATTTCCAAAATTTGTTATTATCGTATATATATATATATATATATATATATATATATATATATATATATATATATATATATATATAGTAGATCATTGCTGATGAACGTTAATTTGCGTTTGAGTCAAAAGAGGAGAATGGAAGTGTAAATATTTATTTGTCAGTGAACGTTTCGAATCTTGAAATTCAATTCTCAAACTAAAAAAATGTGATAGAAATTAAATTAGAAAATAATTTATGTATTTTGAAATAGATTAAAAAAAAAGTAATTTTTGAAAAGTTTACAAAAATGTTATTTTCTAATATTTTGTTCGTAAAATTTAGTTTGAAATAAAGTAAAAATAAATAAAACTTCAAAAAATATTTAAGTTTGGCTTCGTCATTTATGGTTTTTAAATCGAATTTTTAACAATAATTTTTTTTCCCTTTTAAAAATATTACTTTTAATTCCGGATTTTTTATTCTTTTATTTAATGAGTGTTTTCCCGAGTTTCCTTGGTTCAGCGGAAACATCATTTTCCTATGAACGAAGTGTAAAATCGGGAATTCGACTCCCGATAGTGCCGACGAATAACGATAATGCGCGTACGAGTTAGCGCAGTGAGCCACATTAGTTTGTCCTGATCGATGTACCAATTTCAATCACAATTTTATTAATGATTCAAATCAAGAATCGATCGCCAATTTACGCCTAATCGCTCGGTATTACTTTCTTCGTCACTATATTACTCGTATAAACCTAAATTCACATTCATTTTCTTTCCTTATTATCGTGACATAAATATTTTGGGAACCCATCACCTAATCACCCAATAAACATATTATTACCTCATAAACCCATTTATAACCTAACGAAATTGAAACTAATACCGATATATATATATATATATAATATATATATATATATATATATATATCCCCGCAAGGGGGTTCTAAGCTCGTGCTCTTGAGTGCTCTTTGTGCTCGTTTGTACGTGCTTGTTCCTGGAGGTTTCACGTGCGCCCTCCCGGCCCTAGCACCCAAGGATGATGGGGCTCGACCCTGCAGTCCTTGTCATCCTTGGTCTTTTTCCACTTCGACTGTCCCCTCCACCCTTTCTTTTTCCTCTGTCTTTCCTCTCACTTTTTCTTTGTTTTTCCGCTGAGATATGCCCTTTAAATAGAGGCGAATCGGTTCTTCCCGAATTAAAAAAAAAAAAAAAATATATATATATATATATATACACATTCAACTGCAAAGAACACGCAGTATAAATAACGTAAAGAACGACGCTTGTATAGGAGATATTCCGCGCAAGACGAGAGAGAGAAAACGGAACAAATGAAAAAATGAAGTAACCACCTGGGAATCGAAACCCGGGATCTTCCGATTGCCGGTCAGACGCGATACCATTACACCATGGACTTCACTCTTCCAAATGCCGTAATTCTTCTACATACTCGCAAAACCAATGCCCCAAGGGGGCACCTCCCGCATGCCGTAACATTATATACATTCAACTGCAAAGAACACGCAGTATAAATAACGTAAAGAACGACGCTTGTATAGGAGATATTCCGCGCAAGACGAGAGAGAGAAAACGGAACAAATGAAAAAATGAAGTAACCACCTGGGAATCGAACCCGGGATCTTCCGATTGCCGGTCAGACGCGATACCATTACACCATGGACTTCACTCTTCCAAATGCCGTAATTCTTCTACATACTCGCAGAAACCAATGCCCCAAGGGGGCACCTCCCGCATGCCGTAACATTATATACATTCAACTGCAAAGAACACGCAGTATAAATAACGTAAAGAACGACGCTTGTATAGGAGATATTCCGCGCAAGACGAGAGAGAGAAAACGGAACAAATGAAAAAATGAAGTAACCACCTGGGAATCGAACCCGGGATCTTCCGATTGCCGGTCAGACGCGATACCATTACACCATGGACTTCACTCTTCCAAATGCCGTAATTCTTCTACATACTCGCAGAAACCAATGCCCCAAGGGGGCACCTCCCGCATGCCGTAACATTATATACATTCAACTGCAAAGAACACGCAGTATAAATAACGTAAAGAACGACGCTTGTATAGGAGATATTCCGCGCAAGACGAGAGAGAGAAAACGGAACAAATGAAAAAATGAAGTAACCACCTGGGAATCGAACCCGGGATCTTCCGATTGCCGGTCAGACGCGATACCATTACACCATGGACTTCACTCTTCCAATTTGGAAGAGTGAAGTCCATGGTGTAATGGTATCGCGTCTGACCGGCAATCGGAAGATCCCGGGTTCGATTCCCAGGTGGTTACTTCATTTTTTCATTTGTTCCGTTTTCTCTCTCTCGTCTTGCGCGGAATATCTCCTATACAAGCGTCGTTCTTTACGATATATATATATATATATATATGAGAGTATTTTTATATATTATGGGGAAAACCAATATATTGACTTAAATTATTATTATTATTATTATTATTATTATTATAATTATAGTTTTTGGAAGAGAGCTGTTTATAAAGGAAGAGCATCGTATATGTGTGAAGTTTGCGCAATTCCCTTTATCTTTCGTAGCTATAAAAGAGGTTGAGAGCAAATAAGGTTTTAAGAGAAGGAAATATATATAAGAAGAGCATTGAGGCATTCAGCTTGAAAATTTTAAAGGACAATTCGTTACAAGAATAATAATCCTTCGACTCGCTCTCTTTCTATATTATAACTAATTTAATATAGACGCGTCCTTCTATTGACTTCATGTTTGTCGACTTGTCATTTCATTACCAATCGATAACTCCATAATAAACTAAGACTTATAAAATCTTTTGATTAACGCTAACCTTCACATCGGGAGAAAACAATAATATTAATTAAAATTATTATTATTATTATTATTATTATTATTATTATTATTATTATCGTAGGTTTTTTCCAAAAAATTTTGCTTACAATTTTTCAGTTTTTAGTATCGTTCATCCCCCATTTTATATAATCCCTTTTATCCCTTCACCCCTTTACCCCTTAACCTTTTTACCCTTTAAACCCCTATAACATCATAAAATAAGATGAAAGAAGAGCATTAAAGGAAAGATATATTTCAGAACTTGCTTATTGAAGGGGTTTCTTATAAGAAGACTATACCTTCCATTCGTAATTCTACGATTCTATTGAAGATTCTTAACTCAATAATAAACCAATTATAAGAAATTCTACTAATTAATTCTACCTTTAACTTACAACTGGGTCTGAAAGCGAATAATGCTAAGACCAGAAAAAATTGGAGACGATAATCCACCAGCCCGGAAGATATACCTGTCAGAAATAACAGTCACCAATATAGAATGTATACCTTACAACCTTACAAAGGTTCCGCGTGATGATTTCTCATTTCGCGAAGGTCAAGCTTGTCGCCCCTCCTCTCGAGTTGGCCTGGTGAAGTAGTGAGTTGGATTCTTGCGCTCTCCACCTCACATAGCCAGGTACGCCCGGCTCATCGGGGATTGTTCTGAGCCAGGCGTCTAGTCTTCTTTTGAAGATTTCCACTGCAACTCCCTTCGTGTTTCTTAGGTCTTTGGGCAACTGATTAAACAGTTTTGGTCCTCTCACTACAAAACTATTTTCTTTCAGGGTTAAGGATGTTCCCTGTCTCGCCTTCAATTTGGGAATACGACACAGTCTACCGCTTCTACTTTCCATCGTTGTTTGGGGAGTTATGGGATTCAGAGTAAGATTAGGGATTAGTTTCTCCATTATTTTCCAAGTGTAAATAATGGTGTATCTCTCTCTTCTCCTTTCTTTGCACCCATTGATCTTGGCTGTGAAGCTTCTTTGGATCCCCTCCAGCTGTCTAATGTCTTCTTTTTTATATGGGGAAGTTAGGACCGAGCAGTATTCTAATTTGGGTATTATCAGGGTTTTCAGTAGAGGAATCATTACATTCCTATCCCTTCGTTTAAAAGTTCTCAATATCTGACCCGTTATTCTCTTTGCTCTGTTTACTGCTATCTTATTTTGTGTTTCAAATTTCGCATCATCTGTCATTACAACCCCTAAATCTTTTGCTCTGGAATTTCTCTGAATTTCCTGTCCATTTGGGGTATAATATTCCATGCACTTTAGGTCTTCTCTTTTTCCGTACCGTAATAGCTGAAATTTCTCGGTGTTAAACTTCATATTGTTGTCTTCAGTCCACTTGTAGATTTTGTTTATGTCGGTTTGTAGAGATCCTATGTCTTCTGGGTTTCTTATTTTTGTACTGATCTTTGTGTCATCCGCAAAGGATGTTACTGTGCTGTCTCTGTTAACGTCCTCATCTATGTCAGTTAGCATGATTATGAAGAGTAGTGGAGCTAATACTGTTCCTTGTGGTACTGAGCTGAGGACCTCTGATTCTGATGAAGATACTCCTTGTACTGTAACGACTTGCCTCCGCTTACTAAGGAAATTATATATCCATTTCCCTACTTTTCCTGTTATTCCCATATATTTCAGTTTATGTATTATGATTCCGTGGTCACACTTGTCGAACGCTTTAGCAAAGTCTGTGTATAGTACATCATAGTTTTCATTACTTTCAAGTGAATCAATAATGTTGTTGTAGTGTTCCATTAGTTGTGATAGGCATGATCTGCCCGATCGAAACCCGTGTTGGTTATCATTGAATTTTTTCTGAGTTTCCAAAAAGTCATAGATTTTCTGTCTAACTATTCTTTCAAATATTTTAGTTAGATGAGATGTAAGCGACACTGGCCTATAGTTTTTGGCCTGGGATCGATCTCCTCCTTTATATATTGGGACTATGTTCGCGCTCTTCAGGATGCCCGGTATTTCTCCCGTGTCTAATGATCGTCTCCATATCCAGTATAGGGGCTCAGCGATTGCATTCTTGCAGTTTTTGATCAGTGTGGCATTCCATTTATCCGGTCCTGCCGCTGAGTGTGTTTTTAGTTTCCCTATGGCTTGTGTAATATCATCCGTCGTAAAGTCGAAATCCGTTATACTTTCCCCTTGTGGTTCTTCTTCAAAGAAAGCGTTTCTATCGCAAATCAATTTGTCAGTTTTTGGGATACTGAAAGATGATTCATACTGAGCTTTTAATATTTCAGATACTTCTGTTAGATCATCAGATAAATCACTGTTCTCATTTTTTAAAGGTCCGATAGTCGCTTGGTTTTTCGACTTTCTTTTTGCAAAATTATAGAAGTACTTTGAGTTAACCTTTATCGCTTCTATAGCGTCATCATCTTCTTTTTCTGTATGCTTCTCGATTTGTTCCTGTATGACGACATCGATACTTTGTAGTTTATCATTTAATATTTTTCCGATGTTGTTATCTTTACAATTACTTAATTTTGCAGTCACTCTTTTTCTCTTTCGGAACAATGCCCTCTTTTGTCTTTCAAACCTGCTTCTCTTTCCTCTTTGTTGTATCTTTGGGACATGTTTTTCCACAATTTCTAACGTCTTCTCCTCTAACGTCATTAGCATCTCTTCCGTTGTCTTGGCCTCGAAAATGGTTTTCCAATCTATTACTTCCATGCTGGATGTCACATCTTCCCAGTTTATAGCTTTGGAGTGAAAATTAAAAATTTCGAATTTGCTTCGTTCTGTTGTGCGTGTTCTTTCCTTTCCTGTTGCCTTTATATTAGTTATTATTTCAATGATATTGTGGTCTGATATCATAGTTGGGGAGATTTCTACATTATCAATTAGATTACTGTTGTTTGTGAATACCAAATCTAGGCATATATATACACACACACAGTATATTATTCTTGAAATCGAAGACGGGATTAATAGAAGTTTACGATCTGTTAAGGATAAAATAATAATTGACGATTCTCTTTCTGAGCAATTATTCTCCAATGGTTTTAGTCTTGATACAATTAAATATGTGGACTACCAAAAATACGCTAACGAGACATTCGCTTCGACCAATTTTTGTACCTTATAATATGGCTAATTACTCTAGCCAAATATTTTGCACTTACTCCCGGATTATTATTAGCCAGTACCATCGGGAGTCGAACTCCCTACTTTAGTGTCTTCGCTTCGTTTATAGGAAAATGGTGTTATCCACTTAGGCACGGATGCTGGATTTTGTACCCTTACTAGAACATTTAACTACCAACGAATACACCATTAAAAAGCTTCCGCATTTACGCAAAATAAATCATTAACCAGAACTCCACGAAATTCGTGGTTAGTTTCGATGTCACCTCACTCTTTACTAATATCCCTACAACCCAGACAACTGGTATTATCTTCGATAAACAATTCGATACTGTCTCATCAACATATTCTGGTTTAAACTAGGAAGAAACTTCAACAACTCTCTATTAAACATACCGTATTTTCCGGCATATAAGGCGCGGTATTTTTCCCCAAAAGTGCTCAGAAAATCACCCCGCGCCTTATATGCTCAAGGTCAGGGTCATGGGTAGGCTTTTGGTTACCGGCAAGTGGTGGTTTCGGTTCTGCGGTATCGATAAACTGAACTCCAAACACCCCTACAAAACTGGTTCCCAGATTACTTTAGAGTGATTAGTAACTATTATAAATTATAATTTATAGATTATGTAATAAGCAAACCAGCTTCGACAGTTGTAAATAATCGTAAAGTATGAGGGTCATTAGCCCTTGTCCGACAAACCACTCGTTTGTGCATGTTGTCTATTTTATACAACTCGTTGACATTATTACTGTAAACAACAGGCAGCCATGTTTATTTTGGTGGTTGGTGGGGCAGACAACAGGCTAGGCTGCGCAAGGTCCCACCACTTTCAGCTACGCTGTGCGCATGGATGAGGATGGCGTAAAGCTGTGGCTAGAAAAGGTGTGGTCACGGCGTCTTGGTGGACTCCTCAAAAAGCCGTCGCTTCTCGTGTGGGACCAGTTCCGGTCTCACATAACAAAGGCCACTAAGAGTAGAGTAAACAGATTAAAAACAAAACTAGCTGTAATACCTGGGTGATTAACAGGTCAATTGCAACCCCTAGATGTGTCGATAAACAAACCTTTTAAGGGGTACATGCGTGAAGAATGGAACAAATGGATGACGCTCCCACAACATGAACTAACACCAATAGGTCGGATCAAGAGGCCTACAATAGCTCAGATTTGCCAGTGGGTCAAAAATGCTTGGAATGAAGTTAAGACGGAGACAGTTGTACGGTCTTTTAAGAAGTGTGGCATTAGCAATGCCCTTGATGGCACAGAAGATGACCTTTCATTTTTTTCAAGAATATGCCTGCCAAAATTGGGGTGCGTCTTATATGCTCGTGCACCTTATATGCCGGAAAATACGGTAATTATTTTATACTTAATAATAAGTTTATTACGAACAAATTGACGGTATTGCTTTGAGTTCACCTTTCCTACGAACACTCGACATCATTTTCATGAACTACCTCGAAACCTTGATGGTTGACTCTCGCCCTAATCGTCTTCGACCTTGTTACTAACGTAGATACGTAGGTGACGCGTTTGCTTTATTGAATGAGCGTAAAGAAGCCACGTCGCTTTTCAAAATTTTATGAATATTTTACATCTAATTTATTGTTCAATTCGAAAATGATTCTTTGCCCGTAACTACTAATCACAAGAGAAAAAAAAATAGCTTTATACAACTGTACATATATCTTAAGGTACTAAAAGTACGATTGACGGTTGTTTGGTTAAACCAGCGATTCCCAAACTTTGGTACGCGAGCAAATTTTACTGTACAACTTGATAACTGAGAATGACTTTAATGATAATGTATCATATTTGAAAGGTAAGACTAGTTGTAGATGAATGAACCACGACCTTTCCGACTGTGGTACCTAGAAAAGCGTGGTGGTACGGTGTCGCCCTATAAAGGTTGGGAACCCCTGGGTTAAACTATCGCAAAATATTTAGGATGCGGTTTGTTTTTAAAAATTAATATTGTTTCGAGAAGGGATTGATCCCGTTTATTAGTTTGGGAAAGTATCGTGAAATTTTCTGATGTTGGAATATAAAATACGTAATGTAAACCTACAAT
This sequence comes from Bathynomus jamesi, assembly GCA_023014485.1. Taxonomy (NCBI): domain Eukaryota; kingdom Metazoa; phylum Arthropoda; class Malacostraca; order Isopoda; family Cirolanidae; genus Bathynomus; species Bathynomus jamesi. The sequence continues at coordinate 78,233 of JAJOZX010000047.1, read as the reverse complement.
AGGTCGGCTCGTTTTTACACTTTTTTCGATATTTGATTGGGGGTAGTGCGGAAAAGTTGCGATTTGGAGAGAAAATAAAGTGTGTAAAATTTTTTTGATCTACGTCAATACCTTCCGGTGGCGGCGAGTCCTTAAAAATCGAAAAATAGGCCTAACGGGGTAGATTGGAAAATGGTTTTAAAGACTTACAAAATAAACATTAAAAATTTCAGCACAACCTGTTAATAACTTCCGGTGGCGTCTTAGCCGTTAAAATATCCAAAATATTGATTTAAAGCAAGTTTTAACAAGATGTTATACAAATGTTAATTCCGGTATATTTCTGTGCAAACAACCCTGAGAACACTATTATAGGCTTGAATAAATTAATAGCAGTCATTGAACAATGAACATTATATAAAAATTATATAAAATTATATAAAATTTTTATGTGTTTTTAGGCCTATTTTTCGATTTTTAAGGACTCGCCGCCACCGAAAGGTATTGACGTAGATCAAAAAAATTTTACACACTTTATTTTCTCTCCAAATCGCAACTTTTCCGCACTACCCCCAATCAAATATCGAAAAAAGTGTAAAAACGAGCCGCCCTAACCTACAATTTACGCGGGATCCAAACCATGGGTCGCTACATAATCCGCATCCTGACCTACTGTAGTGTCGCTAATCGACTGGAAGCGGTGTTACGACACTGGCCACGACCTAGCCTAGAAAATGTTTGAGTAGGGATGGATTAGCGAGTCTGTTTCTAGTGCGGTACTGAGCCCTTGATGTTCACTACTGAGGTTTTGCACTTGGTGAAAAATCATACCTAGATTCTTTAAAGATTCTATGATTAATTAAATGTACTTTCATTTTAAACATTCTTTACTCTTTACTCATCATCATTATGTAAAGAGCGAACACTTTCAATAAACCTTCATCTTCGGACTTGTCCTCCCATTCCATATATATATATATATATATATATATATATATTTTGTGTGTGTGTGTGTGTAAGTGGTGAATAAACGCTACTGATGATGTTTAATAAGTGTTAACTATTTCGTTTTTACATTTTCTAGTTCAGAATTCTTGCTTGAATGGTTGGAATTTTAAGTCCTAATTTATTGCTTCATCTCGCTAATTATTACATCTCGTACAAACTAAAAGTTTTTTAATCGCTTCGAAAAAAGGACTTAATCGGGTATGATGCCCATTCTGTGGTCGGAATAACAACAATTGGACAAAAGGAGGTCACGCGAACTTGTGTCCTTCTACTTTAATCTTTGGTCTCTCTCTCTCTCTCTCTCTCTCTCTCTCTCTCTCTCTCTCTCTCTCCTTGTTTTCTTCTTTCTCCTTTAGGATTCTTTCGCTGCGTACCTTTCTCTGACACAATAAAAGTGACCTTTATCGACCAACCTGATTCTTGCCAAGCTTAAATAATTTACATTATCCGCATTCGACAGATTACAGATTGATTCAAAGCCTATAAAACTCACGAATCCTTTTACTTTGTGTAATTTGCGTAATTCCTATTGAATTTGTGGAATTTGTGTGGAATCTACGTTATGAAAAGGGAAACAGACAATCCTAATAAATTGCCGAATGGGAAATTTTCAATAAAAAACTTAATTCACAAATCTGGTCTGAAAAAGCTAAATAATTTCGCACGACACTTTTATATTCCTATTGTGAAAATTTTATGATGTCTGTCTCTCTGTCTGTCTGTCCTGATGTCCGATGTTCTATGTTCTTTTATACACGCCTAAACGGCTATCATAATCTGCACTAAATTTTGTATACCCATTAAAGGAGAACCAGGGAAGACTTAGGTAATACACTCGCCCCTACCACTGCCGCCCTGGCCTGGTCGTGTTTTGGGGAGCTATTGCTGCGCAAGGCGCAGCAGGCATTCTGGTGTATATATATATATATATATATATATATAGAATGGTTTTTGAACTCCGCCAACTCAAATACAAAACCCATTTATATATATATATACCTCGTTAACCTCGTTGCTGTTCCGTGCGTTGGTCTCTCTTCACACGAAGGTCAAGCTGGTGGCCCCGCCTCTAGGTCTGGCTTGGCGGAGGAGTGAGTTGCTTTCTTGCGCTCTCCACCGTACATAGCCAGGTACACCCGACTCATCTGGTACCGTCCTGAGCCAGGCATCTAGTCTTCTCTTGAAAAATTCAACTTTGATCCCTGTAACGTGTCCGAGGTCCTTTGGAAGCTGGTTAAAATGTCTTGTTCCCCTGACAACCAAGCTATTTTCCTTCAGTGTTGAGGAGGTCCCTTGTCGGGCCTTTAATTTGGGAACACTACACATTCTGCTTTTCCTATTTTCCAGTGTTGTTTGAATGGTAATGGTACTCTTTGCGAGTAACCCGGTGCCCACGTTGAGCTTTCCATCATGAAAAAGAAAAAAACTATAGTATTTGTCATTTGTCATTACTTATTCGAACTATAGTGGATGTAATTTCCCAGAAGAGTTCCTTGCTCCAAGCACGGTCTGTGTTTAACATATAAGTTTCTCAGGGGACCATTCTGAGTTTGTGTATATTAAATGGACGTGTTATGTGCCTTGAAAAGTGGACGCTCAATGTCCCGGTTGAGGTTTAAGTTTTGTTTTTTGGCTAAAAGTACAATAGTTACTCCCCTTTTTCTTTGATGTATTCAATCCGACATGAATGCAACGAGTTTCTTGCGTATATTGCGGTTCTGAATGTAGTAGGCTAGGTGTAAGCTGTAAACCCTAGATCCTGTCTCAAAGCTGGATCCTATCTGCTTTGCAGATAGCTGGTGAGGGAAGCTATATTTTGGGGCCTCTTTGCGAGTAACCCGGTGCCCACGTTGGGCTTTCCATCATGAAAAAAACAACAACTATAGTATTTGTCATTTATCATTACTTATTCGAACTATAGTGGATGTAATTTCCCAGAGAAGTTCCTTGTTCCATGCACGGTCTGTGTTTAACATATATATATATATATGATGAATAAAACCACGAAGGAAAGGAAACACAAAATGGTGCTCAAGCGCTTTCGTCTAATGACGAAAGCGCTTGAGCACCATTTTGTGTTTCCTTTCCTTCGTGGTTTTATTCATCATAAATATTTTTCACGTGTTACCTTCGTGAAATAATTTTCATATATATATATATATATATATATATATATATATATATTGGTTAGAACGCCGGGCATCAGATCAGAGTGAGTTACTCTCTTGCGATCTCCAGCACACACACACACACACACACACACACATATATATATATTATGTATATTGATTTTATTCTTATAGAGTATAGTTTCAGAGTATACAAAGGACAAAGGTGATTTTACCAGTGAGCAGGGTAACGTTTTGTGCATGGAGAAAATACTTGCATGTTTATGCTAACCATGGTTAACATGATCAACAATTTGCAAACCAATCTATTAAATTATGTTTTGATTCCACTAAATATTCTCAGGGTTACAACCTAAAATAGTTACTATCATGGTTGTATTGACCATCTGAATTGGTTGGCAGTTAGTTAACAAAGTATTTGGTTGGCGTAACCAAATAAAATATTTACGTGAGGAAATCAGTTATAAATAATTCAATGATTTATGTACAATTGTTAAAAAAAGTCCTGAAGTGAAATTTCGGGGAAAAAGTCGTCCACAAACGTAAAATTTTGTAATAAACAAAAAAAAAAAACCAATTACTTATTCTATTTTTGTTTGGATATTTTATTATTTTTGGGGACACTAATAAAATTTAAGAAAAAAAATCTAGACATTACTAATTAGTGATTTTCTGTTTTTTACAAATTTTATTTGTACATGAACTTTTTACCGAAATTGCATGTAAAAGCCGCTTATAACGGAACAAAGTTCGAGGGTGTTTATATCGAGTTAAAGATAAGAATCTATGAATTATATCAAGTTTCTCTTTCAGTGTCAAGTTATATTATCATATTTACGTGAGAGAGAGAGAGTTACAAAGAGTTACAAGGAAAAGAAGTACCTCAAAAGGTCTTGCGGCCCATACCAAGGAGGTACCAATGGCAACGGGTGCCAGGGAAAATAGTCTACACCCTCAAATAGTGAGCAAGATTTGGTCTAACCTTTTCTTGAAAAGATCCACAGAGGAACTGTTCACAACTTCTGAAGGTAACCTGTTCCACGTGTCACAGATCTTATACGTAAAGTAATTCCAACACACACTAGTCCTAAACCGTTTCAAATCCAACTTCCAACCATTGTTGCGAGTTGGGTTATCATTCAAACTAAACATGCTTCTAAAATCGACATCGTTGAACCCGCTTAAGAGCTTGAAAACCTCGATGAGTTGACCGCGCAGCCTCCGAGTTTCCAGCGAAAACAAGTCCAGGGCGCGTAACCGTCGATTGTAGCCCATATGCCTAACGGAAGGGATTAACTTTGTGGCCCTCGCCTGCACTCACTCCAGGCTCTCAATATCTTTCCTGAGGGTGGGCGACCAGAACTGCACAGCATACTCCAGGTGCGGCCGAACCAGGGAATTGTACAGAGAGAGCACAATCTCCTTGTTCCGAAACTGAAATTGCCTCTTGATACAACCCACCAGCTTCTGGGTTTTCTTTTCCACCTCTAAGCGCTGTTTGGTAAACTTAAGGTCGCTGCTAATTAGCACACCCAAGTCCTTTTCCAAATCAGTCGCCTCGATATTACTCCCCAACATGAAGTAGTCCGACTTGGAATTGGCGTAGCCAATGTGCATGAACTTGCATTTACCCAAGTTAAACGGCATTTGCCATTTTTCGGACAACTCTCCTATCCTACGTAGGTCCGCACGCAGTTGCTCGATCGCTTCGGGGGGCGTCCCAACATTGGCCACAAGCTTGGTGTCATCAGCGAATTTGGCGATCCGACTGACGATGCCACCGTCTATATCATTTATGTAAATGATAAACAACAGTGGCCCCAAAACGAAACCATGAGGAACCCCACTAGTGACCGAGGCCCAACCCGAACTAACCCCTTTAATTACAACCCTCTGACGCCTATTCTTCAGCCAGTTTTCAATCCACCTACTTACTTCCCCACCGATACCCAGCGCGCGCACTTTCGCCATTAGCCGGCGGTGAGGTACCTTATCAAAGGCTTTCTGAAAGTCGAGATAAAGTATATCAATCGCCCTACTCTTATCGTACTCACTCAACATGACGTGGAAAAAATCGAGCAAGTTGGTGAGACACGACCTATGCCGTCTAAACCCATGTTGGGAGTCCCCAAGCAGCTTGTAGGAATGCAAATGGTCAACGATCCTATCGGCTATTATCCCCTCTAATAATTTACCTACAACTGAAGTGAGACTAATGGGACGATAGTTCCCTGGACTTTCGTGATCCCCTTTCTTAAAGATAGGGGTCACGTTGGCTTCCCTCCAGTCACCAGGCACCTGGCCCGTCTCCAACGATTTGTTGAAGACTGTAGCCAGGTGGGGAGCCACCTGGTCGCGCACCTCCCGCAACACTCTGTGGAGAAACTGGTCTGGCCCAGGAGCCTTAAACGCGCTCAGTTTGTCTATTCTATCGGCAACGACTGTCGCGGTACATCGAACACTATCCAGGCCAGCACCTTCGTGCCTCACGCCTGGCTCGGGGATGATGCGGGTGTCCTCCCTGGTGATCACTCCCGCAAAGTACTCATTAAGCACATTAGCAATGTCCGCGTCGGAGGTCCGCAGAACGCCGCTTCGGTGCTTCTAATGGGCTTTCTACTATTAACATAACTGAAGAACTCCTTAGGGTTCCCCTTGCAGAGGCTTGCCACCCGTAGTTCTTACAAGGAGTTACAAGGAAAAGAAGTACCTCAAAAGGCCTTGCGGCCCATACCGAGGAGGTACCAATGGCAACGGGTGCCAGGGAAAATTTTGTAAAAGTTTATTTTTCTTTCAACTATCCTAGCAGTAGTAGAAAACTGGATAGAAAAGTAGAAGGCTCTCTCCCCACCCTCCGCTCCCTCCCTGCCAGAGGCAGGTACGGAAAAAGGTTGAAGAAAATACCTTGACCCTGGAAAAGTAGCCAAGGAAATTTTACAGGAAAGTGGAGAATATATAAATAGCTCTATATTTAGTTTGCTCACATGAGAGTATTCAGTACTTTGTCTAGCCTATTTTTAAACACATTTAAACTTTGACTGGAAACAACTCTGAGGGAAGTTGGTTCCAGATATTAACTATTTTATAGGAAAAGAAATTTCCGCAGACTGAGGTCCTAAATGTCTTTACACACTCAAATAGTGTGCAAGATTTCGTCTACCCTTTTCTTGAACTGATCCACAGAGGAACTGTTCACAACTTCCGAAGGTAACCTGTTCCATGTGTCACAGATCTTATACGTAAAGTAATTCCCACACACACTAGTCCTAAACCGTTTCAAATCCAACTTCCAACCATTGTTGCGAGTTGGGTTATCATTTAAACTAAACATACTTCTAAAATCGACATCGTTGAACCCGCGTAAGATCTTGAAAACCTCGATCAGTTGACCGCGCAGCCTCCGAGTTTCAAGCGAAAACAAGTTCAGGGCGCGTAACCGTCGATTGTAGCCCATATGCCTAACGGAAGGGATTAACTTTGTGGCCCTCGCCTGCACTCGCTCCAGCCTCTCAATATCTTTCCTGAGGGTGGGCGACCAGAACTGCACAGCATACTCCAGGTGCGGCCGAACAAGGGAATTGTACAGTGAGAGCACAATCTCCTTGTTCCGAAACTGAAATTGCCTCCTGATATAACCCAATAGTTTCTGGGCTTTCTTTTCCACCTCTACACACTGTTTCGTAAACTTAAGATCGCTGCTAATTAGCACACCCAAGTCCTTTTCTAAATCAGTCACCTCGATATTACACCCAACATCGAATAGTCCGACTTGGGATTGGCGTAGCCAATGTGCATCACTTTGCATTTACCCAAGTTAAACGGCATTTGCCATTTTTCGGACCACTCTCCTATCCTACCTACGTCCGCACGCAGTTCCTCGATCGCTTCGGGCGTCCCAACATTGGCCCCAAGCTTGGTGTCATCAGCGAATTTGGCGATCCGACTGACGATGCCACCGTCTATATCATTTATGTAAATGATAAACAACAGTGGCCCCAAAACTGAACCCTGAGGAACCCCACTAGTGACCGAGGCCCAACCCGAACTAGCCCCTTTAATTACCATCCTCTGTCGCCTGTTCCTCAGCCAGTTTTCAATCCACCTACCTATTTCCCCACCGATACCCAGCGCGCGCACTTTCGCCATTAGCCGGCGGTGAGGTACCTTATCATAGGCTTTCTGAAAGTCGAGATAAAGTATATCAATCGCCCTACTCTTATCATACTCACTCAACATGACGTGGAAAAACTCGAGCAAGTTGGTGAGACACGACCTATGCCGTCTAAACCCATGTTGGGAGTCCCCAAGCAGCTTGTAGGAATCCAAATGGTCAACGATCCTATCTGCTATTATCCCTTCTAATAATTTACCTACAACTGAAGTGAGACTAATGGGACGATAGTTCCCTGGACTTTCGTGATCCCCTTGGCTTCCCTCCAGTCACCAGGCACCTGGCCCATCTCCAACGATTTGTTGAAGACTGTAGCCAGGTGGGGAGCCACCTGGTCGCGCACTTCTCGCAACACTCTGGCGAGAAACTGGTCTGGCCCAGGAGCCTTAAACGCGCTCAGTTTGTCTATTCTAGAGGCAACGACTGTCGCGGTACATCTAACATTATCCAGGCCAGCACCTTCGTGCCTCACGCCTGGCTCGGATATGACGCGGGTATCCTACTCCAGGTAGGAACATACGCTTCATTGTTCTCGTGGGAACGATTGGCCTTCGCCCTCCTATACGCTACTTTCCTATTTCGGATAGCCGAAGCCATGTCACGATTGAACCACTTAGGCTGCGTTGAAGCAGGGGTGACCGGTTTTGAGGGTATGGCAGCAGACTGCAGCACCATAAACTCGTCCCGGAATGCACTCCACACTCCCTCAACATCGCCGCCAACCTCTAACCCCATCTCTCCTACGCTATCCCTGAGGCTAACAAAGTTCGCCCGCCGGAGATCGAACTTACTGCCTCTCGAGTTACTACGCTTCTCCCGAGGGACGCACACACGGAACCTAATAAAACCGTGATCACTCCCGCCCAATGATTCGTCAACGGTGAGGCCAGTGACGAGGTTGTCTTCGGTCGTGAATACTAAGTCTAGAACGCTTTCGCCTCGTGTAGGCTCGTTGACCCACTGAGTGAGGAAGTTCTCATCAGCAAAGTCAACTAGCCTCCTCCCTTCAGCATCGGCAGTCCTGTTTTCCCACTTTATGCCGCGACAGTTGAAGTCTCCTAAAACTACACACACCCTATCCCCTAGCAGGCTACTGAGTTCGGTGTACAGGGCTGTATCCTCCTCGAGGAGGAGATGCGGAGGTCTGTACACCAAGATTAACCTATAGTTCGTCCCTCCCACGTTCAGATCGACGCCAAGCAGCTCCCGTTCCGACCGGAACTGGCAGTCAACCGGACTCAACGTGTCTCTGACGTATATTAGTACCCCACCCCCCTCCCCACGGGTGCGGTCTTTGCGAAACATTCTATACCCGGGAATTTCGAACTCCCAACGTAGTCCCTACGATCAGTATGAATCCAGGACTCGGTGATAGCAACGATATCCTGATATTCTGATGCTAAGAGCGCCCGTAGCTCGCAAAACTTGTTCCTGATCGACCTAGCATTAAAAAGCATTGCACGGAGGGAGCTTCCCCTATTCTGACCGCCCCCTAGCACGACCCGTTTCCCGAACAGCCAGGGCTGTCGGGAGTTGAAGAGCCCCTCACTAACGAGGGGGACAACTTCCGCAGGAGCCTGAGCCCCCTCCAACGTAGGAGGAGGGTCACCCACCTGTACCTGGACGCACCCTTCAGTTGAAGGTACGTCCGCCACCGGCTGATGATCATCCCTCCCCGGTGGGGGCCCATCATCTCTCCCCGGACTCGACCTCACCATTCTGTATAGGTGCCGGTCGAGCAGCGCGCCTAGCACACCTTTACCCTTGTTATTGAGGTGGACACCATCTCTCTGGTAAAGGTCCCACCTACCTGAAAATGCGTCGAAGGGGTCAATAAACCTCACGCCCAGCGGGACGCACAAGTCTTGCACCCTCTCGTTGATGCCAATGACCTTACTGAGTGCGTGGTCACTGGCATTCATTCGCGGTAAAATTCCCATTAACATTCCCCTGTCTGTCTTCAGTTTTAGATCATCCGCAAGAGACATGATCTCGGTGATGATCCCCTCTGAAAGACCTACCCTACCGCCTTTGAGGAACAGGTCGTTGCCACCAGCGTGGACAACGATCGCAGTCCTCCGACTAGCCACGCGCACCTTCTCTACCTCCTTCCTTAAGTGAGTCGTTCCCCGCCCAGGTAAGCACCTTACCTTCCTCCCATCCCGGTTTGCAGAAGCAAAGTACTTCTCCTGGCCCCTGATCTGTGAGTCCCCAATCAAAACGGTGTCTTCCTCCTTCGAGCACAGGAGACTAAAGCGGTTAGAGGTCCTGACAGGGGCAACTGGGGTCTCAGGCTTCGGCTTCGCAGCCTTCTTGCCTGAGACCTTTCGAAACCCGTCGCCACCCATACACGCAGTTACACCACCCGACCCACCCCGACCGGTAGCTACATCCTTCGGTTTCTTTGGGCCATCAGTAGGCCCCTTCCCCCCTTTTTCTTCATCGGCCCCTTCCCACCCTTCTCTATCGACCCCTTCCCACCCTTCTCTATCAGCCCCTTCTTTGCGCCCTCCACCTTACGCCGCGTTTCCAAGCATTCCACGTGGGTCGCTGGCGATTCCTGACACTGATTTAGGACCTGGCCCCCGGTTGCACCTCTACCCTTTCTCCGCGGTCCCGAGATCTGTCCATTCCATCGCTGGACCGCCTTTCCACGGCAGCTATCCTATCCTGAATGAGCTCCGGGTTAGGCGGCAGTGCAGCCTCGTCAGTGACTGCCGCACCTCGAACAGCCGGTCTGGACGACTCGAGCCGCCGGACCCTCTCCTCTAGCTTCTCGTAAAACCGCATGAGTTCGCAAAAGCGGCACATGCTGGAGTGGTTGATCTTCTCGAAGCAAGCTTCTTTGAAGTTCGTCACCCACTGGTTCACTTCACACTTCGCACATTCAGCCTTCAATTTCTGCGGTCCAGTCATTGTAACTTTTTTTTTCTTTTTTCAAATTCTGAATACTCTGAATAAGATAAAGCGTTCTAGCAATGAAAACTCTCAAAAACGTTCTGACCAGTATATAAAAAGGGGGGGGGGGGTGAATTCTTCCCGCGCGTAGACGCATCCACCTATTTGCAAGTGACGTTCATCCCTTCCAGAAGACTACACCTCTCCTGCTGCCGCACCGACCAAAGGTCTCCCCAGGGCCGGACAGTCCCAAACGTGTCGCAGCTACCAACTGACAAACACTCGCGACGCAGGCGTCACGGATTTTCCGCCAGGAGCGACAGCGAGATGTAAGACTTAGTAAGGCTCTACTAGTCACTCACAAGCGGCCAGACTCTTAGAATCCAGTGTTCAAGGGATATCCCACCAGACCCAGAGGCTACGCCCGAGACTTTACGCTGGCCTGGCAGCCAGCTGGGCAGTAAAGCTCTCTCACCTCAGAGCAGTACAGCCAAGCACCATCAATTGGTCACCAAAGAACGGTCGCAGGGGGCTGGTCAGGCCATTACGCGTTAGGAATGGGCTTAACGGGGCACTAGCCACACTCCATTCATCGCGCCCCTACGCCTGGGACCCCTCCATCCCAGTCTCTCACAACCTACGAGCGTTAAATGGTGTTATTTATAGAGGTTCCAAAGCCTCTCTTCCCACGCATGAGGTAGCAGTCGGGTCCTAATAGTAAAAGAAGAGAAAAAGACAATACTAAAGTTTTTTTTTTTTTTTTTTTTCGTTACGTTTCGCTAGCCTAACCTTCGCCTTCACCTCCCTACACACACACAGAGAGAGAGAGAGAGAGAGGGAGCTTATTCGATAACTTTGAAATGTGTTCTATTTCTCCTTTAAAGAAATTCGAATGATTTTTTTTCATTTACTTTAATTATGTTTAGATAATTCCATTATTTTACTGAGTCTTGGGCTATAAAGAAAGATCATGAGAAAAGACTAGATGTAACGGAGATGAGAATGCTGAGATGGATGTGCGGAGTGACAAGGTTGGATAGAGTAAGGAATGAAAGGATAAGGGGCACAACAAAGGTTGGAGAAATCTCGAGGAAGATACAAGAAAGTAGACTGAAATGGTATGGACATGTGATGAGAAGGGACGAAGATTATGTGGGTAAGAGAACGATGAATATGGAGGTGCACGGCAGGAGAAAGAGAGGCAGACCGAAGCGAAGGTGGATGGAGAAAGTGAGGGACGATTTGAGGGAGAAGGGTTTGTCGGGGGAAGAAGCCCAGGACCGGGCTGTGTGGAGGAGGCTGGTCAGAAACGCCGACCCCGCATAGAGGCGGGAACGGGCGAAAAGAAAGAAGAAGAAGAAATACAACTTTTTATTTTATTTAATGAAAGAATGGATGGAAATGGAAGTATTTTGGATTCCTAAACCCGTCGAAACTCATATTACCTCCACATCTGATCGACGTGACATAAAATCGATAAGTTGTTGTTGGTTAGATTAAACATGGTTAGGTTAGGTTAGGCTTTGTTAGGTTCCTAGAGTGTCGATGTTAGTCTTCTTCAACCAAACTGGATGGGTCCAATTACCTAACTTAATCTAACCCCTAAAATCTTTTTGATAAAATATCATGTCGACGTAATGTCGTTACTCCATTTTACGTATCGACCTTTACCCTTTACTTAATCTAACTCCAGCATCTGGACATCTCGTTGACGAGTGATTCACTCGACAAACGTTCTGCGTATTAGATTACGTATGTTAAGTTAGATTAGCAGGCCCAGATTTAGGGGAGGCCCAGGGGGCCATGGCGCCCCCCTGACATTCCGGCACTTTTGTCACTACAAGGCGCATTACAATGCTGGGAAGCAAAATGGACTGCTTGGATACTTCCAAAACCACTTTCTTTCGCGGAAACACTGAAGCATACACCGGCCACTTTGTTCTCAAATGTCACGGCGATGTTGGGTGTTCTTGCTACCATACCAGTGAGGGTGACTGGTGGTTACGTCGTCTAGCATTGGTCGTTGGTTATATATATATAGGTAACGACGGCACAAAATTGAATTTCTGCGTAAATAATATTTATATATTTTTAAATCCGTAATTGTGACGCATAAACAGCTGTCGATATTATTTGCTCGTATATTTATGTATTAAATTCACACATATTTTGCCATTTGTAATCGATTTGGTAAATAAATATGGTGCATTTTATAATTTCTAATTGTGCGCGAGCATTCACGCATTTTTTTAACGCGACATTCTTAGAGATGTACCTATCTGCAAAGTACTGTACCTATACGTGAATGTACTTTGCCCTTGTTTGGTGTGATTTAGTTCTAGCCTCTTTGTTTACGGACAATGTGCCGTATTTCATACGTTTGCCAACTGTGTATGCGTTCACTTCAGTATGTAAGATTAAAGAATAGGTATACTTTTTGTTTGTTATTGGCTTATTAATCTTTGAAATAGATTTGCTTGGTACCCCCTGATATAAATCCTGAATCCGGGCTTGAATTAGTATATGTTAGGCTTTGCCTAATTAGGTTAGGCTAGGTTAGAAATAAGGCAGGTTAAGGTAGGTTAAGTTAAGGTAATAAGAAATATATAAAGGTCTCTGGACTTAATTTGACGTCACATTTTTTATTAGTGACAAAGTTTTTGTTCATTTTTAACAAGAAAGTTATGAGAATTTATATAATTTTAATATTTTATATATATATATATATATATATGGTTATTACATTTTTTTTTACCAATATACAGGAAAAATTCTGTATATAGTGGTAACATTCTGTGAATAACCTTGTATGTGCACTGTGCAGCTGATTAGAATTCTGAAACATGAAGGACGCAGTTATCAAGTGTTTTATATAATTTCCTCATTATACTTTACTGGATTATATATAATTCATCAGTTGCCTAATTGAATTTGGACAGTTGGTTTGGACATAATAATTAATCAGTGTTAGGAGAAACATTAACTGACACAGAGCTCAACCCGGACGAATGCGGTCCATTTCGGTAACTTCTGGATTATTATTATTATTATTATTACGAGCAGCATCGGGAATCGAACCCCGACCTCAGTTTCTTCACTTCGCATATAGAGAAACAGTGTTACCCATTGAGCTACGGGCGCTAACGTGGTTTGGACATTCATGATAAGAATATAACAGTCCTAATGTACTACGGATGGTTGACAAAAATAAGTAGACACCACGATGGTTGTCGTCAGTCAAGAACAAATGTTAAAGCTCATGAATGGAATGCCAGAACGCCGCGCGTCACCTTTAAGTAACGCAAAAGGGGAAAGTGACGCCATTCTAAATATATTTATTCAATAAATCTGTTATTATTTATTGATTTTTATTATCAAATTAAAAAATACTATGGAAAAAAACGAAAGTGTCTATTTATCATACTTTTGTGAACCCTCTGTATATGTGTGAAAGTTCTGTTAGAATGGAAGATAATTTGAAGAGTGTGTGATCTATATTTGCAGTAGAGTGACCAGGAGATAATTTGTCATCTAATGGCTAACAGCGGAATTTCTAGTATTTTTCATTCTGTGACGAGTTATTGTGAGTCATTGGACAGAATGAGAGATGATGTAAATCGATGTTTCGTTATTAACACAAAATTAATTTTAGTTATTTATATAAGGATAGTTTATTGGTTTTCAGTCGCCGTCACATAAGCTGTATAATGACGTCCCCGCGATATCGTTCGTATTTTGGAAACATTTCCAACTGAGGGAATAAGGAAGGTTATTTATATAGAGCAAAATTAACGGAGGAAGACAGAATACTTCCTTGGGACACGCCATGCTGGATTCTGAGGTCAGAAGCGATATTGTTAATATGTTTGATGGATCTGTTGACTTCTATTAACTAACTTAATACGACATCTCTTACGTCATAATGAGGCAAATTTTAGCAGTTAGCGGGAATTCGCATTGAAAGCTTTAGAATTTCTATTAACGAGTGAACTCACAACTTTTTATTATTAACATTGTATATAATGGGTTTGTAATTTTTACATTCCCGATTTAATACTAATTTAAATATATAATTATTTCCTCAAAATAGTGGGAAAGTCGTTCATTCTTTTCAAATACCTTTCCCGTTTTTGGTAATAAAGATGAGACGCAGTAACGTAAAAGGTCATAAATATTCAACAAACTCTCGCCCTTTTCAACTCATCAAAATGCGTACGTTTTGGACCTCTTTAGACGAGGGGTAAATTGGAGTTTTAACAAATGTGAAAACAAAAATCGAAACAAAATTTGAATACGGAATTTGAAGTAATATCAACAAGATGTGGTTTGTTTTTTCGAAAAAAAATGAAGTTTTTACTCTTCTATGAAAAATGAAAGAACAAAAAGTGTTTGAAAGATTTTTCGCAAAAATAATCTTCAGATTTATCAGAAAACAGAATGTTTTTATTTCATAATTTATGGAAAATGAAGTTAAGCGTCTTTATTTTACGGTCTTTTAACATTTTTTTTTTAATTTAATGTGGCTGGAAAGTAATCATTTTTGTGGTTTTCTTTTCATCTCACTAATTAGTTTTCAGGGTTTGTTTCCGTTTTTCTTCTATTCTATACACTTATTGTTGCGATACAAGTTTGTTTTCACTTAAGTTTTTAACTCTTCTTCTATAAACCATTTTATATTTCATGCATAAAATTATAATTTTGTTTAGGTTATAATAATAATAATAATAATAATAATAATAATAATAATAATGTTTTGGGTTATTTAACCTCGTTCGAGGCTACGTCGTGGCCAGTGTCGTAACACCGGTTCCCATCGATCAGTGAAGTATAATGGACATTAAGTCTGGAGAGTAGTTAGATAGGAGACCACCGTCCTCCGCGTTCAGATCATGTAGTGACCCGTGGTTCGGATCCCGCGTAAAGATGTAGGTTCCCTCCGTCGTATGTCGTAGATGTAGCGAAGGACGCTAAACAATCCCGGCATTACATTACATTTAACCTCTTTCATAACGGCAAAGGTCGCGTAATGAAGGAACCTTCACCTTTACGTGGGATCCGAACCATCTACGACGGGTCACTAAATCATTTGAACGCGGAAGATGGTCACCGATCTAACTATTGAACAGACCCAACGCCGCTTAACCTCGCTGATTTAACGGGAATCGGTGTTGCGACATAGCCACGATGTTAACCCTTACGTTTTTGTACGTTAATCCTTCGTTGCCTAGGGTCACTTTAGTGATTTTATTCCGCTCATGTCAGACGGTTTTATTCAGGGTTAGGGAAGACCTCTTCGGGAGTAAAGGTTAAAAGGTTTTTATTTAGCCAAAGTGTATATTGTTTGAGTGTTGTTGCCAAAAGTGGAGTGGGTAGTCAGTGAAGAAAATTTCTCATTTGTGACTCACTAAAACAATAATAAAAATTGTGTGCTTTTACGCTCAAGTGACTCGCACTGCCACAAACTTTACCACTTACATTTTACTTACTAACATACCACTAAATTCGCTAAATATTAGTAATAATGACGAAATTTTATGTTATTATAAGGAAAAGATAGGTCGAATTGCCAAATTTTGGCTCATAAAAACTAAAAACAATTTGGTTAGCGCATTTTTGTCGCGTTAAATAACCTTTTTTTTTTTTTTAGATCGTATCATCGCTATGATTTCTAATTCAAAAAACTGTTGAATTGAAATGACTTTTTTCTTTGAGTCTACCTAAATTTTCATTTATTTCTTTGATATCGATCGATAGGCGATCTCTCCCTTCCGTTCACCACTTTATGACCATCATTTAAAAACAAAAATCAACCGTAATCATTGATCCAAAAGAGAAAATAGTTTTATGGTTTATAGAGTCACCTTTTCTTCTCGTAACGACATTTAGAGGTTTTATATTTGCTGTTCCACGCTCACATTTTGCCGTTCAAGATAAAAGACATAAAATGAATAAGTGTTGCATTTACTCATCCTTTTTCATCTTTGAACATGAATTACATTTTACTGTAAAAGTTATAAATTGAAGACGAGATATTTGTAACCGTTTACTTTTCATCATTGTGAATAAAGTCAGTGTGACCACACAATTCTGTAAAACCCTCATTAGTGTGTGTGTGTGTGTGTGTGTGTTATAACATCACTCTCAAAACGTGATGATGTGTTGTTAAATATACATGAAAGCGCTCGCTCGAGAGTATTTTTCCTTTTGAGTGGTGTTTTTAAGTAGGTTGAGGTAATGAGGTAGTACAAATGTGACTGTAATTGATGTTGATAAATTTGCGCTGCCTTAGGAAGGAAACACGAGGAAATTAGGGATCTCTTTACGATGAATAGAACTGTAACCATCGGTTCCAGTGGTTGGGATACAATGGGAACTTACGAAGGTGTGAAACAGCGAATACGGACTTTGGTAGTCGACTGTACTTAAGTTGTTACTTCACCTCTCTTTTTGGTGTGACTGAAACTGTTACATTTCAATTCCCCGGAAACAGATCGAGACGAGTATGTATGTGTCTGGTTAGCCCATTGTGCATAATTCTGTTTTAAATTACTGATAATACATTTTACAGTTCGATAACTGTCGCTAAAATCTTTGAGACGTAACCTAACCTGAGGCAGCCTAAATGTATGATGTCGTATGAGGAAAAAGTATTTTAATTAAAAATTTCTTTAAAGGTAATTTTATTTTAAATTGAAGAAAATTACATGAAAGAATTTTTCTTTTCACCGAAAAATATATTAAAATTTAATGTCGGTCTTTTAAAAATTTACTTTTCAAATATAAGAAAAGAAATTTTATTTAGTTTTTTTGGTTGAGTAGGGGGGACACGGCACGAATTTAATTAAATAATTGTCCTTTCTGGTTAGGTTGGGGAGGGGCTGTGGATGTGGCGCAGATTTAATAACACCATAAAGTCGGAAGGCATTTCACCTGTAAAATAAATATTAATTAAGAGAGAGAGAGAGAGAGAGAGAGTTACAAGGAGTTACAAGGAAAAGAAGTACCTCAAAAGGCCTTGCGGCCCATACCGAGGAGGTACCAATGGCAACGGGTGCCAGGGAAAATTTTCTTTCAACTATGCTAGCAGTAGTAGAAAACTGGATAGAAAAGTAGAAGGCTCTCTCCCCACCCTCCGCTCCCTCCCTGCCAGAGGCAGGTACGGAAAAAGGTTGAAGAAAATACCTTGACCCTGGAAAAGTAGCCAAGGAAATTTTACAGGAAAGTGGAGAATATATAAATAGCTCTATATTTAGCTTGCTCACAGAGACACCGAGCAAGCGAACTCCTGCAGAGTTTCCTGAGGTTTTAATCTTAAACTATGAGTGTGTGCAGTACTTTGTCTAGCCTATTTTTAAACAGATTTACACTTTGACTGGAAACAACCTCTGAGGGAAGTTGGTTCCAGATATTAACTATTTTATAGGAAAAGAAATTTCCGCAGACTGAGGTCCTAAATGTCTTTACACACTCAAATAGTGTGCAAGATTTCGTCTAACCTTTTCTTGAACTGATCCACAGAGGAACTGTTCACAACTTCCGAAGGTAACCTGTTCCATGTGTCACAGATCTTATACGTAACGTAATTCCCACACACACTAGTCCTAAACCGTTTCAAATCCAACTTCCAACCATTGTTGCGAGTTGGGTTATCATTTAAACTAAACATACTGCTAAAATCGACATCGTTGAACCCTCGTAAGAGCTTGAAAACCTCGATCAGTTGACCGCGCAGCCTCCGAGTTTCAAGCGAAAACAAGTTCAGGGCGCGTAACCGTCGATTGTAGCCCATATGCCTAACGGAAGGGATTAACTTTGTGGCCCTCGCCTGCACTCGCTCCAGCCTCTCAATATCTTTCCTGAGGGTGGGCGACCAGAACTGCACAGCATACTCCAGGTACGGCCGAACAAGGGAATTGTACAGTGAGAGCACAATCTCCTTGTTCCGAAACTGAAATTGCCTCCTGATATAACCCAATAGTTTCTGGGCTTTCTTTTCCACCTCTACACACTGTTTCGTAAACTTAAGGTCGCTGCTAATTAGCACACCCAAGTCCTTTTCTAAATCAGTCACCTCGATATTACTGCCCAACATCGAGTAGTCCGACTTGGGATTGGCGTAGCCAATGTGCATCACTTTGCATTTACCCGAGAGAGAGAGAGAGAGAGAGAGAGAGAGAGAGAGAGAGAGAGAGAGAGAGAGAGAGAGAGAGAGAGAGAGAGAGAGAGAGAGATATATATTTGATGACAAAAATAGGCGACTCTTATACAGGCTGTTTTAGGTTTGGTACATTGTAAATAGAAAGGGATAAATTAGTGTAAATTTTGTCGCATTTATATGCCAAAGTTAACGTTAAATAGGTCTTGTAAATGTAACGAAAGCAATTATATCAAAATACTTCAGTTTAGGATGGATCACATCGATTTGCTGCCGATTCTGAGTGTTCTGTTTTCGGAATACTCGTTCAGTTATTGAGAAGGAGCAAAAGATGAAAAAAGTATTCAGAAATTTCAAAGGCAGAAAGTGGTACTCGAAATATTTTTGGTTTACCGGCACTATTAAAATAAATAAACTTTATTGTTTGTCTATTGTCACTAAGTAGAGTTGCCAGACGTCCCGCATTTGATCCAAACATCCCTTTGTATTGAAAATGTCCCGCAAAAAATATTGTTTAAGCAAATTTTTTTCGGGATGAATTGATTTAGAATTTTCTAAAATTATGTAGGATCCTGTAGAATTCTGTAGTGATGTTGAATGTTCTAGAACATCCTAGAAATTATATAACGCTTATAAAATGTTGTGTTTGGCCACGAGTTGCCATTTTTTCGGCTGTAGTTATATTATAAGCTTTGAATTAGTGTGAATTCCGCGATTACTTGACCATACAACTTGAGATTGTGTAATTCAAATAAAATCTGTAAGTATGTCTACTTTTTATAAGAAATCGTTCAGGTGTAAATTGTTGCATTTGCGTGAAAGAGGAACACACACACACACACACACACACACACACACACACACACACTTGATTTTATTTATAAGATTTAGAATATTTTTTTGAATTAATTATTTATAATCATGACTTGCAAGGAATTTCAGTTATACTTGAAGTCAGAAGATGGAGCTAAAATATTGACATATGTCATAATATAATTAGTAAAGCGATGTATACTACAATATTTAATATGCTATGATAATTTCAATATTATTTACGATATTTCAATATTATGTATAATAATTTCAATATTATGTATAATAATTTCAATATTATTCACGATGTTTAATTGTTAAATATTATTGTAATAACATTTTTATAATTTTGTTTGTTGTAACCGTTGAAGAAATCTAGTTTCAATTTGAAAAAAATTTGGTCTTGGGAAAAAAACCTAAACATTTTTTGTCCCGCATGGGCATTTGAAAAATCTGGCAACCCTATCACTGAGTGAGTTGGCGAGAGACCACACATTCGAGAAGAGGGTGTGGAAAAATGTTTTCCACAGACCATATGTCGTCATGGTGAAGAACGCGTCGCAAATTATTATGCATTTGGTAGCTCAAATAGCGTCCAATATTCGACCGTACAGCGCAAATTTTTACTAACTTTAGGACGTACGTTTGGCAGGTGGCTGATACCAAAAAATATTGGAAAACATTTATTTTGTTTACTTATTGTACACTTTAAGGTATCGAGAGTTTTTCAATAGCACCACTGCATTAGTCACTTTTTGAACTTTGTTTTGATATTATTTCGCTTCTTGCTTTGATCTTGAACTAGATCGTTGTTTCATATTAGTTCTTTAGTTGATTCAATCTTATTGCGTGTTGCAGTTTAAGCGGGTATAATACCAAATCTGATTAATTACTTGATCAAACTCATTTATTTGTCTTGTCTTATCGTTGATCTTAAATTATATTTTGTTAATAACTTTACTTTTTATCGGTAAAATACGATTTACTGGATGTAAGAGTTTTATTTACTTTTAATTTTATGTTAGTTATTCACCCTAGTTTTCCCTTGCATTATCTTCTATATCTCAGCTACATTGGAGGTATACAGATATCGCTGCGAAGCTGCGTTGAACAACTGACTACTTAGAAGTGTTATGATTTCGTTATCATTGGTTGTGTACTTTTTAATTTATATAGAAACGTCGTATGAATGTGGATTAAAAAATGTCGAACTCGCGTTTTCATTGAGGGTGATTGATGTTTTTGCCGAAAAGGAAGCACGCCGCATTTAGGTGAGCAAAAATTCAGTTTGTTAATAGTTTTTTATCAATATAATTTACGTAGGCCTACTTAAAACTAATCCCTGCATACACTATGGCTTGACTGTCTATCCAAGTTTCAGTGTGCGCTTCGCCACTGGAAATCAGTGCTACAAATGTGTATGCGATATTAACATGAGAATGTTAAATGAATATTCTTAATTACCAGAAGTTGAGGACCTTTTCCAGTTTGTGTACCGTTTTTCATATAATTTATTTTTGAGAATATTTTTGTTAAAACTAACGAAAATATCACGACTTAACCTAACCAATTATCAAGAGCGTAAAGTTGATCTATTAGTAAATAGTAAATACTATTCCAGAAACAAACAATGTTATAATAGATCAACTGTACGCCCTTGATAATTGGTTAGGTTAAGTCGTGATATTTTCGTTAGTTTTAACAAAAATATTATCAAAAATACATTATATGAAAAACGGTACACAAACTGGAAAAGGTCCGAAGTTGAAATAGGACAAAGTCGCACCAAATGAAGTACAGGTCGAAAATTGGCGCTTTTAATAAATCAGTTTCTCATTATGACTTTATTCCCTCGATGACAAATGATTTGTACAGTGTTTGGGGTTTGTCCTTGCAAAGGACATTGTGTTCGTGTCATGTTTGCGGGATGCGAAAACAATTATAAAGTTGTTCGGGATTATTTCGCAGATTTGAGTTACATTTAATGAGAATTGCAGTTGCAGTTCCGCAACATTCACGATATCAAATTTTGGGTGCTACAATAGCGTGATTCCTACCGGTGACTTCGATACTATAGGGTGATTCCTACCCGTTTTTGGTTCGAAACTACAGTACTGTAGAGTGTGATTCCTATCCAAGGTATAAATGAAAATATAATAAATATAAAATGCTATTTATTATTCAATTTTATTTATTTAAAAAATAGTTTCGGTGCTACTATAGTATGTGGTCTACCTACGATTGGTTAGGTTTAGTCACGATATTTTCGTTAAAACTAACGAAAATATCATGACTAAACCTAACCAATCGTCAAGGGCGATGGACATTGGAATGTAAACAAGCAATTAGTAAACAAGGTAAGAAGCTATAATTAAAAGGTAGACCGCCAAATCGAGCTAGGAATCACGCTATAGTAGCACCAAATTTTGTGTAACTAAACACAAACCAAATAATTTTAATTTAAAGTGAAATAAAGGAAACTTAATAATTTAAGTTTTCTGAACAATTTTAGTCATGGTTTTAATATTCTAAATGAAGAGGTCACGTCAATTTATTGAATTCGAAATTTTGGGGTTCAGTTTGTATTAAAACACACACACACACACACACACACGTGTGTGCGTATGTGGATTAGCACGTTCTCAGGTCAGAAGGTAGTCCTTGATTCCAACCACGGAACCAAAATTTGTGGATCAGTAATTTAAATTAGTGTTTAGCTATTTCGTGTGAGAAATATATTTACAATAGTTTTAATTATGACTCGGATGTTAGGAACCCCAAATATTTGGAATTTAGGGATATCATCACATTTTCGTGTCTGGTCCAAAAACAGAAATTCTTCAGGTTCAAAATTTTGAGAATGGGAAGGAGAAAGTCGCATTTATTTTACTTCACTGAGAAGAGTTACGTCATGGACAATGTCGTAACTCCTTTTCCCGTCGATCGGCGGAGTTGAGCGACGACAACAGCCGTCTCCGAAGAGTAAGTGGATGGCAGACCGTCCTCCGGTTCAGATCATGTAGCGACCCGTGGATCGGATCCCGCGTAAAGCCGTAGGTCCCCTCGCTCGTATGACCTTAGATGTTGCGAAGGAAGTTAAACGTTCGACTCCCATCATGAAAAAGAAAAACTATAGTATTTGCCATTTACAATTACTTATTCGGATTACAGCGGATTTAATTTTTCCAGAAGAGTTCCTTGATCCATCCACGGTCTGTGTGTAATGTAAGTTTCTCAGGGGACCATTCTGAGTTGTAGCATATATATATATGCTGCAAACCCACAAGGAAAAAGAAAAACGATTCCAAAGCCTTTCGTGTATTCAAAGCTACACCTCGTCAGGGAATGAAGATAAAAGGCGAGATGCCCATAAATATATACAACGTACAGGGAAAACAAAACAATTAGCACATACTTAACAAGGGTTAATGAGAGGCAAAAGAAATTTTAACATGATATCGTCAATTTTATACGTCCCCGCACTGTTATTGAAATTGTTTTTAAAATGAATAAATGCACATTCTAGAATATTTCTTTCTATTATATCTCTGTTTTTAACAAGCGCTTTTGAACTATCCCACTTGATGCTATGGTTACATCTATACATATGATTAAATAAAGCATTGGAATTATTAGCTGTTCTACAAGCATATTTATGCTGTTTTACCCTAATATCCAACGTTTTACCGGTTTGGCCTATATACGTACACTGAGTTACATTGTGTACATCCGATCGAATACACACCACCAACAACATTATCAGGGCTATTCTTTATTAGGCGTGATTTAACAGTACTATTATACTTAAAGATTACATTAATGCCAATTGCTTTAAATACAGTTGGAAGGTATTGAAAATTAACATGGTAAGGTAGGCTAAGGATATTTTTACGCTGAAATTCCTTTACAATTACATTATTATAATACCTATTCTTGGCTTTCTTAAGACAGTTATCTAAAAATGAAATAGGATAACATAATTTAGTACCAATATTCATGATATTGCATAACTCGGAATCTAAAAATTCAGGACTGACAACTCTCAATGCTCGAAGAAACATAGCAGAGAAAATAGAGGATTTAATCGAAGGATGATGGTCAGAATAAAAATGCACGTAAGTTATTATTAGCAGGCTTACGGTAGACTTCATATTGAGCTGATTAGAGCATCTCCAAATTTTTAGATCAAGAAAAGATAGGCTTCCATCATTTTCTTTTTCAACTGTAAACTTAATAGATGGGACTAAATTGTTGAGCCTACCAAGAAATAAGTCCACATCCAAATTATTAGGCCAAAGGCATAAAATATCATCTATATACCTGTACCAAACCAGGTTAAAATTAACAATCGTAGGCAAAATTCTACTTTCAAAAAATTCCATATATAAATTAGCTAGTACAGGTGTAATTGTAAAGGAATTTCAGCGTAAAAATATCCTTAGCCTACCTTACCATGTTAATTTTTCAATTTTTATATACAAAAAGGGCAGGGTGCTAAAACCCGGGCAGATTTCCAGTATAAATTTGTATATATTTTTTTTTTATCTATAACATTGGTTGGAAACAATTCATTTAATCTTGTGCTCAAAATCGATAATTTTTCAATTTTTATGTACAAAAAGAGCAGACTGCTAAAACCCGGGCAGATTTCCAGTATAAAATTTGTATAGGGTATTTTTTTTTTTATCTATAACATTGGTTGGAAACAATTCATTTAATCTTGTGCTAAAAATCGATAGTTTTTCCTTATAAATTTGTGCCCCTCGCACAATCCTTTAATTTTGTTTCTCCGTTTATTGTATATATATATATAATATATATATATATATATATATATATTTTTTTTTCTGTAACCTATATGTAGGCTGTAACTCTTTATGTACTTCAATGTTCCTGAGGATGTCATTAGACGAAAGCGCTTGAGCACCATTCTGTGTTTCCTTTCCTTCGTGGTTTTATTCATCATAAATATTTTTCACGTGTTACTTTCGTGAAATAATTTTCATATATATATATATATATATATAATCATAAATCGATAGTGAAATCGTACTAATACATTTAGGGATTAAATGTGTCTACTGTATTACTTGTTTTAATTATTGTATTTACTATCAGTTCTTAGTACGTTGTGTTTCATAACTATTATAATGACGAAGTTTTAATGTATAGTGCATATGGAATTTATTTCTCGTGACACCTCATAAGTTCGTTTGTACGTTCAGAAAAGTTACCACAAAACCCTAAACCAGTGATGCACAAACCCTGGCCCGCGGGCCAAATGTGTCCCCCACGGGTCTTTTCAGTGGCCCCACGGGTCTTTTCAATTCAATGAAAAAATTAGAATATAAAAGTGACCCAATTTATGACTTAGATGGAAAGTAAGTAGGCTAATACATTTAGTTATTTTCTTCGCTTGGCCCTCACATCAAAAAAGTTTGTGCACCACTGCCCTAAACTTTGTGTTCGTTTATAAGTAATCATAAACATAATTAATTAATCATAATAATTAATCATATTATTTAAATATAAATCATAACTAATTGCGTGTTGATTTATCTTATAATTAATAATAATATTTATCTATTATATAAACATAACTACCTAAAGTTTGTTTTATCTCGTAATTAATGTGAGAGCCCGGTAAAGCCTAAATTTTAAGGACCAAATTAAAAAGGATAAATAGATATTAAGAGTTCAATTAACAGTTGTCTGTTCTCTTAAAAATTATTGTAATGTGTATTTCTACCAAACAGAGATTGAATATAATATATAATGATTATAGGGCGCCCTGTAGCTCAGTGGTTAAGGTGGCTGACAAGAAGCGGTGTGTCGCTGTTTCGCTCCCGGCCGCCAATATCGGGTGGAGTTGAGTTGGTCGCTTACTCCGTTTCTGCTCTGGCGCAGATGACCCTCGGGCACACTCACCCCCACGTCGTGAGGAAATGAGCTTCTTGGATGTTACTTTTTTTAATGATTATATCATGAATATAATTATTCTTTTGTTGAAATCACGAAGAATATGAAAATTGTGACGTCTAGACCAGAAGAGAGAGTTCCATACTCTTCTTGAAGACATGCCAAAATGAGTTCCAAGATGTGGTGGCGGCGTGCTAAGTGCGAGAGATCCTTCTCCAACAGAACACAAGCTCCATTTCTGTATCCTGTGTTGCTTGCTGTTGTTGCTGTTGCCTTTACACGATCAATGACTTCCCATTCTTCCAACGAATACGCCACTGTGGAAGCTGGGGCTTCCCGACTGTTTGAGGCAACTTAGGGACACCAAACAGTTGGTTCACTCCCGCTCTAGACAGGATCACCGGCAGTCGGTCCTCCTGTTCTTTTCCTGTAAGATCATTTAGGAACTTGCCATCCCAATGGACTACAAGTGGGACTGTTGGTCCAAACTGTTCTTTCAAATTCTTGACAAGTATCTTCAGCTCCTCTATTTTATGGCCAAGGCTCTGAGCCGTAGCAGCCAGAAAAAAGTCGCCTTCCGATCGGTCAGCTCCGTTCTGTTCAATGCTGCCAGACCGGGAGTGACTATGTTTCTTCTTGGGTTGAGTTGAAGGACGTTGTTTCCCCAATAGCTCTTCCACCCTCATCACTGAACCTACTGGTTGGTTTCAGAGTGACGTACGTACTCAAGGCCATCTGTTCCTGTTCACTACGCCACTTCCTTTCTAAACTTGCATATTTTCTCTTCATTGTCCTCGATTCCTTAGAAGAACCACATCCACCTAACATAACCTATGCACCCACGGCGTCCTTTTTCCTCTGAGCAAGAAGAAACTGTCCTCTTGAATCTCGAAGTTCAAGGCATCCCCATGGGCAATATCAAAGAGGTCGTCTATATCATCGACAAACTTCGCTTTATTTGATCGCTGCGTTTCGGTCTTCCTATTAGCGTTATTCTTCAGTTTTGTCCATTTTAAAACTAGTTGCTCGAGTTTGGTGATAGCATTTTGCTCCGGACGAATCGAGATTCGAGCCTTATTATCCCCTTCCTGCATTAAAAACATTACAATCTCCTCGGTCACAGCCCTTGAACTTTCGCAACAGTCTTCTTCAAAGTTTTGTGATGATATAAGAACACACTCACCACTTGCCTATTAGAAAGTAAGTAACTTTCAATTATTTAATTTTCTTCTTGGTTAGCCACAATCAGGGCTGCTGAGAGGGCGGGGAAGCCGGTTAAATCCCCGGGGCCCGGAAAAAGGGGGATAAAATCTAAAAATATTAATAAAGCAATTGATTAAATAACAGAGAGGAAATATAATTAATGAACGTACATTTTATAGAGATTATCATACTGTATGTTTTGAATAGTGACTCAGACAAATAATCAGTTTGCTCGTTATGTACACAAAAAACATTCATAATAAAATACTGAGTAAACAGGGGGGCCCATATGCCAACCCTTCCCCGGGGCCCGTGGCAGTTCTCGCCGGCCCTGGCCACAATTCTGTCTTGCTCTTTGTTATATGAGCTTGGACCATTTTCACGACCTGCGGGAAAAACGGTCTAAATGACGAAATCGCAACAACCGAACACCGTCAAAATCCACCCATAAATTTTCGAGATCACTGCGAAACTGGCCAAAACACACACACACACACACACACACACACACACACACACACACACACACACACACAATCTGGTTTGAGCGAGTTTTTTGAGACGCACAGGCTGTTTTCTGTAACTGTAACCTCATTGAGCAAGTTTTAAAAATTATTCGATTTACACGAAATTTGCCTGACAGTTTTTATATACAGGGTGGGCGGAAAGTAGCTCCCTAATTTAAATTACATATAAATTATGTATAAATTGTGATTGTATTGTTATATTGTTATGGTGTGTTCTCTAAAGTGGTACAATTGTAACAGTAATCTTTTTTCTCTAAAGTGTTCTCTTTGTGTTCTCTAAAGTGGTACAAGTGTAACGTTCATTTTTTTCTTTTCATTTCAGATTGAAGGGTAACATGGCTGAGCGTTTAACACTGCAGGAGCGTGCCCAGTTGGCGGCACGGTACGAAGTTTGGCAATCTGTCGTTCGAGTTCAAAGATGGTGGCGGGTCATTCACGGACCACGTGCCCAAGTGGACCCGAAAACAATCAAGAACTGCCACTCGAAGCTCATGACCACGGGGTCTGTGGCAGATGTTCGAAGATGTGGTCGCCCTTCGACATCCAGGGCCCAGGAGACGGTGCAGGCAGTTCAGGAAATGTTCGCACGGAGTCCACGAAAGTCAACTCGCCAGGCAGCTCGGGAAAGTGGACTCTCCCGCTACTCAGTGCGAACTGTGCTGAAGAAGGAGCTGAACTGGCGTGCGTGGAAGCCGCATTACTGCCAATCTCTCTCGGACGAGGACTGTGACATTCGCATTGCCACTACTGGGCAGGAGAGGATCCCATGGTTACCGCTGAAAAACGGCAGAATCGGTTCAGTGTAACGGTGTGGTGTGGTATGACCTCAGATCAGGTTGTGGGCCCGTTCCTTCTGCGCAACACCATGAATGCTGAGCGGTACCTTGCTATGTTGCGAAACGAGGTCGGGTCGGTTGTCAGCACATGGGAGAACATCGACGATCTGATATTTATGCAAGATGGCGCCCCTCCGCACTTCGCTCTTATTGTCCGTGAGTGGCTGGATGCCCACTTCCCTGGGCGTTGGATGGGTCGTCGTGGTCCACATCAATGGCCAGACAGGAGCCCCGACTTGACACCGTGCGACTTTTCTTTGGGGGTGGGTAAAGGAAGAAGTCTACCGCACCAAACCGAGGACATTGGAAGAACTGGAGGACCGAATTCGGGAAGTCATGTCCTCCATCCCGCCGGAGTTCCTGCTAAAGTCAGTGGACGCCATTCCTGGGCGGCTCCAGAAGCTGGTGGAAAGAGTTGGAGCCCACATTGAATTTTAGAGAAAACCTACCATGTATGCCTACCTTTTCATATTATTTCTTCTGAAATAAATGGATAATATACGTATTTTTTTACCAATCCAAAATAGGGAGCTACTTTCCGCCCACCCTGTATATGTATTAATAAAGGGGTGAGAGCTTTATAGTACTGAACTTCGAAGTTAAGGACCACCCTTATATATATATATATATATATATATATATATATATATATATATATATATATATATATATTTGCACTTACCAGCAAATATCGATATATATTTTATATATATATATATATATATATAATATATATAATATATATATCGATATTTGCTGGTAAGTGCTTAATATTTTTGTCTAAGGTTATACAGGGTGTTCGGAAAGTCACTGTGCACTTATATTTATTTAATAGCATACAATAGTATAACATTGCATATATGATAGAGGTTATGGATGGGACCATCAGAACTTATAAAAGGTGTTGAAAGTGATGTCCTTTAACAGCAATACAGGCCTGGACCCGTCTTATTTTATTTTGAAACACCTTTGTCAGTTCTTCTTTTGAAATGGACCTTATGTACGCAGTTATTGCAGTTTTCAGGTCATCAAGCGTGAGTGGACGATCTCGATTATATAAGTGCACAGTGACTTTCCGAACACCCTGTATATATAACGTTTTTTTTAGTTGTTATATAAAGGAAAGCGTATCACAACTTAAAAAAAATGTAAAAACTATTTCTCCTTCAAAGCATACAGAATCAATTGAAGTTCTTTTGACATCAATGTTATGCTGTTCTGTTTTTACAGAACACAAAACAAAAGCTTTTGAGTAAAATCTGTAACAAGATTAAATTTTATTTTACACTTTACACCTGTCTGCAGATTAAATATATTTTTTTCTCTTTCCTCGGTTTGCTAATCCTGAGAACTATGAGAAAACCCGTTATTGTCCGTTAAGAAAAGCCGTTTTCATTAAAGAAAGCCATTTTCCTTCGAGAACTGCCGTTAGGAAATGTCGTTTTTATACAAACGAGAATTTAAAATGTCATTTGGTATAATAAATATGCTTTTTATATAAATTATAAGCTATATAAAATAGGAAATCTCGTGGCATATCTAAAATACAAGAACCAGAAATATTTTTTTTTATGAAAATAAAATTTTAATTTGGAAATTGGAGTAAAATTCCAATGATTATTTTGATCAAATTGAGGTAAAAACCGCTATAGGAATTTCAAACGCACATTCAATACCCTTTACAAGTTTTAGCAGTAAAATTTAGAACAAATAATTTAATTTTCGGAATTTTATTATGCCAACAGTTATTAAGAGATGGACAGTATAAGCATTCAATGAATTTTAACCTGAGTGGGGGCATTGGATAGGTTATTGCGTCAATTTGTGTGTCAGCCAGTATCAGCCAGTATCGATTTTGGCTCTAGCCAAGTCACCTGATAAAATGCTCGATACAGGGCCTCTTGCATCTCGTCTAATAATCTCGCTGCAGGGCGCCCTTTCCCGTATTAAGTGTTGTAAGGGTTCTTTAAGTTTTAAAAGTTGGTTTGATATGACTTAATTACAATTTATTTATGTTTTACTCACGTAATTAATGTGAAGAGGCTTTCATAGCGGGTTTTTTTAGTAAAGTTGTTTTTATTCCGACATAAATGCGATACCTAAATATTTTAAATAAAAATAAGTTTTTTATCCTTAATATTTAAATTGTAGAAAACGAAATAATTTTTTTTTTTTTTTCATTTGAACCCAAAAACAAAAACTTGTACACAGTCTTCATTGAAACAATAGCAAGACACACAAGTCCGAACACAAAACGTAATAATTATTAAAAATTATATAAAGAATGCTTAACTTTTTAAATAGATACAATAAGTACTGTATCGAAAACTCGCGTATGAAGTTTATAAAAAGTCAGTTTTCATATTTGATGGATCAACCCGTTTATAAATTCTATTTATAAGCAGTAAAAGTAGGTTCATATTACAGGGTGTCCCGTAAGTCTGGACCCATAAGGGAAAATAATAAAATTACAAAATAGTCCAAAAATTTATTACATAATCTGTTCAAAGTGTCCGCCGTTGTGTCGCACACATAGTTGAAGACGCAATCTCCACTGCGACAGCACTTTCTGAATCACAGTCGCAGAAATTTCTTGACACGCCTCCACAATGCGTGCTTTAAGGTGGAAAATGTTCTGAAGTTTGACCTCGTACACTTTGGCTTTCAAGTGGCCCCACAAATAAAAATCATAATAAAAAATAATAAAAAAATAATAAAAAAATAATAATAATAACATAATAAAAAAATATATTATAAATCCCTATGGGTCCAGACTTACGGGACACCCTGTAGATCAACTGCATCGGACAACGAACTATTTAGGTGAACAAAGAAATGTCAACTTTAATTTTGTATGTGAGGACTGAAACGCTATGGACTAAGATAAATTGGATTTCGATTCTTCAAGGTTAGGCTAGATTCGATTTTATTAAATCTACATGACCCAGTCTTTCCCTAATTGTGTGTGTGTGTGTGTGGCAACACTTGCGCTAAACGTTTATAATTTAGGTGATATCTTTACAAATTTAATTCAAATTGAGAAAAGTACTACTTCCGTTATATTTTCCTACTGGGGCTAACCTATAGTGGGTGTGGAATGAATGTTGATCTTAACTATTCTTGTGACTGTATTTCATTAACCGTACGTAATTAGTGACATAAAATAACGATGTAATAGTGTATAGTGCTTTTCCTTTTTGGATTTTTTCTTATATGATCGACCAAAGCACCAAAAATAAATTATTTGTAGATCCAATTAAGTTCACAATTTTCCACTTTGCTCTCTCGAAAGAGTGAACAATGATGTTTTTGTAAACACCTTTTTTCATCACAAAAGGTTTTATTATTTACATATACTATCTTCGTCTTTAGAGTATGGGGAAACCCTTCAGTAATTAATAATTAATCCTTCTATAAATAAAATCGAAAGCTCTTCTAGCGACACATTTCGCGTACGTTATATTATAGCCTTTATAAAGGCGCGCGCGCGTTCGTGTAACGAAGCATTCTTTAAATTCCCAAACTCGAATCGCTTCGTTTTCATGAGGCGAGATAATCTTTTAAGAACCGTTTTCTTTCATCTCGCTTTTAAGAAAACCACAAATGGAGGAAATCATTAAAAATGTTACTCGCGAAGACGCTTATAAGACTCTTTTTTTTTAATTTACAAAAAGGAGGAATAACTAACGAGGATTTTTTGGGGTTTGTTTGTTTGGTTCCGAAAAATCACAAAGAAATTTTCAATCGAAGGTTCTTTCAATGTGACTCTGTGACTGGTTGATCCGTTTTAAAATTTTCGTTCACCAGAGGGGGCTCAGACGGACGGTAACGCCGCAAACCGGACTAAATAAGTCACTTTTAAAAGGAGAACGGGACCGAGTCAAATACAGTCGAGTCCCGCTTCACTGACTTTTCTATCTGAATCATTAAAATATGCTCGACTGCAAAAAATGTGTATGCGTTAACGTCATTTTCGCTACGTTTGAGCCTTAAAACCAATTGGTAGAAAAGGATTCCTCTGACAGTGAAGACAATAGACCAGTGGTTCTTAACCTTTTTAGGCTGCGACCCAAAGTCTGGTCTCGGGGCTAGCTCGGCGACCCATGCCTTCAAAACAGTTCACTCGTAATAAATAAGAAAATAAATAATTAATGGTAAAATGTTTTAGGGATAACATAAATAAATGATAAATGACGATTTAATCCCTCGATCAAAATGGCTTCGCGACCCAAGAGCCAGGGGTTAAGAACCACTGCAATAGACGCTCATTGGTCGGTCAGTCGATCGGTCGGAACGGCTATACAAAGCGATGTACCAAGTTTGGCGTCCATTATTGTTTTGTTTTATAAAATTTAAAAAGAGATTTAGTGAACAGACTCGCGTTTATAATAGTTTTACAAACTTATTTTTAACGTACGTTACCCATATGACCCGAAGACCCGTTAAACCGTCTTTTCCGACTCACCGACCACCCAATTAACTATGTATAGCGAACCACTGCTGTATATTATACGCAGCGGGCTCCTCATTGATCCCAGTTCTGCATTTCTATGGCAAGGTTGACTATATATATATATATATATATATATATTATATATATATATATATATATATATATATATATATATATATATACGAGTATATATACAAATTTTTTATTTATCATATTCTCGGTAACTTTTAAATTTTTAATTCATTATTATTATTATTATTGTTGTTATATATATATGTATATGTATGTATGTATGTATGTATTTGGAGCAATTATTATTATTATATGTGTTTAATGAACTTTGTTTTTATAGTTTTCGCTCGTTCTGAATTAAAGTTTAAATTAATTTAATCCGATTTGTATTTGATTTGAAATATTTTTTATTCAGATCTAAAATTAGAAAATTTTATAAAAGAGAAATCGCCTTTAAGTAAATAATATTACAATATTCTATAATAATTTACAATATTAAATAATATCGTAAAATATATATATATATATATTATTTTTTCTCTCAGAACTTTGGTTTGGAATTAATTTTTGAAGAAAACATCAATCACAAAAGGTGATTCCCATTTATCTCCACAAATTAACATTTATTGCAGATCAATTGCATATATATATATATATATATATATATATATATATATATATATATACAGGGTGTCCCATAAGTCCGGCATCATAGGAGAAATTCATATTTTTCTACTTCTACAAACCATAATTCATATTTTTCTTATGCTCGGGATGCCAATTTCCCGTTCACCATTCTGTTCAGTGACGAGGCTGTTTTTTATGGAAATGGTGAGGTAAATCGACGGAACTCCCGCTACTGGTCTCAAAACAACCCTCACTGGTATACCTCTTCAAAGGAACAAGGTGCATCTCGGGTGCTGGTATGGTGTGACATTTGGAAGGATCGCATCATAGGCCCTCTCTTTTTTGATGAACATGTCACTGGAGGCACCTACCTACGTACGCTTAAGGAAGAAGCATTTCCCAGTGTCTTGAACGAAGAAGGAAATTTCCCAACATGGTTCCAGCAAGACGGCGCTCCTGCACATTACAGCACCCAAGGGAATACCTGTACCAACAATTCCCTGGTCATTGGATAGGACGTCGAGGGCCTGTGGAATGGCCAGCTAGAAGCCCGGATCTCACGCCACTAGATGTTTATCTCTGGGGCCACTTGAAAGCGCTGGTATACGCAGAGAAAATTAGGAGTGTTGAACATTTGCGGCAGCGCATTATTGGGGCATGTAACACCATTACTCCTGACATCATTCACCGTGTGCTTGCTGACTGGATATCACGTCTGAATTTTTGTATTGAAAACAATGGTGGACATATTGAGCACGTTCTGTAAATAAAAGCTTTTTTTTTTGCCTTTTTTTATTATTTTTCCTGAGGCCGGACTTATTGGACACCCTATATATATATATATATATATATATATATATATATATATATATATATTACTGTATATAGTGGTGGCCATAAGTCATGCATCACCCCATCAATTTAAAACATTGTTTTTATGTAAAAGTAAAATACCAAAATTGCTGTAAATGGTAGAAAAGATGTATTTAGAAACTACTCAAGCATAAAAAACATACTAATGAATTGCGCTCAATATTTCGTACGTTTACTCTTTTTTTTACAGCACCGGCGATACGTCGCGTCGTGGCATGGAATTTACCAGTATTTCGCAATACTCCCGCGTAATTTCCTGCGCCCACCTTTATGGCTTCAAGCAAATCATTCAATGATGTAGGATTATGACGGGTAACTTTTTCTTTGACGTTTCGCCAGCAGTTCTCTATCGGGTTTAAATCGGGCGAGTTTGCCGACCAAGGCCCGATCAGCTGAAAACCCGAATTTCGGAGCCAATTAGACCCGGCTTTGATGCGGTGACATGGCGCTCCGTCTTGTTGGAAAAACCTAAATATCCTGCAGGAGTTGCCGCTGTTTATGGAGATGCGCCATATAACGTTTTTCCACCAAGACAGAGTGCCATGTCACCGCATCAAAGCCGTGTTTGACTGGCTCCGAAATTCGGGTTCCATGCCAAGACGCGACGTATCGCCGAAGTGCTGTGAAAAAAAGGGTAAATGTACGAAATATTGACCGCAATTTATCAGTATGTTTTTTATGTTTGAGTAGTTTCTAAATACATCTTTTCTACCATTTACAGCAATTTTGGTATTTTATTTTTACGTTATGGCCATCACTATATATATATATATATATATTATATATATATATATATATATATATATATATACAGGGCGTCCCAAAAAAATGTGTATACCACTTTAACAGCTGATAGCTCAATTGATGTTTCTTTCTTTCCAAGTTAAACCCATTAGAATTAATAATGGCAGTCAGACTAAGCTTTGAACAAAGGAAATTCATTCTAAAATGCTACTGGAAGTGTGAAAACGCAGTTGAAGTGCAAAGACAGTTTAGGAGGGAGTTTCAAACAGATCCACCAACGCGACTTACCATCACTCGAATTAGAGATAAGTTTGAAGCCGATGGAACTGTTCAGAATGTCCACAAGAAGCGTTCCGGAAGACCACGGACATCGACAAGCCCCACAAAGCAAGAAAGAGTACTGGAAACGTATCACCAAAGTCCAAGAAAATCTGTGCGGCAAGCGAGTCGTGAGGTAGGAATTTCAGAATCGTCTGCCCAACGCATTTTGAAGCGCTGTCAATGGAAAAGTTACATTCCAAGATTAGTCCATGCTATTAATGAAGATGATCCGGACCGAAGAGTGGAGTATTGCGAGTGGTACTTGGCACGATGTGGATGTGGACTGGACGAAGGGGTTTCGTAGAATACCCTCCGCGTTCACCAGACCTCACACCACTAGACTTTTTTTTATGGGGATACTTAAAAGACAAAGTCTACGCTATAAAACCTGCAACAGTCGCTGAATTGAGAGCAGCCATTGAACGAGAATGCACACAAATACCAAACGAAATGTTTCGTGATGTTTGCGATTCCATTGCTTCGCGTTATCAGCAGTGCCTGGACCAGAACGGACGTCAGTTTGAAAACAGGCGTTGACAAAACAATTAAATAATGTCTGTAGATTCTATTACATTTTGAAAATGAAATGTATTTTAATAAACACTGCCTTTATAATTATTTAAAGTGTGTATACATTTTTTTGGGACCCTGTATATATATATATATATATATATATATATATCTATCTATCTATCTCTCTCTCTCTCTCTCTCTATATTTATATATATATATATATATAACATATATATATATATATATATATATAAATAGGGTGCTTCAAAACTATTTTACCACTTATATCGCGCTACTATGTCATTGCTTACCACTCATAGTTGTTGTTTTTTATGTAAGTATTTGTGTTTATTTGCTTGTTTTTTTCATAATGTCATTTTTTTCAGGGATTGTGTGAGTGATTAATGAGTGAACCCCATTCAATGGAAATGGCTACAAGGTTTACATTAGACCAACGCAGATTTGGCCATTTCCATTGAACGGGGTTCACTTATTAATCACTCAAACAATCCCGGAAAAAAACGACATTATTATTGAAAAAACGAGCAAATAAGCGCACAACCTGGTGTACATTCGAACACTCGAGGGAACACGGGCAAATATTTCGCATGCAGAGGTGTTTTCCTCACCCATCCCGCTGCAGTCGAGACAATGACATCATTTCATTAAAATGTGATATAACGCTGGTGACCCCATACGTGGAATATCACGCGTGAACGTGTATGATTGGTTAACGGAAAACTACTCCGACCTCGAAAGCGTCGCGTATTCCCTCGGGCGTTCAAATATCCACAAAGTTGTATTAGCTTTTATCAGGTCGTTTCATGGTTGTAGTGTCCTCGCTTTCTGTTTGTAGGGGTGCTGAGTTCGAATCCCTGTGAAAGGATTTTTGCTTTACGAAAACTCGCGCGTGTTCACGCGTGATGTTGTCCGAAAGGTTTCTACCGAATGGGAAATGTGTTTATTTATGGAATCATATCTTAAATGTTCGAAGTATTGACCATTCATTTCAAAGTACCAGCCGGACAGATTCCTGCGCAAAGTCCCTGACCAACCATGCGTGGCTGGCTACGAGGGCAGGAGGAGATCAGACAGCAATTCCCTCCTTCACCAAATCTCGCAAATGAGGCGGGATGCTGCAGAGGGGTCGACCGCAAATCGAACCTAAACCATCGTTCAAACTCACCTAAAGTATATATATATATAACCGCCATTATATAGATAGAGAGATAAAAAGGTCATTAATCTATGTGAGAAATGTTCAATTCACTTACGTTGTTGGAACCATCGTGTGTATCCGACACCAGTCCTAAAGTCTTACAAAATAGTGCTATAGAAAGTGTGTAAAATGAAACAATGACACGAATGAAACATTGTATTTTATATTTGACAACTTTTAACGAATATCCTCACGTCTCTCTTCAATGTTTTGACTCCTGAAAAAATACAAAAAAAATCATGCTAATGGTCGTGATTTTAACAGTGGTCGTGATTTTAACAGTGGTCGTGATTTTAACAGTGGTCGTGATTTTAACAGTGGTCGTGATTTTAACAGTGGTCGTGATTTTAACAGTGGTCGTGATTTTAACAGTGGTCGTGATTTTAACAGTGGTCGTGATTTTAACAGTGGTCGTGATTTTAACAGTGGTCGTGATTTTAACAGTGGTCGTGATTTTAACAGTGGTCGTGATTTTAACAGTGGTCGTGATTTTAACAGTGGTCGTGATTTTAACAGTGGTCGTGATTTTAACAGTGGTCGTGATTTTAACAGTGGTCGTGATTTTAACAGTGGTCGTGATTTTAACAGTGGTCGTGATTTTAACAGTGGTCGTGATTTTAACAGTGG
The DNA here is from genome assembly GCA_023014485.1 of Bathynomus jamesi. Lineage (NCBI taxonomy): Eukaryota > Metazoa > Arthropoda > Malacostraca > Isopoda > Cirolanidae > Bathynomus > Bathynomus jamesi. The sequence continues at coordinate 41,206 of JAJOZX010000047.1, read as the reverse complement.
TCGTGATTTTAACAGTGGTCGTGATTTTAACAGTGGTCGTGATTTTAACAGTGGTCGTGATTTTAACAGTGGTCGTGATTTTAACAGTGGTCGTGATTTTAACAGTGGTCGTGATTTTAACAGTGGTCGTGATTTTAACAGTGGTCGTGATTTTAACAGTGGTCGTGATTTTAACAGTGGTCGTGATTTTAACAGTGGTCGTGATTTTAACAGTGGTCGTGATTTTAACAGTGGTCGTGATTTTAACAGTGGTCGTGATTTTAACAGTGTCGTGATTTTAACAGTGGTCGTGATTTTAACAGTGGTCGTGATTTTAACAGTGGTCGTGATTTTAACAGTGGTCGTGATTTTAACAGTGGTCGTGATTTTAACAGTGGTCGTGATTTTAACAGTGGTCGTGATTTTAACAGTGGTCGTGATTTTAACAGTGGTCGTGATTTTAACAGTGGTCGTGATTTTAACAGTGGTCGTGATTTTAACAGTGGTCGTGATTTTAACAGTGGTCGTGATTTTAACAGTGGTCGTGATTTTAACAGTGGTCGTGATTTTAACAGTGGTCGTGATTTTAACAGTGGTCGTGATTTTAACAGTGGTCGTGATTTTAACAGTGGTCGTGATTTTAACAGTGGTCGTGATTTTAACAGTGGTCGTGATTTTAACAGTGGTCGTGATTTTAACAGTGGTCGTGATTTTAACAGTGGTCGTGATTTTAACAGTGGTCGTGATTTTAACAGTGGTCGTGATTTTAACAGTGGTCGTGATTTTAACAGTGGTCGTGATTTTAACAGTGGTCGTGATTTTAACAGTGGTCGTGATTTTAACAGTGGTCGTGATTTTAACAGTGGTCGTGATTTTAACAGTGGTCGTGATTTAACAGTGGTCGTGATTTTAACAGTGGTCGTGATTTTAACAGTGGTCGTGATTTTAACAGTGGTCGTGATTTTAACAGTGGTCGTGATTTTAACAGTGGTCGTGATTTTAACAGTGGTCGTGATTTTAACAGTGGTCGTGATTTTAACAGTGGTCGTGATTTTAACAGTGGTCGTGATTTTAACAGTGGTCGTGATTTTAACAGTGGTCGTGATTTTAACAGTGGTCGTGATTTTAACAGTGGTCGTGATTTTAACAGTGGTCGTGATTTTAACAGTGGTCGTGATTTTAACAGTGGTAGTGATTGTAGCATTTTTCTAATTTCACGATCATTAAGTATTGTCTTTCTCGACACCTTTATCAAAATTTGTAAAATTAATCTTTAAATATGGTGGGTGTGTATGAAATAAATCTCTGAAATAAAGTAAAATTCCCGAAAATAATTACGTGAAAATGAAATATACTCGTATATCAAATGACACGAGAGGAACCATGGGGTTAATTTGACCCCAAATGGATAAAATGACACCCATCCTGAAGGAATACAGTAAAAGCAATGAAATTTTGATATATCGCCGAAAAAGGTGTCGTTATTAGCGGATTTACGTAGAGGCCAAAAAGGCGTAAGGCTAGGGGACGGCAAGGTTTCATGGGGGGCCAAATTTAAAAAAAAAATTAGAAAAATAATTATATAAAATTATAAAAAGCGAAAAGAAAAAAAAACTCGCTTGAATTTATTTATATAATTTTTATTTTTAAGTTTTGTTCTAAAAATAAATTTATTTTTGATTTTCTCTAAAAAAAGGAAATTTTGAAATTTGTTTTAAAATTGAAATAAATATGACTTTTTTCTCGATAATAGGGGCGGCATATAGTAAATGGCCTTGGGTGCGGCAAATTCATAAATCCGCTACTGAGTGTCGTGTAGGATTACGTGACGGTGGAAGTCGCCACATTGCCTAGTCAATTAGCGGCAACTATTTAAAAAACACCGGGGTCAAATAGATACCCTGCTGGTTCCTGATGAGGGTTAAGAAAGATAAAGAGCGTAGCGCGGTAGTAAACGAGGTGTGGTCGTGTGGTTAACCCAAAACCTCTCTGACAAAGATGAGTGCTACCCGAAGATGACGTTCTTAAGGAAAAAAAATATCCGATTGGAAGTTAACGCAAAAACAAGCGGAATCATCAGGAATACAAATTAATTTTTCTACTGTACGAAGATCCTCAGAGAAAACTGGTATGAAAAGACGCGTGTCTATCGCGAAATTTTTCCTACCTAATTGCAATAAAGTTAAAAGATTAATAGATACCAAGAAACGTAAAGAAATGAACCAAAGAACAATGGAAACAAATCCTTTGGATCGATAACCTAAATAGAAATCTTTGGACTGAAAAGAAGGCAGTACGTTAAAAGAGAAGAAGAATGCATTGACACGCTATGAAGGACAACAGTAACTACGAGCATGAAGGACTGAAATGGGTCCATTCAAGTTTGGGGCTACATCTCGGCAAATGAAGCGAGGGAGCTGGTAAAAATTGATAATAATACATCGTGCTATTCCTTCTGGAAGACTTTTGACGGCTGATGGGTTCAGTTTACGGACAACGTAATAATGATTCTAAATATGGGAGCACTGCACTCAAACTGCAACATAAAAAGGAAAATAGATCGCTGTACATTACAGAATGGTGACTGCAAATTCCCCACCTCAACATTATTGAATCATTAAGCCATTATTTAAAAAAAAAGGAAAAAAATCAATTCGCGTCAAAAAAAGAAACTGTTTCATAGCATATATATATATATATATATATATATATATATATATATATATATATGATACGCAAAATTATTTATTATTTTTTACCACAAACACAAATTGTAAATAGACGAAAATTTGTTTTTGCATACTGTCCGTCCTGCGTCACGCGGACGGACGGCTTACACAGTTGAACAACATTTTGGCCACGTAAACTTTGCTCTAAACCTTTTTTGTAGGGAATCAATTTGTTCGATGTTGACATAAAATTATTCGTGACGACGTTCTCTATCTTTTGGTGTAAAGTGCGTTTGGTGGAGTTTCTTCTTAAAAAAGTTATACCCTTCAGAAGAACCGTCCGCGAAGCGTTAGTCGGGCTCAAAAAAGATTTGTCTAATTTGTATATAACAATTTTCTTTGATGGGTATTGGGTATCATCACCAAAATGGGGTTAAAAAGGGATGTCCGCTTACGACTGAAACCCAGCAAGAAATTGGTCGTTTAATAAATGTTTTATAGACATTTTATGAACGTTCCTTTTTTTGTCAGGAAGTTTCTCAGTTCCTCGTTAGCATTCGTTGTTGTTGTTGTTGTTAAATCTCCTTCGTAACATTTTAGGAGGTCATTTGACGGAAGGGACCTACAGCTTTACGTGGGATCCGAACCATCTACGAGTCATCATTTGGACGTGGAGAACGGTTCCCCATTCAGTTACTGAACAGACCCAACGCCGCTTAATATCTCTGATCTAACACACAAAACAACCCTTATTTTATCGAGTTATTTAGTCCATTAATGTCGGTTTAATGATTAATTTAATTGGCGAAAGGAATTATTAAGTATTAATAATGCTTGTCTACGTTCATATCATCGGGGACCCTAATCTCAGCGCGAATAAAATGGCAGCGATTCTTATAAATATTCATAAAGAATATTCTCGAGAATATAAATAAAAATATAAATAAAATCCCCAAAAACCTAACTTGCATCGTTAAACCAACTAAGTTTTTGCGTGACTCAAACCTATAAAGTCAAAATATACAAGTATATATACATATATATATATATCACGTAAAGAACGACGCTTGTATAGGAGATATTCCGCGCAAGACGAGAGAGAGAAAACGGAACAAATGAAAAAATGAAGTAACCACCTGGGAATCGAACCCGGGATCTTCCGATTGCCGGTCAGACGCGATACCATTACACCATGGACTTCACTCTTCCAAATGCCGTAATTCTTCTACATACTCGCAGAAACCAATGCCCCAAGGGGGCACCTCCCGCATGCCGTAACATTATATACATTCAACTGCAAAGAACACGCAGTATAAATAACGTAAAGAACGACGCTTGTATAGGAGATATTCCGCGCAAGACGAGAGAGAGAAAACGGAACAAATGAAAAAATGAAGTAACCACCTGGGAATCGAACCCGGGATCTTCCGGGTTCGATTCCCAGGTGGTTACTTCATTTTTTCATTTGTTCCGTTTTCTCTCTCTCGTCTTGCGCGGAATATCTCCTATACAAGCGTCGTTCTTTACGTTATTTATACTGCGTGTTCTTTGCAGTTGAATGTATATAATGTTACGGCATGCGGGAGGTGCCCCCTTGGGGCATTGGTTTCTGCGAGTATGTAGAAGAATTACGGCATTTGGAAGAGTGAAGTCCATGGTGTAATGGTATCGCGTCTGACCGGCAATCGGAAGATCCCGGGTTCGATTCCCAGGTGGTTACTTCATTTTTTCATTTGTTCCGTTTTCTCTCTCTCGTCTTGCGCGGAATATCTCCTATACAAGCGTCGTTCTTTACGTTATTTATACTGCGTGTTCTTTGCAGTTGAATGTATATAATGTTACGGCATGCGGGAGGTGCCCCCTTGGGGCATTGGTTTCTGCGAGTATGTAGAAGAATTACGGCATTTGGAAGAGTGAAGTCCATGGTGTAATGGTATCGCGTCTGACCGGCAATCGGAAGATCCCGGGTTCGATTCCCAGGTGGTTACTTCATTTTTTCATTTGTTCCGTTTTCTCTCTCTCGTCTTGCGCGGAATATCTCCTATACAAACGTCGTTCTTTACGTTATTTATACTGCGTGTTCTTTGCAGTTGAATGTATATAATGTTACGGCATGCGGGAGGTGCCCCCTTGGGGCATTGGTTTCTGCGAGTATGTAGAAGAATTACGGCATTTGGAAGAGTGAAGTCCATGGTGTAATGGTATCGCGTCTGACCGGCAATCGGAAGATCCCGGGTTCGATTCCCAGGTGGTTACTTCATTTTTTCATTTGTTCCGTTTTCTCTCTCGTCTTGCGCGGAATATCTCCTATACAAGCGTCGTTCTTTACGTTATTTATACTGCGTGTTCTTTGCAGTTGAATGTATATATATATATATAAGGTTTCACGAGTTCGATAAGATCAAGTCGCGTGATCGTATACACATTGGATATATAACTATTAATACAATTAAAAATATTTTTGTAAATTCGACGGATAAATATTTAGAGATTGGGTACACACACACACACACACACACACACACACACACCACACACACACACACATACACATTTTGAGTGAACTGAAGGGAATTGCTTCATTATATTTGAGCAGAGGAACTGAATCTTCCCACCAGAAACGGTGTCCATTGAAGAAATATGGAACAAATGAATTGGTAATTGAACCATTAAATAGAAAATTAACTCAAAAATTGGAAATGGAATATGAAATGGAAGAGGCAGGAAAATGGAAATAATTGCTTATATCGCTCAATCTATTTATTTGCTGTTGCATTCAATTTACAATGAACAAGTCCAGCAATTAAATTCGTAGATCATCATTAGCCCATTTGACATCCAGAGGCAACTTAATTATTATTATTTGTGGCTAACGCCAGACGATTTTATTCAGTTTCACGAAAGGCCCTTTGCCATTTAACCCTTAAACGCCGGTCGAAATCTGTTGATGTTCTCTTGGATAACGCCGGTATTGCGCTATTGCGCTAGACATATCAAAAGCTTTTTGATAGAGTTTGGCACAAATCATTAATTTCCAAACTGCCCTCCTTCGGTTTCTATCCTTCTATCCGTGCCTTCATCTCTAATAGCCTTTCTGGCCGATCTACGGCTGCGGTTGTAGATGGCCACTGTTCTTCTCCTAAAGCTATTAACTGGTGTTTCTCAGGGTTCTGTCCTGTCACTCACTCTTTTCCTTTGATTTATTAATGATATTTTAATTCGCACTTCCTGTTCTATTCACTCCTATGCCAGATGATTCCACTCTTCACTTCTCCACCCGCTTCCCAAAACGTTCCTCGCAGCCAGCAGCAGTCGCTTTATGATTCGCGTGAGGCGGCTATGAGGCACCTGACCTCTGATCTTTCTGCTATATCTGATTGGGGCAGAAAAAACCATGTGGCTTTCAATGCCTCAAAAACTCAGTTCCTCCATCTCTTTACTCGCCACAGTCTTCCACACGACTATCCCCTTACCTTCAACAACACACAAATCAATCCTTCCTTTTTCTCTTAACATTCTTTGCGTTTACTTTTCTCGTGATCTTTCCTGAAAAGATCACATATACTCGCTTTCTAAAACAGCTTCTAAGAAGTTAGGTGTGCTGTACCGCCTTTGCGGTTTCTTCACCCCAACTCAGTTGCTCTCTCTGTACAGGAGTCTTGTTCGCCCCTGTATGGAGTATGCTTCTCGCGTGTGGGGTGGTTCAATCCACACAGCCGTACTTAACCGGGTGGAATCAAAGGCTTTTCGTCTCATTAATTTCCCGCCTCTTACTGATTGTCTTCAATCTCTCTCTCTCTTCGCCGCAATGTTGCCTTACTATCTCTTTACTATCGCTATCATAACGGACATTGCTCTTCTGAACTCTCTAACTGCATACCTCCTCCTTTAAGGAGAGCACGCAGTACCAGACTTTCTACACTTTCTCATTCCTATTTTGTCCAACTATCTAATGCTAGGGTTAATCATTATTTTCAGTCTTTCATCTACTCAACCGGTCAACTCTGGAACAATCTTCCTCAATCCATCTTTCCTCCTATCTATGACCTCCCATCTCTCAAACGCAGAGTGTCTAAGCATCTCGAAAACCCCCAGACCTTTGATTTTGGCTCTCTTCTTCTTCTTCTTCTATGGGAGGGGCGCTTTTGGGGGCATTTGTCATTGGCTCCTCCTTCCTGCATAAAAAAATTTGATGTTTTAGGTTTTTCCACAAACGACGGTCAACATCTATGGATGCTTTACCTTTCCCGCCTTTGTTTCAGGTTCAAAATGATTCAAAAAAATCACTACAAAATTATTCTTGAATTTTTTTTTGTTCATTTTTCTGCGCACAGTTGGGTTATCGATCATATTCACACCCGGTGTTAAAGGTTAATATCACTCGGACAAATTCTTATACTACAGTATGTTAAGGTTATATGGGTGGGTTCACCACTGTAAAGAGAAACCCGAGATTTCGTTAAAAAAGTGATCACTAAAGTGTGCGTTGACAAAGACTAGCAAAAGATTAAATTCGCTGGTTGGCAATATTTGTATCGAACTCGTATCGCATCACTGGTACGAAAAATCAGTACCTCTTAATCAACGGATCATCGTGTGACTAATTGCTCATAATTGGAGCGGAAAGTTTGTTGTTCCAGTTTGATAAATTTGATAAATCGGTGTCAACCATTTATTTATCTTAACATTGTTTTTTAGTGTTTCATATCATCTGGAATTAAGTGGTTCAAATGAAATCCATTTTGTTCCTTTCAATTTTATTCCACTGTGACTAATTCGACCTTATTCCAGTTTTAACAGTGATCGTGGGTCTGTGGGTCCCTTTACCTATAAGCGAAGTGAAGACACTGAGGTCGGGGGTTCGAATCTCGATGTGCTGGTAATAATAATAGTTAGAGCAACGGGCCACATTAGTTGGCCTGAGCCGCCCTGTGCCCGTCTCTGGCCCTCCTCACTCATTATTATTATTATTCCAGTTTGACCTTGTTCCTGTCCCAATCTACCGCTTAATCTAACCCTCTGAATTAGTCTAACGTAATTTAGGCAAACAACCAAAAATAACCTTTAAATAATAACTTAAGTGCCACTAAATAGCTGTTCGACCTAATTCCGGTATGATCAGCTACGACTTAATTTCATTGGGTTCAATCTTATTTCATTCCCCGTTTGGGGACTCGAACTAAGTCCACGAAACCTTATTGTATATATATATATATATATATATATATATATATATATATATATATATATGAGAGAGAGAGATAGTTACAAGGAAAAGTAGTACCTCAAAAGGCATTGCGGCCCATACGAAGGAGGTACAAATGGCAACGGGTGCCAGGGAAAAATTCCTACACCCTCAAATAGTGTACAAGATTCGGTCTAACCTTTTCTTCAACTCATCCACAGAGGAACTGTTCACAACTTCTGAAGGTAGCCTGTTCCATGTGTCACAGATCTTATAGGTAAAGTAATTCCCACACACACTAGTGCTAAACCGTTTAAATCCAACTTCCAACCATTGTCGCGAGTTGAGTTATATATAATTTAAACCAAACATGCTTCTAAAATCGACATTGTTGAACCCGTGTAAGAGCTTGAAAACCTCGATGAGTTGACCGCGCAGCCTCCGAGTTTCCAGCGAAAACAAATTCAGAGCGCGTAAGCATCGATTGTAGCCCATATGCCTAACGGAAGGGATTAACTTTGTGGCCCTCGCCTGCACTCGCTCGAGCCTGTCAATATCTTTCCTGAGGGTGGGCGACCAGAACTGCACAGCATACTCCAGGTGCAGCCGAACCAGGGAATTGTACAGAGAGAGCACAATCTCCTTGTTCCGAAACTGAAATTGCCTCCTGATATAACCCAACAGCTTCTGGGCTTTCTTTTCCACCTCTACGCACTGTTTGGTAAACTTAAGGTCGCTGGTAATTAGCACATCTAAGTCCTTTTCCAAATCAGTTGCCTCGATATTACTCCGCCAACATCGAATAGTCCGACTTGGGATTGGCGTAGCCAATGTGCATGACCTTGCATTTACCCAAGTTAAACGGCATTTGCCATTTTTGGGATCACACTCCTATCCTACGTAGGTCCGCACGCAGTTGCTCGATCGCCTCCGGCGTCCCAACATTGGCCCCCAAGCTTGGTGACATCAGCGAATTTGGCGATCCGACTGACGATGCCACCGTCTATATCATTTATGTAAATGATAAACAACAGCAGCCCCAAAACGGAATCCTGAGGAACCCCGCTAGTGACCGAGGCCCAACCCGAACTAGCCCCGTTAATTACAACCCTCTGCCGCCTATTCTTCAGCCAGTTTTCAATCCACCTACCTACTTCCCCACCGATACCCAGCGCGCGCACTTTCGCCATTAGCCGGCGGTGAGGTACCTTATCAAAGACTTTCTGAAAGTCGAGATAAAGTATATCAATCGCCCTACTCTTATCATACTCACTCAACATGACCTGGAAAAACTCGAGCAAGTTGGTGAGACACGGCCTATGCCGTGTAAACCCATGTTGGGAGTCCCCAAGCAGCTTGTACGAATCCAAATGGTCAACGATCCTATCCACTATTATCCCCTCTAATAATTTACCTACAACTGAAGTGAGAATAATGGGACGATAGTTCCCTGGACTTTCGTGATCCCCTTTCTTAAAGATAGGGGTCACGTTGGCTTCCCTCCAGTCACCAGGCACCTGGCCCGTCTCCAACGATTTGTTGAAGACTGTAGCCAAGTGGGGAGCCACCTGGTCGCGCACCTCCCGCAACACTCTTGGGAGAAACTGGTCTGGCCCAGGAGCCTTAAACGCGCTCAGTTTGTCTATTCTATCGGCAACGACTGTCGCGGTACATTGAACACTATCCAGGCCAGCACCTTCGTGCCTAACGCCTGGCTGGGGGATGATGCGGGTGTCCTCCCTGGTGAACACTCCCGCAAAGTACTCATTAAGCACATTGGCGATGTCCGCGTCGGAGGTCCGCAGAATGGGCTTTCTACTGTTAACATAACTGAAGAACTCCTTAGGATTCCTCTTGCAGAGGCTTGCCACCCGTAGTTCTTCGTTACGTTTTCGCTAGTCTAACCTTCGCCTTCACTTCCCTACACAGGCGGACATACGCTTCAGAGTTCTCATGGGAACGATTGGCCTTCGCCCTCCTATACGCTACTTTCCTATTTCGGATAGCCGAAGCGATGTCACGATTGAACCACTTAGGCTGCGTTGAAGCAGCGGTGACCGGTTTTGAGGGTATGGCAGCAGACTGCAGCACCATAAACTCGTCCCGGAATGCACTCCACACTCCCTCAACATCGCCACCGACCTCTATCCCTATCTCACCTACACTATCCCTGAGGCTAACAAAGTCCGCCCGCCGGAGATCGAGCTTACTGCCTCTCGAGTTACTACGCTTCACCCGAGGGGCGCACACACGGAACCTAATCAGACCGTGATCAATCCCGCCCAATGATTCGTCAACGGTGAGGCCAGTGACGAGGTTGTCTTCGGTCGTGAATACTAAGTCTAGAACGCTTTCGCCTCGTGTAGGCTCATTGACCCACTGAGTGAGGAAGTTCTCATCAGCAAAGTCAACTAGCCTCCTCCCTTCAGCATCAGCAGTCCTGTCTTCCCACTTTATGCCGCGACAGTTGAAGTCTCCTAAAACTACACACACCCTACCCCCTAGCAGGCTACTGAGTTCGGTGTACAGGGCTGTATCCTCAGAGAGAGAGAGAGAGAGAGAGAGAGTGAGTTACAAGGAGTTACAAGGAAAAGAAGTACCTCAAAAGGCCTTGCGGCCCATACCGAGGAGGTACCAATGGCAACGGGTGCCAGGGAAAATTTTGTCTTTCAACTATGCTAGCAGTAGTAGAAAACTGGATAGAAAAGTAGAAGGCTCTCTCCCCACCCTCCGCTCCCTCCCTGCCAGAGGCAGGTACGGAAAAAGGTTGAAGAAAATACCTTGACCCTGGAAAAGTAGCCAAGGAAATTTTACAGGAAAGTGGAGAATATATAAATAGCTCTATATTTAGCTTGCTCACAGAGACCGAGCAAGCGAACTCCTGCAGAGTTTTCTGAGGTTTTAATCTTAAACTATCAACGTGTTAAAGTAATTCCCACATATACTAGTCGTTTCTAATCCAACTTCTAACCATTGTTGCGAGTTGGGTTATCATTTGAACTAAACATGCTTCTAAAATCGACATCTTTGAACCCGCATCACGTAAGCGTCGATTGTAGCCCATATGCCTAACGAAAGGGATTAACTTTGTGGCATTTTTCGCCAGTTTCCAATCCACCTACCTACATATGCCTAACGAAAGGGATTAACTTTGTGGCATTTTTCGCCAATCCACCTACCTACTTCCCCACCAATACCCAGCGCGCGCACTTCGGCCATTAGCCGGCGGTGAGGTACCTTATCAAAGGCCTTCTAATCAATCGCCCTACTCTTATCATACTCACTCAACATGACGTAGAAAAACTCGAGCATGATGGTGAGACACGACCTATGCCGTCTAAACCCATGTTGGAGTCCCCAAGTAGCTTGTAGGAATCCAAATGGTCAACAATCCTACTCGCTATTATCCCCTCTAAATATTTACCTACAACTGAAGTTAGTGTTATTTATAGAGGTTCCAAGCCTCTCTTCCCACGCATGAGATAGCAGTAGCGTCCTAATCATAACAGTAGAGAGAGAGAGAGAGAGAGAGAGAGAGAGAGAGAGAGAGAGAGAGAGAGAGAGAGAGAGAGAGAGAGAGAGAGAGAGAGAGAGAGAGTTACAAGGAGTTACAAGGAAAAGAAGTACCTCAAAAGGCCTTGCGGCCCATACCGAGGAGGTACCAATGGCAACGGGTGCCAGGGAAAATTTTGTCTTTCAAACTATGCTAGCAGTAGTAGAAAACTGGATAGAAAAGTAGAAGGCTCTCTCCCCACCCTCCGCTCCCTCCCTGCCAGAGGCAGGTACGGAAAAAGGTTGAAGAAAATACCTTGACCCTGGAAAAGTAGCCAAGGAAATTTTACAGGAAAGTGGAGAATATATAAATAGCTCTATATTTAGCTTGCTCACAGAGACACCGAGCAAGCGAACTCCTGCAGAGTTTTCTGAGGTTTTAATCTTAAACTATGAGTGTGTTCTGTACTTTGTCCAGCCCACTCTTAAACAGATTTACACTTTGACTGGAAACATCCTCTGAGGGAAGCTGGTTCCAGATATCAACCATTTTACAGGAAAAGAAATTTCCGCAGACTGAGGTCCTAAATGTCTTTACACACTCAAATAGTGTGCAAGATTTCGTCTAACCTTTTCTTGAACTGATCCACAGAGGAACTGTTCACAACTTCCGAAGGTAACCTGTTCCATGTGTCACAGATCTTATACGTAACGTAATTCCCACACACACTAGTCCTAAACCGTTTCAAATCCAACTTCCAACCATTGTTGCGAGTTGGGTTATCATTTAAACTAAACATACTTCTAAAATCGACATCGTTGAACCCTCGTAAGAGCTTGAAAACCTCGATCAGTTGACCGAGAGAGAGAGAGAGAGAGAGAGAGAGAGAGAGAGAGAGAGAGAGAGAGAGAGAGAGAGAGAGAGAGAGAGAGAGAGAGAGAGAGAGAGAGAGAGAGAGAGAGAGAGAGAGTCATTACATTGTCCTGTTCGTTGATTGTTGATATCGCTTTGAAATGTTTTGCAATTTCGTTGTTCAAACACAATTCCCTTAAATGGAAATGACTTTCTCTGGACACAGAATGGTCTCCAATAAAGGGATTCATAACGTGTAAGATACATGCACCGTCATGTGTGTGTGTGTGTTATTAAATAAGGACAGTGAACGGCGGTTCCAGTGTCGTGACAGACAGCAATGATATGAATGGAACGTAAGTAATGTTAAGTACGTTTTCAGAGTCTCATTTCGTCGACTGCGCGCTGAGAGAGAGAGAGAGTTACAAGGAAAAGAAGGACCTCAAAAGGCCTTGCGGCCCATACCGAGGAGGTACAAATGGCAACGGGTGCCAGGGAAAATTTTCTACACACTCAAATAGTGTGCAAGATTTGGTTTAACCTTTTCCTGAAATGATCCACAGAGGAACTGTTCACAACTTCTGAAGGTAAACTGTTCCATGTGTCACAGATCTTATACGTAAAATAATTCCCACACACAATAGTCCTAAACCGTTTCAAATCCATCTTCCAACCATTGTTGCTAGTTGGGTTATCATTTAAACTAAACATGCTTCTAAAATCAACATCGTTGAACCCGCGTAAGAGCTTGAAAACCTCGATGAGTTGACCGCGCAGCCTCCGAGTTTCCAGCGAAAACAAGTTCAGCGCACGTAAGCATCGATTGTAGCCCATATGCCTAACGGAAGGGATTAACTTTGTGGCCCTCGCCTGCACTCGCTCCAGCCTCTCAATATCTTTCCTGAGGGTGGGCGACCAGAACTGCACAGCATACTCCAGGTGCGGCCGAACCAGGGAATTGTACAGAGAGCACAATCTCCTTGTTCCGAAACTGAACTTGCCTCCTGATATAACCCAACAGCTTCTGGGCTTTCTTTTCCACCTCTACGCACTGTTTGGTAAACTTAAGGTCGCTGGTAATTAGCACATCCAAGTCCTTTTCCAAATCAGTCGCCTCGATATTACTCCCCAACATCGAGTAGTCCGACTTGGGATTGGCGTAGCCAATGTGCATGACCTTGCATTTACCCAAGTTAAACGGCATTTGCCATTTTTGGGACCACTCTCCTATCCTACCTAGGTCCGCACGCAGTTGCTCGATCGCCTCCGGCGTCCCAACATTGGCCCCAAGCTTGGTGTCATCAGCGAATTTGGCGATCCGACTGACGATGCCACCGTCTCTATCATTTATGTAAATGATAAACAACAGCGGCCCCAAAACGGAACCCTGAGGAACCCCGCTAGTGACCGAGGCCAAACTCGAACTAACCCCTTTAATTACAACCCTCTGCAGCCTATTCTTCTGCCAGTTTTGAATCCACCTACCTACTTCCTCACCGATACCCAGCGCGCGCACTTTCGCAATTAGCCGGCGGTGAGGTACCTTATCAAAGGCTTTCTGAAAGTCGAGATAAAGTATATCAATCGCCCTACTCTTATCATACTCAACATGACATGGAAAAACTCGAGCAAGTTGGTGAGATACGACCTATGCCGTGTAAACCCATGTTCGGAGTCCCCAAGCAGCTTGTAGGAATCCAAATGGTCAACGATCCTATCCACTATTATCCCCTCTAGTAATTTACCTACAACTGAAGTGAGACTAATGGGACGATAGTTCCCTGGACTTTCGTGATTCCCTTTCTTAAAGATAGGGGTCACGTTGGCTTCCCTCCAGTCACCAGGCACCTGGCCCGTCTCTAACGATTTGTTGAAGACTGTAGCCAGGTGGGGAGCCACCTGGTCGCGCACCTCCCGCAACACTCTGTGGAGGAACTGGTCTGGCCCAGGAGCCTTAAACGAGCTGTTTGTCTATTCTATCGGCAACGACTGTCGCGGTACACCGAACACTATCCAGGCCAGCACCTTCGTGCCTGACGCCTGGCTCGAGGATGTCGCGGGTGTCCTCCCTGGTGAACACTCCCGCAAAGTACTCATTCAGCACATTAGCGATGTCCGCGTCGGAGGTCCGCAGAATGCCGCTTCGGTCCTTTAACGGACCTATCATGCTTCTAATGGGCTTACTACTATTAACATAACTGAAGAACTCCTTAGGGTTCCTCTTGCAGAAGCTTGCCACCCATAGTTCTTCGTTACGTTTCGCTAGCCTAACCTTCGCCTTCACTTCCCTACACAGGCGGACATACGCTTCAGTGTTCTTATGGGAACGATTGGCCTTCGCCGTCGTATACTTTCTATTGGCCTTCTCCTATTGGCCTTCGCCCTCCCTCATCTACTTTCCTATTTCGGATAGCCGAAGCGATGTTACGATTGAACCACTTAGGCTGCGTTGAAGCAGGGATGACCGGTTTTGAGATTATGGCAGCAGACTGCAGCACCATAAACTCGTCCCGGAATGCACTCCACACTCCCTCAACATCGCCGCCAACCTCTAACCCCATCTCACCTACGCTATCCCGGAGGCTAACAAAGTCCGCCCGCCGTAGATCAAGCTTACTGTCTCTCGAGTTACTATGCTTCACCCGAGGGACGCACACACGGAACTTAATCAGACCGTGATCACTCCAGCCCAACGATTCGTCAACGGTGAGGCCAATGACGAGGTTGTCTTCGGTCGTGAATACTAAGTCTAGAACGCTTTCGCCTCGTGTAGGCTCATTGACCCACTGAGTTAGGAAGTTCTCATCAGCAAAGTCAACTAGCCTCCTCCCTTCAGCATCAGCAGTCCTGTCTTCCCACTTTATGCCGCGACAGTTGAAGTCTCCTAAAAGTACATACACCCTATGAGAGAGAGAGAGAGAGAGAGAGAGAGTTACAAGGAAAAGAAGTACCTCAAAAGGCCTTGCGGCCCATACCGAGGAGGTACCAATGGCAACGGGTGCCAGGGAAAATTTTGTCTTTCAACTATGCTAGCAGTAGTAGAAAACTGGATAGAAAAGTAGAAGGCTCTCTCCCCACCCTCCGCTCCCTCCCTGCCAGAGGCAGGTACGGAAAAAGGTTGAAGAAAATACCTTGACCCTGGAAAAGTAGCCAAGGAAATTTTACAGGAAAGTGGAGAATATATAAATAGCTCTATATTTAGTGTGTTCAGTACTTTGTCTAGCCTATTTTTAAACAGATTTACACTTTGACTGGAAACAACCTCTGAGGGAAGTTGGTTCCAGATATTAATTATTTTATAGGAAAAGAAATTTCCGCAGACTGAGGTCCTAAATGTCTTTACACACTCAAATAGTGTGCAAGATTTCGTCTAACCTTTTCTTGAACTGATCCACAGAGGAACTGTTCACAACTTCCGAAGGTAACCTGTTCCATGTGTCACAGATCTTATACGTAACGTAATTCCCACACACACTAGTCCTAAACCGTTTCAAATCCAACTTCCAACCATTGTTGCGAGTTGGGTTATCATTTAAACTAAACATACTTCTAAAATCGACATCGTTGAACCCGCGTAAGAGCTTGAAAACCTCGATCAGTTGACCGCGCAGCCTCCGAGTTTCAAGCGAAAACAAGTTCAGGGCGCGTAACCGTCGATTGTAGCCCATATGCCTAACGGAAGGGATCAACTTTGTGGCCCTCGCCTGCACTCGCTCCAGCCTCTCAATATCTTTCCTGAGGGTGGGCGACCAGAACTGCACAGCATACTCCAGGTACGGCCGAACAAGGGAATTGTACAGTGAGAGCACAATCTCCTTGTTCCGAAACTGAAATTGCCTCCTGATATAACCCAATAGTTTCGGGCTTTCTTTTCCACCTCTACACACTGTTTCGTAAACTTAAGGTCGCTGCTAATTAGCACACCCAAGTCCTTTTCTAAATCAGTCACCTCGATATTACTGCCCAACATCGAGTAGTCCGACTTGGGATTGGCGTAGCCAATGTGCATCACTTTGCATTTACCCAAGTTAAACGGCATTTGCCATTTTTCGGACCACTCTCCTATCCTACCTAGGTCCGCACGCAGTTCCTCGATCGCTTCGGGCGTCCCAACATTGGCCCCAAGCTTGGTGTCATCAGCGAATTTGGCGATCCGACTGACGATGCCACCGTCGATATCATTTATGTAAATGGTAAACAACAGTGGCCCCAAAACGGAACCATGAGGAACCCCACTAGTGACCGAGGCCCAACCCGAACTAGCCCCTTTAATTACCACCCTCTGCCGCCTATTCCTCAGCCAGTTTTCAATCCACCTACCTATTTCCCCACCGATACCCAGCGCGCGCACTTTCGCCATTAGCCGGCGGTGAGGTACCTTATCAAAGGCTTTCTGAAAGTCGAGATAAAGTATATCAATCACCCTACTCTTATCGTACTCACTCAACATGACGTGGAAAAACTCGAGCAAGTTGGTGAGACACGACCTATGCCGTCTAAACCCATGTTGGGAGTCCCCAAGCAGCTTGTAGGAATCCAAATGGTCAACGATTCTATCAGCTATTATCCTTTCTAATAATTTACCTACAACTGAAGTGAGACTAATAGGACGATAGTTCCCTGGACTTTCGTGATCCCCTTTCTTAAAGATAGGGGTCACGTTGGCCTCCCTCCAGTCACCAGGCACCTGGCCCATCACCAACGATTTGTTGAAGACGACTGTAGCCAGGTGGAGAGAGAGAGAGAGAGAGAGAGATTTTCACTTTGGTCTCACCTTTGAATGTCGAGGCAATTTTACGGCTTAAATATTGCGGCATCTTTTGATTCGTGGCTTACCCCTTAAAACTATTATATATGTAATGAATTTCACATTTAAATGCTGCGTGTACATCAACAGTGAAAAATATAAAGCGATTTCAAGGTCTTTTGTATATTAAACACCTCATTATTATATGTATATACCGGGTGTGCCCAAAAAAACTATTACCCCGATTTTGAACAATATCATTTTACCTTTATCAAATGTTTTTTGTACAGTCAATATATGTGTCCTGTATATAATTTCATGGTCTATCTCGTGGTGAAGTTGGATTTTTGCTAACTGTAGCCATTATTTTGTAATTCGTTGTTATACAGACACGGGTAGAAAAACTTTTTCTATACAGTTACCTAATTGAGTCCAAGATTATGCGCAATGTGCCCTCCTCCATTATCAATGCACGCTTGCAACCTTGACCTCTCCCTTATCGACGGCAGTACCGCATCAAGGATTTTTTCTTGGTAATAAGCAGCAGTGATTTTAGCATTTTGATCAACAAAAACAATCTCTGACTTCCCCAACTTTGAAATAAAGATGGAAACCATGACTTTTTGAGAAAAATGCGGACGTTCCCTGCATAGTCGATCTAGACTGTTAGATTTTTTGTCCTGTCTTCCGTAAACTCGGTCATTTTGTGTGTGTATTGTTGTAGCAACCGTAAAGGTCTTCTCGTCGCTGAACCATATTTTCGACACTTCTCTGTCTGGGAATCGATCTAACAGAGCACGACATTTTTCAACTCTTGCTTGCTTATTTGATGCAGAGAGCTTATGAACTTCGACTATTTAAAACATTTAAGACCCAGATCATCTTTTACTTTACGACGAACACTAGAACGAGAAATACCAGTAGTTTCTGAAATTTCTTTAACGGACTTGTGGGTGTTGGGCCGTTCTTCTTGACTACATACCATAGATAAAACCGTGTCAATATTTTCCTCAGTATGTGATGTTTTTGGCCTTCCACTGCCTTCTTTTCGTTTGGTCGACCCTGTGATATCGATTTTCTTTATGAGATATTGAAGTCCAGGTATCGTCCATCGTTTATTTGGAAACTCTTTCTTCATTCGTTTTGCACCCCAGTGTTTCTCCTTACGCAGGTTCCATATCAATGCTTCATCTTCCAAAGAGTATTTCATTATGTTATAACTTGTTCACCAACTATAGCAGAATGATGGTCTGAAATGAAAAAGGAAATAAATTAATTATTTTGTGTAAAAATTAGGAAAATTAATTATTTATGGAGAAACTGACTGTCATCTGAAAGTATCAGTTGCTGACTTTGACAGCCTTTCAATTGAGCACCATATTCTGATACCTCCCTCCAGTTGTGAGCCTGTACATCTACTCCTGGGGCGTTGAATCTAGATTCAAAGCCAGCGTTTGAAAGAGTAAAAGTATGGGTACAGCATACGGCCTCAGCAGTATGATCAATATACAGGGTGAGCCACAATATTTTTTCAAAAGTTGGGTAAGGTTTTTGGCCCACCCTATATATATATATACATATATATATATATATATATATATATATATATCTGGCAGGAATTTCGTGCAACGATTCTTCATCTTACATAGCCAAGTACATACGACTCATCTGAGATTGGTCTGTGCTAGGTGCCTGTTTGTTTCCTTCAGGGTTGAGGATGTTCTTCGTCTAACCTTCAGTTTAGATACAATGCACACTCTGTTTTTCCTGTTTTCCAATATTGTTCGGATGGTTATAGAGTTCAGTTTAAGAGTAAGAACGGGTTTTTCGATTATTCTCCATTGCGCAAATTCATAACTGAGCAATAAAGTTAAAGTTGGGTGGAAATACTATGAATTTAAAAGTGGCAAAATGAAGCCTATTTCTTTCAATGACCAATGAAAAAAAAGGGGTCCATAATTAAAATAAACTTACATTTATTTTCTTTTAGCATCCAAGATGGCATCTAACAATTGTACAGTATATACTAGCCAAAGATAGATAAATAATTATTAATGCTTTACGCAGTTTACTCGTGTATTATCACCGTGTAACAAAAAATTTTTTTTTCTTTGTTTCTGGGCAATAACCTTTATTTTCTGATTCATTATGCTTCAAATCACTGGAAAAAAGTTGTCAGTGATTTTAAACTTCGGGTTTGTTGTCAGTACATCGATTTTGTTGAAATAAGAATATTATTATTTTTTAACCCTATATGGACATCTGCGACAGATCTGTAAACGCTTCAAAATTTACTATATATTTACCGAAACAAGTACATTTTAACTTAAATGACGATATCGTCAAATTTGTAACGGTTCAAGGAGTTTATATCACGAATTGGCAACTCCTACTGCAGAAAACCGAGCTTTAATGAAAAAAAATAAGTTAGTGCGTCAGTAGAAGTAAAAGTGTATGGTTACGCAGTTCGTTTTTTATTTTTATCACTTTATTTGATTAAAGGTAAGTTGAATAATTTTTTATTGCTCAATATATGTTGTTAGAGTGGCTGAAGTAATATAAAACAATTCTGATAAACTGAGCATTAGAATATTTTATTGAAACGTAACAATATTGATGGCTCTGACATCCATGCCTTCTTTGCCACGTGGTATAAGGTTGTCCAATTTGTATTATATATATTACATTATATATTATTATATATATTATATATATATATTATATATATATATTATTTATATATATATTATATATATATAAATTATATATTACATTAAAAATCACATATTTATGTTCAAAGTACTCTAAATGAATGTTTAATATAGGTAAAAAAAATTTTAAGACAAAAATAAGAATTATGTCCATATAGGGTTAAATTAATCCATTATTTTACTTTCTCAGACGTGTGACGAAGTTACTGTTATGGCTGCTCGTGGTTGCAAATACCCAGCGGATTCCTTCTGCTACGTGTGCGGCGAGTTCTTCGCAAAGACGGCTAAAAAACACTGCTTGGACAGTTGCACCCGTGCAAAGGAAGCCTATCATGCCTACTTCGGAATGCCAGTCGGTGACCAAGACAAACGCTGGGCACCACATGTCATCTGTGACTACTGCCGCCGCACTCTTGAAGGTTGGTTTAGAGGAGAGAAGAGGGCAATGCGTTTCGCTATCCCCCGTGTCTGGCGTGAGCCCTCAGACCATCTCACGGACTGCTATTTCTGTATGGTGGACCCAACAAAACGAAGAAAGGGGAAGAATGCGCCCCCTGGAGTACCCTGACATTCCGTCATCTATTGCACCTGTTCCCCATAACGCGACGGACTACCTGTGCCACAGCCTCCCTTGAGAGATCAATCTTGTCCAGCAGAAGAAGCAAGCTATGATGATTCCGAGGAGGAGCAAGGTGCGTCATCTGCTGCGCGCCGTCGACGCCGGGTGGCCGTGAAAGGTGCCCCTACTACCCCAACCAAGAGGACATCAACGACCTCATCAGGGAAATGGCCTTGACAAAGTCCAACGCCGAGCTGCTCATTTCCAGACTGAAGCAGTGGGACTTACTGGACGACAACGTTCGAATTACTTCCCAGAGGAAGCGGCATCGCGGCTTTTCAGTATTCTTCACTCTTAGAGATGGGTTGTGCTACTGCCATGACATCAGAGGACTCTTCGACGCTGTGGGCATTCCCTGCAACACCTCTGACTGGCGGCTCTTCATCGACAGTTCATCTAAAAGCCTCAAGGCTGTTTTACTGCACAACACAAATCAGTGGCCCTCGATTCCTCTGGCTCGTTCAGTGCACATGAAAGAAGAGTACCAGAACGTCAAAATCCTGCTGAGTGCACTGAAGTACGACCAATTCAGCTGGGAGGTCATTGGCGATTTCAAGATGGTGGCCTTCTTGATGGGGCTTCAGGGAGGCTTCACCAAGTTCCCTTGCTATCTGTGCCTCTGGGATAGCCGAAATACAGCCCTTCACTACGAGAAGAGGAACTGGCCCCTCAGGACCGGCTATGAGGTTGGGGCCCATAACGTGAAGCAAGAGCCGCTGGTGGAGCCAACGAAAGTGCTGATGCCACCCCTGCACATCAAATTGGGCATCATTAAGCAGTTTGTTAAACAGCTGGATCCAGAGGGTGAGGCCTTGAAGCACATCCAGGAGCTGTTCCCGAAGTTGTCGGAGGCGAAGATCAAACAGGAGTATTTGTGGGCCCTCAGGTGAAGCGACTTATTGACTCCGACAGCTTTCCTGAGAAGCTGTCTGAGGTTGAGCGGGCAGCTTGGACAAGCTTCGTTTCTCTAGTCAAAGGTTTCCTCGGAAACCACAAGGCAGAGAACTACAGGGAAATCGTTGACGAACTTGTGGACACGTACCGGAGCATGGGCTGCCGGATGTCGCTGAAACTGCACGTACTACACGCCCACCTTGATGAGTTCAAAGAAAACATGGGAGACTACTCAGAAGAACAAGGTGAAAGATTTCACCAGGATGTCAGCTCTTTCGAGGAACGCTACAAGGGACAGTACAATGAAAGTATGATGGGGGACTATATCTGGAACCTTTTGCGTGAGAGTGAACTGAAATACAATCGCCAATCTCGTAGACAAACTTCTTTTTGATTAAACTATAACGCTAGAATTTTTGTATCAATTCTGTATCAATTCTCCGTAGCAATACTCTTTATCAACGCTCTGCATCACTGCACTGAATCACTGTCTGTGTATTAACATATTATAATACATAATTATTCCCTACTCGTTTCCTT
This sequence comes from Bathynomus jamesi, assembly GCA_023014485.1. Lineage (NCBI taxonomy): Eukaryota > Metazoa > Arthropoda > Malacostraca > Isopoda > Cirolanidae > Bathynomus > Bathynomus jamesi. The sequence goes on along the minus strand of JAJOZX010000047.1, from coordinate 19,517 downwards.
CTTTTTATTTTCATTTCTAAAGACGGGGCCTGGAGAACTTCATTTTTCATCATTGATTTATCATAATAATCGTGTTAACATCAATTAAAATTATACTTAACAGGATTCATTTGATTTAAAAGCAGATAGTGTGAAAAACCCTTAAATTAATAAGCAAAAATGGCAAAAAATCAATAAATCGATCTCATGAACTCAGAACCGAAGTCTGAACTTGGTGACTGCTCATATTTACTTATTTATGCCCTAAAAAATCAGAAAATAATAGTTTAACTCATGGACAAATTTTGTGTTACACGGTGAATTATTAAACCTTAAATAATGCTTGAATGGTTAAAAAAAAGGGAGCAATAATTAACCTGATTCGTATATAATTTATTTAAAATCTAATTTTGTCAAATTTTTCTTCATCGTTCACGCAAATATTTCGGTAAACTTCTCGTGTTTAAACAAAATATATTTTTTAATTATACAGAAATACACTTTTTTTTTAGGTAAAATAAAAAATATTGATATTTCTCGCGCATAGAAAATACATTTTTAAAATTTTTTAGTTTTACTTTCTTTATTAAAAACGAAATTGTTAATTTAACATTTATTATTAAAATTTTGATAACCAAAACTTGGTAAATTTGAAAAATTGTTTATTTAATTTAAAAAACAAACAAAATTTTTTTTTTTAATTAAATATAAATTAGTGTTACTTTGAAATTAAGTGTTCAAATTTACCACAATTTCTAACCAAAGTTCTTTAATTTTTTTATTATAATTTTTAACTTAATTCGAGTTAAGTGTCGTATATTCACTCGTACACATTATACATACACACAAATAAATATCAGGTCATCCCATAAGTAATGTCGTTTTTTACGATAGATTAAGTTTAAACTAGTCCTACTCAGTTTAAGCATAAATTTTCCGAAGGTTATATCTAAGAGAAAATCTATCGTGTTTCGCTACATACTTTACAGACGTTGACCAGTGAAGACGTGTTTTGCTTTATGTGAACCCCTCATAAACATGGCGGTATCAGAAGAGCATATCAGGCATATAATGCTTTACGAGTTCAAAAAAAGGAATAGTGCTACTGAAGCAACGCGAAACATTCAGGACGTTTATGGCAACGATATTCTGCATGTGAGGAAATGTCAAAGATGGTTTCAAAAGTTTAGGAATGGTGACTGCTGTTTGACGGATGCAGCACGCTCTGGACGCCCTGCTGAGTTTGATGATGACCCGCTGTTAGCCGCACTTGAAGAAAACTGTTCAACAACTGTCGAAGAATTGGCCCAGAAACTCAATTCATCCCCGTCCACCATCCATCGACATTTGCAACAACTCGGGAAAGTGCCTAAGTTAGGAAAATGGGTGCCACATGAATTGTCGGTCGACAATCTGAGGGTGCGGGTAAACATTAGCACAGCTCTTCATTCCCGTACACTCCATGATCCGTTTTTGCACAGTTTAGTGACTGGTGATGAAAAGTGGATACTGTACCAGAATGTTAAGCGCCGTCGACAGTGGGTTTGTGCCGGAGAACCAGCGACACCACAGCCTAAACCAAATCTTCACCCTCGGAAGGCGTTGCTTAGTGTTTGGTGGGATAAAGGTGGTGTAATACACTTTGAAACCTTACCACGCAACCAAACAATCACCGCTCAAGTCTTCTATCAACAACTGGATCGATTGAACGCTGCACTAAAAGAAAAGAGACCTTCTTTGGTTAATCGGAAAGGAATCGTGTTCCACCACGACAACGCACGACCTCATACCGCTCGGATCACTTCTGCAAAAATTGAGGAGCTTGGGTAGGAAAAACTTCCACATCCTCCATATTCTCCAGACCTTGCGCCTTCAGATTATCATCTCTAGGAGTCTGCAAAACTATCTTGACGAGAAACAGTATACTTCTTTAGATGACCTGCACACCAGTCTTTGTACGTTTTTTGCCTCAAAACCGCCTGAATTTTATAAACATGGCATTGAAAATATTGTAGGACGTTGGCAGTGTCATTGATTCCGATGGAAAATATATACTAGATTAAAAAGTTTCAGTCGAGTTTTTTTTTTTGTCCTTCAAATTCCGATCTAAAAAAACGACATTACTTATGGGATGACCTGATAAATACATTATTTTTTACTTTTCCCGGTTTCGATCCGCCCTTCATGAAATATTTATTTCTTAAGGTACAGAATATTCTCGCTAACCAATACGCGAAGCGAAGACACCGAAGTTGGGAGTTCGAATCCCGATGATACTGGTAATAATAATAGTATGGAGATTAGAGCAATGTCTCGCATTAACTGGCCTGAGCGCTGCGTCAGTTTGTGACCTTTCCCATTGATTTATTTTTCTTGGTATGCCACTCAGAGTCGCTGATGCGTTTGAGAAATTTCATATTTTTAGTTTTTGTCTACAGATAATTTTTGGTTTTACTTTTTTTGATGAAAAATATTAAATTGCATTTAAAAACTTAATAATTATATGAAAATAAAAATGCAATTCTTTTAAAATGAAACAATTAATATTAAATTTTAAAAAATAATAACAATAATAATAATAAATAATTTGCGTGAAAATTGTTAAAAGTTTTTCTTTTAAAAAATGTTCAATATTTTTTTTAAATTTTCAAGATAAAGAAATTTTTATTTTTATCGAAACCTTTTTTCAAATAAATTATTTTTTATTCCAAAATTGTATTTTGATTTTTATAACTTAAATTTTACGTGATTTTAAGGAAATTAACGTTAAAAAAAAGAAATTTACTCGCAAAAAATTTCTTTCCGCATTTTTTTAAAAATTTTCCCAACTTTCGTTCACTGTTTCGTGAATGTAACAATTTTTTACCAAAATCTTAATGAAGACCATTTCATTTTTGGTATTTATCAATGTTTTCCGCATTTCTTTTCCTTTCTTTTCAACGTTTTCAGTATCTGTCCACTTATATTTTATTTGCTTCGTTATTCCTATCTTATTTTGTTTCTCAAATTTCGCGTCGTCAGCCATTATAACGCCTAAATCTTGTTTATGAGATTCTCTGAATTTGTTGGTCATTTCGTACATAGGCTTCAGTAGTACAAAGATTTTTAGTTACTCAGTTTTGACATACAGTATATCTTGAGGGTGAAAATTTTCACTCTTAATTTTCATATTGCCTTCTGACTATCCGCCTATTCTATTCCGAGTTTTGTATTGTTAGAAAAGGCCGTTACTCTACCGTTATTCGTTACGTCATTAACTATTTATTGTATATCTGTAAACATAATCTCTACTATAATATAAAAGAGAGCTGTCCGTCCGTCCGTCCGTCACACTTTCAGCGTGCGTGTGTGTGTGTCTGTCTGTCTGTCTGTCTGTCTGTCTGTCTGTCTGTTCCAGCCATAGCTCCAAAATGAAAGCAGTTACAAACATAAAACTTCACATACATATTGATTAGGTCCCGAGGTTGTGCACCTGGGTGTTGAATGCCCGGTTAGGTCAACTGTACGCCCTTGACGATTGGTTAGGTTAAGTTAGGTTAGGTTAAGCTTTAACGAAAATATCACGACAACCTAACCTAACCTAACCTAACCTAACCATTCAATTAACCTAGCTAATAACAGCTAATAACAGCCTTCGAACTACAAAAAATATTCCGGCCCTCTACTTGGATATGTTTTACTACCCGCACGTAGGGCGGGTCTTTAGCTAACCGTCAGCGAAGCGACGGGTATTGTACTAGTTATAAATAATAGTGGAGCGAGTATTATTCCTCGTGGTACTGAGCTCTACGTACCTCCGATTCTGGTGATGACATTCCTTGGACTGAAAATACTCTTACGCTCTCTAAGGATGTATATATATATATATATATATACATATTTTGCTCGCTGTATTCCCGTATCTTTCATTTTAAGTGCTATTATTTCATGATTACGCGTGTCGTGTACCTTGGCAAATTCTATTATATTACATTTTAAATGTCATTGTTTTGTTTTCGAGTGCATCATTGCTTAGTGGTGGACCGGATGTCAGTTTTTCAACATCTGCGGATGCGGATATTTAGTTAATCTATCAATATAATATAGAATTGTGAATATATGACATACTTTTTCAAATTTCGTGATATTACTATTATGGCAAGCAATGCATAAAAATTAAAATTAATATTAATGTTTTCATTATGATAAAAATAATAACTTTCTCAACAGTTTCAGCCACAGAAAAATCCATGAAACGAGTTTCATTCAATTTTCTGCGTTACCACGTATTTATATTTTGAGGTTTATATATTTGTTCGTTCATTAATAATTAAAACTTTACATGAAATGTGCATGACTGGGCCTTATAAGCTACTTTATAAGCTAATTTAATTGCAAATTGCATAATTTATTAGAGGTAATATCCGCATAATATTCGCAGTCAGAAGTGCGGATGCGAATGTTAAAAATGATGCGGATATCCGGTCCACCACTATCATTGCTATTGTATATTATGTACGTTCAATTAGTTAGGATAGGCACCATTTTCATTATTGGAATCTGTGTTCGCTCTTATTAAATCTTTCCCGCGCCACCGAACAGTCCTACACTTTTTTCTGCAACTATTCTTTCAAATGTTTTGGTAAGATGAGATAAGTGACGCTGGTCTATAGTTCTTTAGTTTTATGTAGGAAGCAGGGCTCAAGGGCGAACGCCCCCAAAAACGTCCCCACCCCAATCGTGACCCCATACAAGAAGAAGAAGAAGAAGACGAAGAAAGCCAAAATCAAGGTCCAAAGTTTTCGAGATTCTTGGACACTCTGCGTTTGAAAGATTAGAAGTCATAAACAGGAGGAAAGATCGATTGAGGAAGGTTGTTCCAGAGTTGACCGGTTGAGTAGATGAAATACCGATCGCGTGGAATCATCTTCCCCATTTATATATACAAGAACAAAGTTCACTCTCTTCAGGATGTCCGGTATTTCTCCCGTGCGTACTGTAGAGATCTTCATAACCAATACAGAATCAGTATAACCAATACAATCAGTGTAGCGTTCTATTTGTTCAGACTTGGTGCTGAATGCGATTTCAGTTGTCCCGTATCTCGCGCTATATCGTCTGATGTAAAATCGAGATACGTTATATCCTGGTATCTATTTTTCAAGGAATTTCTATCATATTATTTTATGTCTTTAGAGAGTACCGAAACGTGATTCATAGTGAGCTCTTAATATTTCAAATTTTATATTTCATTTAGATAATAGGTTAGGGAGGTTGTTAGGGCCTCATTTTCTTTCCTTAAAGGTCCGATAGTCCGGTGACTCCGTTTCCTTTTTACAAAGTTATAAAATTATTTTAGGTTTTCTTTGATCGCTTTTACAGAATCTCTCTCTCTCTCTCTCTCTCTCTCTCTCTCTCTCTCTCTCTCTCTCTCTCTCTCTCTCTCTCTCTCTCTCTGTACATTTTCCAGTTAGAGCTCGTACGTCACGGTTATTACTCTTAAGTTTTTCACTGATCACTTTTTTGATATTGGTGTCTTTGTAATTCTTTGATTTTGTCGCTATTCTCTTTTTTCTCGCGAAATTATAAGCAAATTCGCGGTTTTACGTCAAGTTTTGATCATAACGCGAGAGATTCGACCTTCTTTTGTTTTTTTCACTTACGAAATATTTCGTTCGAAAAGAATTACGAATCTCTCCGAATAAATTTGGAAACACTCACTCGAAATGTTTATAAAACATGGTTGGAAATTTAATTTCAGAATAGAGAATCGTAATTATTTAAATTCAAGCCCGATATAAGTTTGGATTTAACGAATGTTTTATTCATATTCAGAGTCTGAAAGTTATGAAATTCGACACTGTTCTTCGCACCTACTTTTTTGGGGGGAAACTGAGAAGAACTTCAACGAGTGAAGATGGATATTAGGAATATTTAGAATGTCTCAACTTATTCACATGATTGCGAAGAATTAATTTGGAATCTAATCGTGAACTATTATTATATTATATAAATTATTATTTTATTATATTATATTTTATTATAATTATTATTATAATTAAAAGATATATAAAAAGGAAGAAACATTGAAGTACAATGAATGAAATTAGATTAAATGGAATGAAATCGAACAAAATTAGATCAAAATGGAATTGAATTTAGTGAAATTAGATGGAATGGAATAAAATCGAACAAAATTAGTTCAAAATGGAGCAAAATCGAAAGAATTACACTATAAAAATTAGGTCGCGTGGCATAACGTCGAACCCCGGAAATGGGAGTGGAATAAAGTCGAACTAGAAGTAAGTCGAATCATTCAAACTGGAATTAAGTCGAACGTACTTCAGTCGAAAACACACTTACTAAAATGAAATGAAAGTGGTGTTTATTGCGTTTATTATTGGCGTTTATTGCGTTTATTATTGGTGTTTATTGTCCCGTTAGAATACTATTTAAAACTAGGGTTAGGTACAAATGAGCGCCCACTCACGCTACCATTAACACGACTCGTTAACCTATATTGAGTTTACTAAAATTTGGTGAATTTAGATTAGGTTTTTTGTTTTATTAATTTAGAAAGTTAGATTGGGTAGGGTTATTTATGCCCGTTAGATTGGGTATCAAACAAAGTCGAACTGAAATTAAATCGAATGCAACTAAATGAAATTCTACTTAATTCGAGTTAATACTGAAAAGAGTTGGTCAGTTGCGCCATAATGATGATGCCCATCCCCCATCTGACCCCAGAACCACGACAATCTCTCGACGATCGAATGCCCAACGTGTTTGCGGGTTACATTGGGTATGTATATGACGAAATGCTTGAGGCGTATACTGAACATGCGTCGAAAATATATAGAGTAGAGAGTAAAATGAAAGGTTTTCCTTAATCCTTTAAGGCCGGAATTTTTTGTAGGTTTACGTTATGAATGCGTGTACTTGAAACGCTACTAATTTGTACCTATCGTCCTTGAAGGGTTAATCCTTAAAAGCATAATTTTTTACGATTTTTTTTTAATTTCAATGGATTCTGCTCGTTAAAAAGGGAATCAACTAATTTACTTTTAGTCTACATTTTCCTAATTAACGCCGTTGTCTCGAAAAGCTCGACTTTCTGTAGCGTACATTTTGTCCTATTTTTACCGTTTAACCCTTTAAGGACTGAAGGTACAAATTGCTAACGTTTCAAATACAAGCATTCATAACTTAATCCTACAAAAAATTCGGGGCTTAAAGGGTTAAACATAACTAGAGCGGACATTCTTTAGAAAGTACGTTGGGTGACTGCGCAATCAAATCTTTATGCTACGAATACCCTAAATTTTGTAACAATCTCGAACGGGAAATCCGAGTGAAACTCGTTAAAAATCTTTGAAAGAAATCTAAAATATAAATTTATTGAATGTTACGACCTTTTAACTTTTTCATCTCTCCTCCTAAACCTCGATTATCTACATTTACATCTACGTAACTTTCGTTTATCTTCTCTAAAACCAGAAATGGTACGTGTAATTTAAAATTTTTATACGAGTTATAATATTAAATTGTTATTATTCGTGCATAATATATTTAACGTATATTGCCCATTGGTAGAATTTCCTACCGTCAAAATTGTTTGTCATTATTGCATCACTTTTTCTCGTATTCACGTGATCTTCGGTACGAGTCATTGATATGACGCCATCTTTTAGATTCTCAAATCCTAAAATTCCTAAAATCGAATAAAACCTAAAACGTGATTACAGACAGACAGATAGATAGACAGATAGATAGATCGTCATTCTAGTTTTATTTGCGAATTAAATGCAAAACTTGCGTAATATTTTCTTGCATATTTGTGGAAATAAATTTACCAAAATTCTAAAATTAAGAATTAATTTTTGTTTATTCTTTATGTTCTTTATGAAAAAAAATATTTATATATACAGGGTGTGTATAAAATAACGAGTGAAGAGACAAACCCGATTTGAACTGGTTTAAACTACTTTAAACTCGTTTTTTAACTCGTAAAAACATTTTCAACACCTCTTCTGAACCTTACTATGGAATATAGAGTTGTTGTAAAGTACGTGTAATAAATATTACTCGTCCATGTTCACTCGCGTTAAGATAATTCAAATCGAATTTCTCTCTCTACTCCCGTTACACACACACACACACACACAACTTTTACTAACTTTTGTGGCTTTTTAGAATTTTAATTTTTTCGCCAAATTTCATTGGAGATCTAAACACGTGTTAATTATAAAAAAAGTAAAAAATTTGAATAAAGAATTTGAATTGTTAATCGTCGCATTCAGAAAAGCAAATAAGGAATTCTAATTTGTCTGCATTTGAACAAAATTTAAAAATGTTCTCTCTTCCATGCAATTTTAAAAGAAAAAAAATGAAAAAGAACATCATTATTTTAATTGACACATTCAAAATGGTTTATACAAAAGGGAGTCGTTAATTTTGAGCGAAACTTTTACATTTTAAGGAAATGAAGTATATATATATATATATATATATATATATATATATATATATATATATATGTAAAAATGAACCATAAATAATTCCCATATTCCTATATTATCTTATCCTTCATGTAATTCTTGTATTCATTTATATAGTCTCTGTATCCATTGTAAGAAAAAGTATCCATTGTAAAAATTCATGTGTTATATGGTTCATGTATAATCTTATATATTTAACTTTATATAATGCCTATACTCATATGTATGTACGTGTGTGTATTCATTTTTACATAAGGACCAAAATCGCCCAACGCGAGTTTGGATAAAATATTTGATTCACTTTCTACTTTGCTAAATAATTGGTGACCTGTTGTTTTTTGTTATCTCATAATCATTTTTTAGATTTCGCTTAATAAGGAATCCTGTTAAGCTTTGCAATGTTCACATTTTGTATACACTCTCTTTCGTTATAAACAATGAGATCATGTCTTGCCTAAGCATTAAAATTGTACATCTTAAACCTTAAAATTTCACTCATATGCATATTTTAGTGTAAAGATGCATAGTCCGATTTCCACTTTTAGTTAACTTGGCAGATCATGATAACATCAGATCTGAAAAGTCGCGGTTTAAGATAAAAATATGGTTTCGTCTTCAAATATTTTGTTTACTCGTTCAAGCCTTACCACAGCTAAAAAATTTACTTATTTTCAAATATTGTGCAAAAATAATACAGCCTTCTTAGCATTTAAATAATGTTAGCAGTTTTTGGGTATATAAACCCATTCAAATTCATCCATTGGAATTCAGAAGCTAATTCAGAGGCTGAGCACTACCTGTATTTTTTAGCAGTAAATTTACAGTGAAGAAACTTTTTATTGTCCCCTTCGAGCCTTGCTCTCTTCAGAAAAACTTAGAAAACTTTCCGGATACGCTATAAGAAGAATCCGGAACCTTCAGCATTTAGATTGCAAATCTACCAGAGTCCTCCGAGCCACTATAGAAGAACTCGGAGAGTAACATAGAAGAAAAACCACTTCAAGGCACCTATCCGTTGCTTGCCTCCTAAACCAGAACCCCCGTCAATCCGAACCACCCCAGGGCCATAGACGGAGGGGTTAACATATATATATATATAATAATATATATATATATATATATATATGATACACACAGACCGTGCATGGAACAAGGAACTCTTCTAGAAAAATTAAATCCACTATAGTCCGAATAAGTACCATATTTTTCGCCTTACAAGACGCATTTTTTTTCCCTTAAAAATGCCTTGAAAAATCCCCCTGCGTCTTCGAAGCCGGAAGTGGTCGAGCCCCCCCCCCCTGCATCTTCCAACGTCGAAGCCTCAGAAATACGTTTCCTCAAACTAGAGGGTGTTTCGTGCCGAAAACTATAGGTTAAATTAGGACGGGGGATAGTTTACGGCACGACAAGGGTCTTGTACCTTGTTCATTTATCATCTGGCTGTCAGTGGAGTCACAAGTGGTTTTCAGTCCTACAATTATCACCCTGATCCATGGCAGGTGTATCAAGGAGACATAACTACACTATTGGATTTAAGCTGGCAGTAGTGCGGTATGCCAACGAACACAGCAATAGAGCAGCAGAGAGACACTTCGGACCACCACCTACTGAGAAGATGATTTGGCAGTGGAGGAAGCAGGAAGGAGAATTACAAGAAGCTGATAAAAAGAAGCACAATCTTCGTAAAGTACCAGAAAAATGGCCAAATTTGGAAGAAAACTTGTGTAGATGGATAACGGACCATGGTGATGTTTTAGAGCTTGGGGATGAATCAAGCAGTGATGAGTTTGAGGATGAATAAAATGCTTTTGACTTTTATTGGCCATGATTTTTAGTGATTTTTACTTTTCCATTTCTGCAAAAATAAACAACTTTAAACAAAGATACTTGTATATTTTTACATACTTTCTACTGGTGGTATATACTAATTCCCTTGTTGCCATACTAACAAAGCATATCAAGCAAATCATAGTGCGTGTACCACGAGTCAAAAACTTTTTTTTTTAGAATTGCCTTTCCAAAATCAGGGTGCGTCTTCCACGATGTAGCGTCTTATAAGGAGAAAAATACGGTAATGGTAAATATACAAATACTATAGTTTTTCATTTTTAGCATCATGAAAAAGAAAAAACTATAGTATTTGTCATTTACCATTACTTATTCGGACTATAGTGGATTTAATTTTCCTAGAAGAGTTCCTTGTTCCTTGCACGGTCTGTGTGTATCATAAAAACATCAGGGAACCATTCTGAGTTCATTCCCTCTATATATATATATATATATATATATATATACATATATACATATATACATATATATATATATATATGTGTGTGTGTGTGTGTGTAAAAATGAACCATGAATAATTCTTATATTCCTATACTATCTTATTCTTTCATGAAATTCTTATATTAATTTATGTAGTTCTTGTATCCATTTTTAAAATTCATGTGTTTATATGGTTCATTTATTTATATAATCCTATATATTGATATACATTTAACTTTATATAATACCTATATTAATATGTATGTACGTGTATTCATTTTTACTTAAGGACCAAAATCGCCTAACGCGAGTTTGGATAAAATTTTTGATTTGCTTTCTACTTTGCCAAATAATTGGTGACTTGTCTTTTTAAAATCTCTTAATCATTTTTTTAGATTTCGCTTAATAATGAATCCTACTTAAGCTTTGCAATGTTAATATTTTGTATACATTCTCTCTCCGTATAAAAGATGAAGTCACGTCTTGCCTAAGCATTTAATTGTAAATCTTAAACCTTTAATTTTTACTCATATGCATATTTTAGTGTAAAGATGCATAGTTCAATTTCCACTTTTAGTTAACTTGGCAGATCATGATAGCATCAGATCTGAAAATACGCGCGGTTTAAGATAAAAATATGGCTTCATCTTCAAATATCTTGTTTATTCGTTTAAACCTTACCACAGCTAAAAGATTTACTTTTTCAAATATTGTGTAAAAATAATGCAGCCTTTTCAACATTTAATAATAATGATGTTAGCAGTTTTGGGGTATATAAACCGAAGTAAAATCTTCCATACGTTATTAAGAAATAGATTCAAAGGTTATAATGTTTCAGACCAACAAAGACCCTAGGATCCACTCATGGCTGGTCTACCTAACTGTGTTCGTAATCGTGTATTGTGTATGTCCTCCGTGGTGGCGGAGGGGACCTACAATTTTACGTGGGTTCCGAACCACAAGAACATAAGAAACTTATTTAAAAACTGCCGGTAAATTGGCAACGACCAATTTTTACGAAACTAAATAATTATCAATTTAAAAATAATTAATTATCGGTTTAAAACTAAAGATAGAATCTCTCGGTCCAGAGGAGCAAGTCATAATAGACTACTATCCACAAATATGTTACATTCTATATCTATTTATAACGGACATGCAAATATATCAGATCGAAAGAATCCAGTCAATTTCATTACGGTATCCATCAAGTCACGGTCCATATCGATTGCGGACCAAGTCAAAATTTACAACCATATACATTATCAATTTAAAAATAATTAATTATCGATTTAAAACTAAAGATAGAATCTCTCGATCCAGAGGATCAAGTCATAATAGACTACTATCCACAAATATGTTACACTCTATATCTATTATATAACGGACATGCAAATATATCAGATCCAAAGAATCCAGTCAATTTCATTACGGTATCCATCAAGTCACGGTTCATATCGATTGCGGACCAAGTCAAATTTACAACCATATACATTACAATATATACACTTACGAGGAAAAGTGTAGGTGTGGCTGTAAAGACTGTACAGTAATGTAGAAATGTGTGTGCACCCATTATGGGTCTCCCATTTAAAGGTGTTTGTGGGGCAAGTGAAGATCATGAGTTTTTCAATATCTCACAGTACTATGGGGGGCACCGCTCGGCAGAGGAATCTCTTTAAATGGGGTGTGTAAGGACAGAGAGTATCCCCTAACCCAAGACGCTGCCTCCCTATATCCCACAACATTTGTGTTGAGCTGTGGGATCTATCCCCACAAAGCCTTAATTTTACTACCTTAAACTATACCCTTTCTATCAACATGCGCGTCCAATCGATTCTTAAACATGTTTATAGACGTGCTACTAATTACTTCTACCGGCAAACTATTCCAGCTATTTACTATTCTATGCGTAAAAAAGTTTTTCGCAACTGCTGTCTCGAACCTTCTACTTGTCAACTTACACCCGTTATTTCTAGTCCTATTATATTGAGATATTTCGAAAAAGCTATCTCTATCTACGTTATCAAACCCATTCATAATTTTGAAAACCTGGATTAGATCACCCCTTAACCTCCTAGTCTCGAGTGTAGTCAATTTTAACTCTTTAAGCCTATCCTCGTACGACTTTGACCTAAGAGACGGAATCATCTTAGTTGCTCGTCTTTGAACTCTTTCGATTTTGTCTATATCTTTGCGCATATGCGGATTCCAAAATTGGACCGCGTACTCCAAATGGGGTCTAACTAATGATTTATAAAGAGGAACTATAATATCGCGCGATTTGTACTCAAAATTTCGAGCTATAAAACCTAACACTTTGTTCGCCTTATTGACCGCCGCTGTACTTTGTTTCGCTACTTTTAAATCACCAGTGACTATAACTCCTAAATCTTTTTCCTGCTCTACGCTTGTTAAATCTTTCCCTGACATACTATACGCAAAATTACCGTTACGCGAACCTATATGCATAATTTTGCACTTATCCACGTTAAATCTCATTTGCCATGTGACTGACCAATCAACGATTTTATTCAGATCTTCCTGAATTTTACCTCTACCTGTACCTTTTTGCAGTAAAATCCAGTAAGAAATAGTCTTTATCTTCTCCTTCGAGCCTTGCTTCTTCAGAGAATTTAATCATTAAAATTTCCCGATACGTTATAAGAAGAATCCGGGAATCTTCAGAGAATTTAGTAAGCCTCCCAGAATCCTCCGAGACACTATAGAAGAAATCGGAGAATAATATAGAAGAAATTACTGCAAGTAACACATCCGTTGCTGCCACCTAACTAGAATCCCCGTCGACTTCGAACCAAAAAAACGCCCTCCCCCAATCCATAGAAGAAAAGAGCCAAAATCAAGGTCCAGGGTTTTCGAGATGCCTGGACACTCCGCGTTTGAAAGATTGGAAGTCATAAACGAGGGGAAAGATGTCTATATAAGACTAGATGTCTGGCTCGGGCCAGTACCAGATGGGTCGAGTGTGTCTGGCTACGCGCGATGGAGGTCGCGAGAAAGCAACTCGCTCCTTCATCAGGCCAGGCATAGCGGTGAGGCTACCAGTTTGATTTTCGCGTGAAGAGAGACCGACGCACGGAATTTTTACCAGGTATATATATATATATATATATATATATATTAGGGTGTCCCAAACTCATAGGGGGCCAAATATTTTTCGGGATACAAATCCGCTCGTGTTGCGATCTTTTGATGTTTCCCATTAGAAGTCTTTCTGTAAAATTTCAGAGAGATCGAAGGAAATTTAAAGGTCCCGAACTTTGAACACTTTATTTCTCCTCTTAACTGAAAGGCAAATTAACTGAAATATTTCTCTCAAAAGTTCCATCACAAAGATGATTATACAAAATAAACATGTATTTTAATCTTAACACAAACAACAATTTCAAAGCATCACATTTATGCATTTTAACTAAACACGTGTTTCATGAGATCCGTTTTTGTTCCCTTCCGGCTCACATTCCGTCGGTGTGAGTGGACAGTTCGAAGGAGGAACTGGAGGTCTTCTTTATCACGGCACAGAGGTTTGCTTGTGTATTTCTCAATGAGGGCGATGCCTCGCTCTGCTGCATCATTGACCACCATCAGTTCTGCAGCTCGGCTCTTTGCCAGACGGTAGTTTTCGTCAGTAGGCCATGTTTCAGGGTCTTTGGTGAGGAACGTGGGCTCAACTTGGAGAAACTGGAAGAGTGTGGTGGATCGACTCGTCACCCACGGACTTAAACGGCCATCCACTTGCAGTCCCTTGCCTTGGACCCGTTTGAGTCCTTTCCCAGGGCGCTTTTTCAGGTTAGCCGTCATGTTACGCTTTTCATTGTCGTCAACTCTGTCATCAAACAGTGCAAGACAGATTAAGTCCTCCGAGATATACCACAGATGACGGAGCACAGCCCGGTAAGCTGTGTTTCCAACGTCCTTGTCAGGGTAACCTACAAGAAGATTGCACAGCCTAACGTCATTTTTGGGAGATTTGATGGCGATGGGAGCCTCGTGCCAGTGACGCACGTATACAAGGCTCACGAAGAGAGCCATACGGCGAACCCCTTGCAGTTCTTGGAGACGAAGTTCGGAGAACTGGGACTGCAGTAATGCTATTTTCAGGCAGTAAATACCTTTGGCCATCCATCTGGCCTGATGGTAAGCCCCTGGATGCCGAAGCTTGTAACGTCCTACGTCGTCTCCGAGGCACAAGAGGCTCAGTCGAAGAAGTTCTTCATAATCCTCTCGAGGATGATTACCACTTCTTAGGGCATCGCGGAGATAGTCTATTACCTCAAGTCGCATTTGTGAAAGGCAAGCATTGTCATTTATGAAGGCTTTAGCCACCTCGTCCTTGTCAAATGCACCCAACTGACAGTGGTTCATTGATGGCCAGGCCTCCTTGAATCTCCTGAAAAGTGGGATTTGAGGACTTGGTGGTGTTCCTAGGCACACGACGAAGACATCCTTGAGAATCACTTCGTGAACGTGATGACGGCAAGCAAACCATAAAGAGATCTTCCCAATGCCGCTTCCAAACGCGCACACGCACCTTGCACTATCCCTGTGTTTGATGCCGTCGTGTCAAACACCATGCCTATGATCTTGTCCTCAATTCCGACTAGGGTGAGCGCTTGATGGACTGCGCTTGCCATTTGCTGTCCTGTGCCGTCTATTATTTTCGGTGCTCCTAATAGCTCTTCCACACCATCCCCAGTCACCACAACAGCAATCCGATCGACTGACTTACCCTCCTGTTCGATGTCAGTGAGTATCTTTGTGTCCCAGTGGATCTGCAGTCGAGGTGGAAGCTGCTCGAGGTGGCCAATAACATTGGTCCCTATCATTGTACGGGCCTTTTGTCGGAAGCGGTGAACCGTGCTCTTTGATGGAACACTGTCAGGACCGAGAGCTAGGGATTTTGCAGTCTCGGCAAACGCTGATGTTGCCTGTCGAACAGAAAGGCCCTCGCGATCACAAGTTGCTGCCAGGTCAAGATCACTCAGACTTTCTTTTAGTCTGTCATGTTTGGGAGCTTTCGAAGGTTTAAGTCCACAAGTGACGGCTTCGTTTCCACTGTCAGCTGACGATGTGCTAGAACTGCTGTCGGTAGCCTCTTCTGCGACTGCTACAGCTAGAGCCTCCTCCGTTTGACGCCGGTTTGCCCGCTCAAGAGCTCTTTCCCTTTCCTGTCTTTTCATTGTGGCTGCATTATATTTTCTATCTTCACCCCATGTAACTCGTATGTCGATCTGCCTTTTGGGAAATGAGGAATTCCTTGTCTTCAAGAGGGATATCTCCCCGATCCAGAACGTCTGAGCGGGCGACATCAAAAATATCCTCCATATCAGCCAAGAATACATCCCGCTGCATATTGTAAGTCATTCCAGTCTTGTTCTTGTTTTCATGCAAATTTCGATACCTCTGAACCAAAGCTTTCAGTTTAGTCGAGGCATGAACGGAGGTTGTTGCCAGATTCGAGTTGGCTCTAGCCCAGATTTCTAATACAGCCGATATTACAGCCTTGACACTGTTGGAATCTGTCTTCTTTTGGTCGCGGTGATGGTAGAAGAAAAGGAGCAACACGTCCATATTACTTGGTAATCGAGATTTAGCCAGCTCTGCTATCGGAGACCTCTCAAGAAGCCACACCTTGATGTTTGATCTTGTCAACGCCATAATGATCAATTCTGAAAACCAAAAGAAAGTCATCAAACGTCGGGACCTCTAAATATCATCTGATCGAGTTGAAAATCACACAGCCAATGCTTTAGCCCAAACCACATCCGGGCATGACACGAGTGGTCAGGTCGTCTTAAGAAAGAAAATTGGGACACCCTAAATTATATATATATATATATGTTTATTTAAAAAAATGATGAATAAGAAATTGAAAAAAAAAATCTGCTTATTATTTATTTCGAAATGACTATTATTGATAATTAATTGGTGGCACACATTTAATAAAAAAGCTCACTAAAATAGAATGAGTGAGAAACGAGATGTCGTGACTAAACTACATAAATCTCATTAAAAGGTAAAATTTATCACCAGGAACAATTTTATAACTTTAAGTTATGAATAATTCACAATTAAAATGATGAATAGGGAACACTTTTCCACGAGATTTGATAACAGGCAAAATAATCTATATTAATAAGAGAGCTGTCCGTCTGTCCGTCTGTCCGTCACACTTTCAGAAATTGTTAGAAAAAATTGTGAGAAAAAATTCAGAAATTGTATTACGGGCGGCAATGTGAAGCTCAAGATTTTCATGACTGTGTTCTTTTCTGTAGTTTAGCAATGGGGGAAGGGTGGGGTAGGGGTAATGGGGGATGGGTGGGTAATGGGGGAGGGGTTAGCCCCCAAGTTGTATGAATGGGGGTGAGGAGGTTTTGGGAGATACCAGATTCAGAAATGTTGACACAATGTGAAGCTCAAAATTTTCACGGCTGGGTTCTTTTTTTGTAGTTTAGCCTGTGTAACCGTCAGCGAAGCGGCGGGAACTGTACTAGTAATAATAATAATAATAATAATTAATCTATAATCTATACTATAATAAGAGAGCTGTCCGTCTGTCCGTCCGTCACACTTTCAGAAATTGTGAGAAAAAATTGAGAAAAAAATTCAGAAATTGTATTACGGGCGGCAATGTGAAGCTCAAGATTTTCATGACTGTGTTCTTTTCTGTAGTTTAGCCTGTCTGTTTGTCTGTTTGTGAAATTTATCCCGGGCAGTAATGGGGGAAGGGTGGGGGTAATGGGGGATGGGTGGGGTAATGGGGAGGGGAGGGGGTTAGCCCCCAAGTTGCATGAATGGGGGTGAGGAGGTTTTGGAAGATACCAGATTCAGAAATGTTGACACAATGTGAAGCTCAAAATTTTCACGGCTGCGTTCTTTTCTGTAGTTTAGCCTGTCTAACCGTCAGCGAAGCGACGGGAACTGTACTAGTAATAATAATAATAATAATAATAATAATAGGCGCCCTAACGGTAATGCCTGAAAGTTGTACTGTGTATAATAATAATAATAATCTTACTAATAATAAATTCTCTATCAGTCATGGCGGATAACTTGTTGAAAATAGTCTATATAAGTAAGGTCAGTGAGGAATTCAACTGTAGATGTTCATAAAATCTGCGACAATGCAGATTTGATACTCTTGCAGGATCACTTGCTACCTAAGCAAGAGCTAAAATTCCTCTCTACCATTCATGATGACTTTATGTACCATGCGTCATCAGCAGTAGACTTGTCAGATGAATTAATGTACGGTAGGCTTTTTGGTGGTGGTGCTTTCTTAATAAGGAAAAAATTTGTCAAAACATATAACATTTTAACAAGCGATAATGTAAGGTTGTTAACAGGCATTGAATTACGAGTGAACAATGATTGCATATTAATGTAAACTGCTATTTACCATACAACAACGGCAGTAATCTAGATGAATACATTGATTTGCTATATAAAATTAAGTCATTATCAGATAACCCCAAATATTCTCACTGTATAATAATGGGGATTGATCATTGTCTCACTAGTAATAATCTAAAGGATCGAATTGTTAGAGTTCATATTCTGCATGATTTCCTTCTTTCTGATCATAGACCATTAGAAATATTAATTAACGTCACCAATTTATGCGCAACACGACTTAACAAGAACTCAATAGGTAAGAATAATCGCGTCGATTGGTCAATGTTAATATGCAGCAGAGAATAGAATACAAAGAAAGAACAAGTCACCTCTTTAATAATTTAGAAATTTTGCAGCTTGCCTGTAATAATCCTTGCTCAAATGATTCTCACTGTAAACTCATAGATAGGTATTATAGTAATATAAGATAATATCCCTGTTAAGAGAAGCAGGAAGCCCCCTGATTAAATTCTACAACTATCATACTAAGATTATTCCTGGATGGAATGATTTATTGCCCCCCTGAAGAGGGAATCGAAAGACGGCTATGATTTGTGGTGCTTTCATGGTAGACCCAGATTAGATCAGTATACATGAATATGTGTAGAAGTCGGGGTCAGTATAAGGCGGCCATAATGCGATGTAAACAGGAAGAAGAGTCTATTCGAGCATCAAAAGCCTGTGAAGCTCGCATAAATAACGATAATAACAAATTTTGGAAATTTGTTAAGAATCAAACGGGTGTCAAAAATGTCCTCCCTCCGACAATCGATGGGGTGTCGGGGGAGGATGAAATTGCAAAGCTGTGGAAAAACCACTATTCTAACATTCTTAACAGTGTGAGTAGGGATAATCTTAAGATAGATTGCAGCGAAACGATTGTGGGAGGGACAAGGGAAAATACTTTATCATTTTCTGAAGTAAAGAGGTTAATTAAAGAGTTAAAGACTGGTTCTGCGTCAGGGGTAGATGACTTATCGAATGAGCACTTAAAATATGCAAATGACGTAGTATGTCTGCATATATCATTGCTCCTATCAGCCATGCTTGCTCATAGCTATATCCCTGCAGAGTTCATCAGGGTATACATCTTGCCCCTGGTCAAAAATAAGTATGGAGACATTCTGTCCAGAAATAATTACAGGCTTATTGCTGTCGCTTCCTGCTTCTCGAAATACTAGAAAAAACTCTTGTTACTCGATTAAGTGATTTCCTATGGACATCTCTTAATCAGTTTGACTTTAAAAGGTCCCACTCAACTGACCTGTGTATCTATGTACTTAAAGAAACATATTTAAATACATTGACAGTAATTCAACTATCTATAGCTGTTCCTAGATATAAGTAAGGATATGATAGGGTGAACCACAATATTTT